>JAPTHL010000047.1:7510000-8110000 GCA_028455855.1 Meloe dianella | reverse complement strand
TTAAAGATTTCAAAATCAATTTAACAATACTTTGAGGGGATTTGAGATTTATAACAATTGAAAAATAGATAAATGGGCCAAAAGCAGTGAGCTTTTTTTTCTATAATTAAATCTTAAATTACGAAATCAACATACATAATTTCATTCACACGTCCTTCTGGTGTTTATTACTACAGCAATATTTAAATAATTGAGTTTTGTGTTTTTTTTGTCCAAACGAAATCATTTTATCAAGCCCATTAAAATCATGACGATTATGTAAATCTATTATTACAAACGGCAATTAAATCGTTGGTTTTTAATGTTTTTGTTGTGTCTGAGATGATGGTAGGCGTTTCATAGACAGGAACAAAGGATCGTAATAACTTTAATGACGCTCTGTCTCTCTATGGATCAAATCAAAAGAATTATGCAACGAGTACATTTATCTCACTTCTTGTACATCTATATCTATACACATATGTATAAAAAGCCACAAAAAATTCGCATATTCTTGGAACAATACTTGGGAAAATTTTTGTGCAAAAAATTCTAACTGTCCTTCCGCTATAATATTACTGTTAATACAATTAAAAAAAATCCGCTTTATTTCAAAACAATTTCAAGTATAATAATGCATAAAAGTAGGTAGAAAAACTAATCCAGTGCAATAAACAGTATGTTAATAATAGAAATATTATGTCACGATGTCAATTAAAACTCTTGTGAATTATTTTACAAACTTATCGTCCTTCACAACTAGTTTTAATCGATATTAATTCAATCTAAATATATCAATAGTAATTTTTTTCAACTTACGTTACTCCGTATTGTCTATTTTTGTGGATTTCTTGCAAAACTATAGTCACAATTCACCGATATTAAGCCACAATCACTAAATAGCGTTGGAGACTTCAATAGTCAATCAAGCGACGAACATTCCTGCAAAATTTACTTTTATCCAACTTTATTAACAAATTTCGAATAGTATTAAAAGAAAATGATTATAAAGTAATAAACAAATAAATGATAAATGTTTTAAGTTTAAGTATAGTATAAAAAGTTCAGTGCTCTCACGGTAAACGTTCGCGCTACAACTGAACAACACTGAACTGAGCTGGTTTCAGGATGCGAAAATAATCAACAACGAGCGCCGCCAACATTATATAGTTGAAGACTTTAAAACTAATACTGCTGTATCTAACTATCTAGTAAATAATCAATTTCGTTAGAATTCATTAGAATTACAAGCATATATCCAATACTCAATTGATTAAATAATAATTTAGAGAGAATTTTCGATCTAACTCTTCACAAAAATAATAAATTTAATGATTTTGAAAGGCGGTAGTTATTATTAATGATTCAAATAGATAATAGAGATTTTATTTAAAAATAATGACAACAAATTTCTTTGTATATCTGTATATAATGTCCTTAGAGCAATATAACAGCTGATTAACGTACAAAAAGTAAGACAAGTAAAAGGAGTGGTTGATGGTAATCATTACGTTACCAATTAATAATTATTCAATCTTAAAGTTATAATAAAATTGACATGGATGTTTGAGCACCGAAAACAAAAAGAAATCGATCAAGATCTCTAAGTGAATGACTAACACAAAAAAAAATCGATAAACTTTAAGAATACTTTCTTGAACTAAAATTATTGATTAGTGAAACATTAAACTATTCAAATTATTCTTCATTTAAATTTACCGCAAAGGTCGTGTTTTTTGTAGTAACTGAAGATCGTGTATATATCAATTATTCTTAATTCTTAATTTTTTACGATTTCCTTTTATGTAGGTACAGTAACTGCACTGGCAACGCCTTTGATTCAATGCGAATTCAAATGGCAAATTTAAAAAGTTTTTTCTTGCAGTTATAAAACGACATGTACAGGTGCATAAAATCAGTCGGTCGTAATTCATTTATGAAGCAGGTATGGATGATAAAAATTGCAAAATTTA
Source organism: Meloe dianella (assembly GCA_028455855.1). Taxonomy (NCBI): domain Eukaryota; kingdom Metazoa; phylum Arthropoda; class Insecta; order Coleoptera; family Meloidae; genus Meloe; species Meloe dianella. The sequence continues at coordinate 8,108,048 of JAPTHL010000047.1, read as the reverse complement.
TTGGGTCTAGTGTTTACATTTCCCCTTCTGTTCTTGTATTTATTGAGAGAAAAGCTGAAACATCCTGCTGTGAAAACTTCTATAGTACGTGATGCCACATATTTCAATTTAAAAAAACTATCAAATTTTGTAAAAATTTTCTATACTATGAATTTGAAAGCTTTTCGATATAGTCGCGCTATCTGTTAGAGCTTTCTCTTATTATTTACAGCAGTCTACTCTTTCATTGTCTGTGACTGGTAAAGCTATGAGTAAAATGTAGTTGCCTGTATTTAGAAGATTCATGGAATTGGTTAAATTCATTAATTTCTCGAAATGAAGGTTGCTTCAGTTTGATTTATTTTAGATTCAGAAGGCTTAAGGCTGCATTAACTGCACCTCTTCATCCACCTCCATTTGTCGTTAAACTTGAATAGAGTTGCATGTAGGTGGATGTGAGTTGTTTATTTGAATTTACGCAACAAATTTGGTTCTTTCTTAATAAAATCTTGAATGCACAACAACAACAACAACAACAACAACAACAACAGAACACATGGGTTGTATATGTGGGTGTATGACCCTATTGTTGGTGAAATTGGAAATATAGCCGCCATATGGTCATACGCACGCGCCACCAACATTTCAGGTGGGTAGGAGGCGGTTTCACAACAAACTCTCGTTTGGTATAACCACCACACTGATTTTCTTTTATTCGGTTTGTGGCCACTGCAGCAGGACTTTGTTCGTTTTTATATCGTTGGTGTATTTATATTTAGTGCGTCTCTACCATCTGGTTTCGATTCTGTCAAAATTTCAACCAAAATGTAGGCAAAACTTTGGGATTCCTCTAAATTTCTAACAGAAATTTGATAAAAATTCGACTTTTGTTTTTGAAAAAGTGTCATTCAAAAACTGTATCGATTATTTATTAATTTTTGGAAAATAGAAAAAAGTGCAATACCATGTTGATGATGTTCAGGATTGTGTTGTTAATCAGTACAGAACGTGTTGTGTTTTTATTGTGATTTCCGCCGGAAATAGGAAGTATGCTTTGTGGAGTACCGGAACAATTTGTGGGGATACGCTACAATTGAAGGTTTGTATCTTTTCTAGAGATTGTTATTCGCATAAAAATTTAGAAAAATATTATTTGGATTTAATTGCACTATGTAAAAATGGTGGCAGCGCAACAATTTCACAACACCATAACTTGTAAAATTTATATCTGTGCTGCAATGATGAAATAAATACTTTCAGTGACTAAAAATAAGAAAATTGAGATATCTAAATAGATATAGATATGGTTGTGTAATATTGTACGCATTCCTTTAACGTTGCCTTATTCTTTTTGGGAGTAATTTTTCCACTATTCATTTATAAGAGAAGATTTTGTCTAACAAATAGAAATACAGTATTCTTCGCCCACGTAAAACTCTCCTCATATGGAATTTTTGTCAATTTTAACCAATTACAGCAATTTGTTAATGTTCTGCTAAAAAAATACATTGTTAAAGTTGAACGGTTTAAAATTAAACATAAACTATTATGTAAATAACTGTTTTGTACCATCATGTGCAATAAAAATTTTATTGCACGTTACCAGTAGCAACTTTCAGTAAAGATGCACTCTATTGTACGTTGCATCGATAAATATAAAAAAGAAATCAACTGGTCTATTGAAATGTTAAATTTATGTTATGTTGGCATTAACTATCAACTGATTATTGCTGGAAGAGTGCTATAAAGTTTATGTTTGTTTTGCTAATTCTATAATACATACTTATCGGCTTCATCTTCAGTTTTAACTATGTCAAATGTGAAAATTGTAAGCACACACACACACGGCTTATATATTGAATTTAAAATGTGTGTGCCTATTTATTTATTGCAGAATCATAGAAAAGTGCGGCTTTAATTTATACAATTTTGTCAAATTTCGCTGAATTTTCTACAGCAATGATTTAATGAAATAAATCTTTGGTGACACTGGCCTGAAACTTGCTGAAATATAAATTCTAATAAATAACTTTCACATTAAACATATGCCAAAGATTGTGAAAAGATCTCAACTTATCCATTTGAATAACTTTGAACTTCATATTGCAGCTCGAGCTATATAGAAAGAATTTTTCTTCAAAACTTTTTTCGATCTACATACATTTTATAGTTATAGAAGTAAAACTTTAAAAGTTGTGATTTATTGTTTTTTTTTGCCTTATAAATACATGTCAGCGTTAAAATATGGAGGTTTCTGAAACGACAAAACAAATTCTACATACGTTAATTAAAACTTTCGTTTGTTTGTTTTCTTAAATGCATAGATAAAATCATCATAGCTGCTAATCATTTTTTTTTATATAAATTAATTATCATTGATTTGTTACTATAATCTATCATCATCATTATAACAAGTAGGTGTTTCCTTATTAAATCAAGATAATTATAATATTAGAAAGAAAGTGGTTCTCCTTCATACTCCTCAATGGACCAAACATGCGAACATTCAAATTTTCCAATATTTATATCCCTTTTCAATATGGAAAGGTATTTAAAACAGAAAGATTTCAACATATTTAATAATTTGTTTATAGCCCCAAGGTATGATTGTCTTATAAAACTAAATTCGCGTAGGTGTGAATCTAAAAAGAAATACAACACAACATAATAATTATGAATGACAATATTTTGTAAACAACTGGAATATCATGTAGAAAACTAGGAGACCACTCCTGTTTTGCGTTTTCTTTTATCCAACAGGATAATTCTTAATTATTGTTTCTTTTTCAATGTGTAGCTTTGGAATTGTTCCTAACGGGAACGGATCAATAGTAATTTGCTTTATTTCAGTTGTGCTAATTTTTTTCTTGTGTGTTTGTTGCAACTTATTTATCTCTGTAACGAATCGATTTAAGTGTATCGCTAAAAATAAGTATCTTTTGTAGAAATAAATGAAATAAAATCAAATATTTTTGGGTATTTATAGGATGGATAGTTCAGTGACATTTAATACTTATAAATCTTCAAATTTTTACAGTTTTTTTTGTTTCGTTTTATTGTGATAACCACTTGAACATCTTCTGGAATATCAATACGTTACCTTTCGAGTGCTATTATATTGTGTTAGTTGTCGAGAATAAGGCGAGAGATTGTTGGGAACTTGTCATAATGTTATTTCATGATCGATGAAGATGATGATGATGATGATTATAATAATAAAAAATGATTAAGACATTTTCAATGATGATTTAAATAAAGTTATTAAGAAGCGTTTTTCTTTTGTCATTCAACACAATTTACATAAAATGGATTGGTGAAGATAAAATACAGTTGGATCAGAATAAATTTTCTAGAAGGAGTCTCTTGGGGTGAATTTCGTACAGATGAAATAGCGAACGTTTGGAAGTTTTTTTTATATCCTATCAAAATGCCTACAGTTAGTGCCAAATTTTACAGTTCACCCTTCTGTTTCCTGCTATAACATCTATCGTATAAGTAGTTCCCAGTGGATTACCCTTTTGGCATGCCACCGGACCTTGTAGTCGTTTTAAAGGCAAGTACAGAAGTAATTCTTCAATCGTTAGTATTCATGAATTTTACTAACAATGACATATTAGTGTTGCAGTACCTACCTAAATACAACGCCATTATTTTTTTGCCTTAATTCAGTCAAGTCGGCTAAATCACAATAGATGTGTTGTATGCGATCGTCGAAGGAATCATTTCCAATCTCTTGCATTTTATTTTACTTGAAGTGCTTTTTAACTAAATTCATCTAATCCTCACTCCTTCAAGACTGTTAATATCAAGTGCAGACTTCCTGTCGATATGTTGTTGTTGTTCGTTTCGTGTCGTTTATTTTGTGTCTTCTAGACGAACAGCAGCAGCAAGTTCAATTTTAATTGATTTATTTTTGAAACTCGTTCGATGATCAATTTCATTTATTTATTTTATATCAATTGAAATACGATTCGACAGTTTTAATGATGTTTTCATTAAGTTTTTTAATGTGTTATGTAAATTACAAGTGTATTAAATTGATTGGAATGTAAAACTGTTTGTCTGATCTCATATTATGATAACGTTGGAAATGAATTATTGTATACATGGAAGAAAATTCTAAAATTATTATTGTTGAAATTGTTCAGTACTCCATTTGGATTAGTGCCAAATTACAATTAGCTACACTTAATTGATACAAGACACATTTTATGCATTAATGTACAGCACTAAAGTAAATTTGTAATTCATATGTTGTTCGACCATTTATGTTGGTGATAAAAATAAAGTTAAACATTCAAAAGGCGCTTCCGGTATCCCATAAAGATGTGTTAAAATTTTTTAATTTGTCTGATTTTAAACAGTTATTTTTAAACATCTACACTTACTGTTTTCGAATTGTCTTGTAAATAAAAAGATTCTCAGACGATGTTTTCTTTAAATATGCACTTCCTCTATTTCTAATAACAGTAGTTGTGCCACTAGTATTAGAAAATTGTTGTTTAGATAATTTAGGAGCTTCTACTACAAGTGGACACACTTGAGTAGATAGAGAAGTTTTAAATTTGTTGAAGTGATCCAAAATTTCTTCTCCTTCTTATTGTTAGTAATAATAATAATAATAATAATAATAATGTTTTTGTAACCACATGCTGTTCCTGATTTTTCGAATTGATCGTCTTTTTATTTTGCCTCTGAAGATGAAGAATAATTTAAGAAAAAAACAAACAAACAGACCGGCAACTTAATTAATTTGTGAATTATTGCACTACACTGCAGTAACCGCATTTATTTCAATAATATTGTTAATTATCCAAACTACATGAGATTTAATTATACCATCATGAGTATAATGATTTATTGTTGGCTATTAATGATCTGTGGAAAGCTTTAAAACAGAATGGAACCGAACAAAAAAATACACAACATAACGACTATCTATGAAAATCCCATCAAGGGATTTTGTTATAATTTATGGTTATTTCTTCAACAATTGTTTTTTAATTGTCGTTGTTTTTATTCATTTAAGGCAAGCTTGATACTTCCTATTAAAAGATAGTTGAATATAGTAGTAGTAAGTAACTTATTATTACGAACTTTAATTAAATTGTTAGGAGCACTAAAGAAACGGTAATTTAATCGATATTGCGGCGTGCCGACTGAAAAATCGCTGATAATAATGATGATAATTAAATCGATAAGTTCTACAATTGAAATTTGATCATTTTTCATCGTCACTAGAAAGTTTAATTCGATTAAATTTTATCGAAATTTGATTTAAATCTTTGATTTTATTAAACACAAGTGTATAATAGAATTATAAGTAAATTGTTAGTGAGCCATGATTACATACAGTAGGGACAATTTAACGTTATTAAATACACTGTACGAAATCTGGAGAGTAATTCCGGCTGAATTCTTCTCTCTTGTGGGCCGTTTCAGCTTGTTTAAAACTTATCAAGAGAATTGGATATTTCTAGCGGACAAAAAAGAAATCGTGATATTATGGACACGTAACAGAGCCGCAAAATGGTGTTTGAAAACTCTCCGCAAATGTCTCAAACATCTGCTATCATCTCCAGATATTTGAAAATTATCGTTTTTCAAAGCTCAAAAGATCGTCTTTGTACTCCCAATTATTTTAAAATGTGCCATAGTGTCTTTTCTGTTGATTTTCTGATTGACCTCTCTGCATATCATAAATATTTATTCAGCATAATATTGATATATTGATTGATATCTTTACTTTATTAAAATGATATAAAAAGAAGATGTAATCGTTCAAAATTGAATTTTAATGAAAATTACAGTCTATTTGTTGTTTGAAGATGTTAATTTTCAACGCCTACCTACTATTTTTCGTTTATTACACAATGTCTTTTCTTGTTGTTTTTTTTTAAATATTAAATAAAGACAATATTTGTTTATTGAGAGACAAATCAAAAAATAAAATTATAATCTTTTCTTCTTCATCTCGACAGATTTCTTTTGAATTTCAAAACAAAAATTTGAATGGAAGCCCACAATCAAAGAGCCGGTTCTTTGACGTTTATACACACATTTACATTAGAGTGTGTTGATTATTATTTTACTTTTATTCTGTGTCTCTTTTTGTATTTGTCTCTCTGTGGGCAAAAACGTGGGACTGATGCGTGGGATGGGCGTCGAAACACTCCTAGATAGTTCAAATATGTTGGTTGGACGATGTGTGTTTGTTTGTATAGATTTTATTATGAAATGAAAAGAAATCTTTTCGATATCCAAATCTAACAATCACCTGGTGGCCGAAAGGCGGTGGCCATCAAATTATATTAACTTACAACGTTGAAAACTCCAGATCATTCGCCTAGTGCTTTTTTTTTCAAATTTCAAGTGCACTATCATTTACTCTCTAGTTAATGTGAATAGAATGTAGATTTCCAAATTGTACATTGTAATCCATCATCATTTGACTTCTATCAAATGATAAAGAGAAACCAATGTAGAAACAAATCGGCTTAGATTTATCAGATCAATAATTTAAAATTAATGAATATTGAAATATACAGCAATACCAATAAATTACTCAGCTTTCCTAACAGTGTCATTCAATTTTTGGTTTTGAATAATCATTATCAATTCATTCTTGTTAACTATGGAACATCCCAACTAACTACTAACTATTACTCCTATTATTTATAACTTCCACTATTTTTGATTTGATGCTAATTGGAAGCTGGTAGATAATAATTACTATTCGTTGCTATATTTAAGCTATAAATCTTCAAACTTACATGTAGTGATTAAATATCCGTTGGGAACCTGTGGGATACATGCAGGTAGTATACAGTGTTGTATAACAGTGGAGACAGATAGTACTTCATTGTATATCCGTTAGAAATTTTAAATTTTAAAAGAAATCCTTCTTATTTCATGTTGTTTGTTCAATAGCTATCTTGCTTGAAGTTGGTGGACTTTTATTAAATCTTCTCAATGAATAATTGTTTTTAGGTAATTCTATAGAAGGTTACTTACTTTTGATGTGAAGCTGCTTCTTGTAATTTTTGTGTTAATTAATTCATGTTGCATGTATCCAGGTACTGTTGTTCTTTTTAATTTATGTTAATATACAGATGTACAAGATTTAGTTCAAGCTTGCGTATAATCTATCATTAGTTTGATTTATTTTTACTTTTTGATTATAAACAAAAGTATACAACTTTATTTGCTTTAAGGTACAGATAATTAGCTCTTTCCGTTTAACAAACTTCTAATTATGCGAGAGTTTATTAATAAATAATTGGCTTTGATTATTTCTAGCGGAGAAAAACAAATCGCGTTATTAAGGGCAAAACTAGAAACATTTGTTACGGTGGATGAAATTTCAATTCATTATTTTGATTCAGAAACTAAAGGAATATTTAAAGAGTGGGAACGATTTGGTTCTCTGTGGTTCAAAAAGATTTGGTTATAAAAGAAGCTCACATGGAGAGTCCTTGTCTCCATTTTTTCAGGACTAAGATGCCATACTTTTCATTAATTACTCGGAGCAAGCAAGACCAGTGACTGGAGAATGGTACTCATCTCTTTTAAGTCAATTTCATATCAAAGTTGTGAAAACACTATAAGAAATACTTTCCAGAAACATTTCCTGTACCCACAAGTCATTTGTTGTCATGCAAAAATCGGTTTTGAAATTGTCGAATATTATTCTTTGAACGGCCGAAAATTTACGTCAAACAAGCTGGTAATTGAGGCTTTAGACTCGCGGTTTACAGAGTAAGAACAAGATTACGTTGACTAAAATAATATTACCTCAAAAAGATCTGTAGATTTCTTCTAAGCTAGGCCAACTATTTGCATATACTCTCTCGTATGATCAGTAGTTTCTGTTCATAATATTTTTATCTTTCTATAGTAGACAAAACATCCGTATGCTAGCGTCAATTAATCATTTGTAGGTTGCAAAGTAATCGATTTTTATTCTCTCATCATCTAAGAATTGTCTACAGTGTTACCAGACGTCACATAATTATAGTACACATCACATAATTCTGATAATTCTTCAACCGTGTACTATGTACATCCAAAAGTAGCTATGTGACGCAAATGTACTATAATTTCTCAATTTATGATTTATCTATAAATGTACCAATAAAAATGCTCAATATGATTCTTGGATCTTGTACGCCAACTTAAAATTTTTTTGTCGACTTCAATATTTTAATTTTTTTTTATGACGCTAGAAGGCGCTTCTGTTCATAAGCAATAATATATTATTTTTTGTCTCTTTTCTATATTGTTTTAGGTTATTTCTAGTTTCAAGGTGGTTAGGCTGACTAGTTTCGTATGACGTACTATAATTTTCAGGCCTGTGCTATAATTCTACGCCCCTGGTCACATAATTTTATTTTAAAAGTCTGGTAACACTGATTGTCTAGTGATCAATCGTTTTCTCAAACACTCTCAATTCACCTAAAGGGAAGACTTATTTCGCTAAAAATAATTCTAATACCAAAGTTAAATTTATGTTTAAAGAACTTGAGGTTGATTTGAGAAACGCTCCATATTAAGTGGAACTAAGTGTGTGAAGAACAATTGGACCTAAGTGCTTTGCATCTAACTCCTCCAAATGATCTGAAACCATTCACTGCTACATTAAATATTGTTGAATTTCTCTCTAAATAACTTTAACGCCACATTGTCGATAAATGTGTTGAATTTATAATTACGCACATCAACTTTAATTACCTGTAATAATTGTGAGACGTGTGAAGTTATCTTAATCGATAAATTGAAGTAATTGAAACATACCACCATCATTTTATTAAATAATTGAAATTCCATATAGAATTTTTAGGAATACATTAGATGAATAAATCAAATTTTTAATAGCTTTTGTTCAATTCAACAACAGCCAGCTCTCTCTGTACGTACTGTTGTTCTTAAATAATGTTATTATTATAAAACTTGATTATAAATTACAGTTTCATCACAGCTTTCTATTACACACGTAGCAAATAGTGGTAATTTCATTTATTTAAAAAAAAAACAATGATTTTTTTTCTTTTTGGATGATATTTTTTTCTCTCGAATAAATAACATTTGAATAGTAGTGGGAGATAAATGTAAATATAATGTTTCCAATTTTGAAAGGTCAGTAATATCACTAGCCTCAAAATAAAAATTGTATTTATTTCTATTGAGGATCATAGTGAAAGGATAATTTCGTGATTAATTGATGAATTGTAATGATGACCTTCGTTTTTGCATAATATCTGTGTATTATTATCAAGATTAGGTCTTTAATATTCCAACATCAATTCTATCTATCATTAGTTACAATTAGATAATTAGTCGGTGAGATTCGATAAAGACAGTGTCGGTTCTACAGTTCCTAGGGTCACAAATCTTAATCATAAACACAGCGTTACTTGAGGTATTTAGAGATACGATGATAGTTTCGACTCTTGTAGCTAGCGAAACTTATGGTTTGATCATTGTGAAGGTACTGTTTCATAATGGAATATACAGATAGTTGTCTACCAGTGCACCTTATTTTCGAATCTAATTGGTATTTAAATCATTCAATTTTTAATTTTTAAAAAGTTTGAATTTTGTTTGCATAGAGGTGTCAGATGATACTCTTGCTCCGGCTATGGCTAAAGGCAACAATTTCTTATTGGTACTTGCATTAACATATATAGAAAATAAATTAAATTACATAGAAAGAAGTTCCACCAACTTATTGAATTCAATGAATTGATTTCGTCTAAAATAATCATAGACTACGTTGAAACAAAAATAATTGATGGTTGTTTTGTGATATATTTACCTGTATAAGATATTGGAAAGATCGATAACATCTAGTAGCTACCTGTAATCGACTTGTTTTTTTTTCAATTTTCCCTAATTTGAATCCTCCCAGTTTTTTGTTATTATAACTGATGTAGTTTTTACCATTTCTGACCTTTCTTAATTTCACTAAATTTTGTCCATGAATGTGTCATTTTACGGTGGAAAACAGGTCGTTCCATGTTGATTAAAATAGAAAAGCAACGTTTATAACAACTTAAATACATTTTAAAGTTATGGGAATTGATATAACTTTATGTGGGCTTACTAATTGAATCTTGTGGGCTGTAGAAACAGTTTTATTTTATTACGCTTATAATGTATTTGCCTGAAATTGTACTATATAAAAAGTGGAAGAAATGAATGAAAAGACCGATTTGGTGATATTTAAAAAAAAAGAGGTTGTTTTTTTTTGGATTTTGTCTTTAAAACAACTATAATAACAAGTATTGTCTAGACTCAAGGCAATTATATGGAATGATACGATAATATTCTAAAATCCACCCACATTTACTTTTGTGTGAAAATATGAAAAAAAAAACAAACAAAATAATTATAATAATCATAGATGAATAGTCAAGTCAACATTTCTAGTTTGAATACAAAGGAATTTAATTTGAAATTTTATTTGCGAGTCTTTAAAGAATTCACCATTGTTTCCAATTTGTTTATGTTGTTCCCTTCTTATTTCTAGGATCCTGTTTTAAATTTTCAGGAGCTTCATCAAAATTCCTGAAATCATGAATTACGCACCTTGGAAACATCTGACTTGTTGGAGGAAATGGTAGAATAATAAATAACAAGAATTCCCTTGTGTTACTTGAGAGCGTAATAATAATGTTTTTTTAAATAAAAATTCGCCTAAAACTGAGATCAAATTCTTAATTTTTGGAATCTGATTTGACGTTTCGAAACTTTGATACTTTGATACAATCAAAAATTCAAGTCTTTTGATGGTTTTTTTTTATACTTCTATATTACTGCTATATCAAACAAATTTGGCTATTACAAACTTTCCGGTAGTTATTATTTGATAAGAACGGAACAAAATTACTGTCTAACTTGAACAATTCGAATTTTACAACACGTGTAGATAAGGTCTACACGAAGGTTTTAGGGAACATGCAGGTTTTCCTCTATAAAACAAATGATAAATGAAAACTTTTGCTATTAATAATTAATAATTTGTCTGTTTCTTTGCGATGTACCGACATAAAGTTCCTTTATTCCGAAGTAGAATTGGGAAAGGATGATATGTGGTCACGTAAGTCACGTGATTATTGTTTGACTCGTTGCTGTCTATTTTTTTCCTTTAAAAAAATGAGGAATCATTGTTTTATTTGTGACATTTGGTGTTGTGTCCTCGAAATTGGTCGGAATAAAAAAATTTGTGCAAGAGCCTCGTAAACAGCCTACGAGCTCCTAAATTCTATGACAGTGACAAAACATATGTTAATATTCAGCGAGGATAATCAACCCAATTATCAAGAACAGATCCGACAACTCAAACAAAAAATAAACGCGACCACCGAATTTAGCAGAGGTAAGTGGATCGTTTTCTCTCCTCTTTGTTGTGTCCTTTACTATCTTGCGCTATTATATCATTGTTAAAGCATTGATCGCAACCCACTTAATTGATATTAAAACTTCCCAAACAATCATGTCTGAGGAAACTAAAATTTTAAAAAAGAAACTTGCGATCATTAAGGCCCGGCTAACAAAATTTTCCGCATTTATCAATATTCCCGCGAACAGAACTAAAATCATGGAAATCAGAACACGATTAAATTGTATTAAGCCGTGTCTTCAGGAATTTGAAGATGTGTATTCACAGATTGATTCAACCTCCGAAAATCAGACTCTCGACATAGAACTAGCTGATTTCGAGAACAAATATTTCGAGAATGTAAGCGCGGCCGAAACTCTATTATTAGAAGATGTAAGTGCATCGGTACAAGCATCTCAACCTTCAACCGATGTATTACAAACACAATCAAACACGTCGGTAAAATTGCCTGAAATTCACTTGGAGAAATTCAGGGGTTCTTTCACTGAATGGCTCACATTTCGCGACTCATATAAGTGCATGATTCATGATAATTATACCTTAAACGCCGTGCAAAAATTCCATTATCTAAAGGGTAGTTTAACAGGTGATGCGAAACAAACTATCGAACATCTCACGCCTTCAACAAATAACTACGCGGCAGCGTGGCAATTACTAGAGTCAAGGTATGAAAATAAACGATTGATAACACAATATCACGTAAGAGCATTATTCTCGTTACCACAAGTTCATCCTAGAGATTCAAAGAGTTTAAGATTTCTCCTCCATTCTTTAACATCTAATTTAAAGGCCTTGGAATCAATTGAACGACCTATTGACCATTGGGATGACTTATTGGTTTATTTAATATCATCTAAATTCGACAACAGTACAACCATGGCCTGGGAAGCGACTTTATCAGATCAGCTGACCACCGTAAAGGACATGATTAATTTCTTGACTCAGAGATCTAATATGTTAGAATCAATAGAGAATAATAGCTTAATGACAAAGGGTAATATCCAATCCAAATTTGGCAATAATCGCTCAGCGAGTTCTAATTTCCGCGGACCGTCGCATGTAATAACCAGCACTAATAAAGTGTCATCAAAGTGTGTCATATGTAAACAGCAACATAATATTTATCAATGTCCAAAATTTTTAGCTCTAACGGTATAGCAAAGAATACACGAAACTAGGAAACAAGGGCTCTGCACAAATTGCTTACGTGGCGGTCATAAGGTCGATACATGTACGGCAAGTAGTTGCAGAAAATGTGCCAAAAGGCATAATTCATTGATACACAATGAACAGAACGGTCAGCCTGACGTAAATAATCAAGATCCTACAACATTTTCTGCTAATTTAACCGCAATTGTAAACAATCAAATAAAATCGCTTGACACAAATGTAACATTGTCCACTACGATCGTTAACATTTCCAATAACAAGGGAAATAAAATACAATTCCGCGCATTATTGGACAACGGATCTGCATCACCGAAAGAGCAATCGAAAGATTAAAATTGAATAACATAAAGAAGGTCAATTTCTCGATAAGTGGAATCGCCTGCAGCATGGCAAGGGTTGATCGCGCAATTGTGTTTAGTCTTTGCTCTTCTCAAACAAATTTCAAATGTAAATTAAATTGTTTAATTGTACCAGAGATAACAGGCAAAATTCCTTGTATTTCATTAGCCCTCTTGAAAATATTCCCAACAATATCAGAATGGCGGACCCAAAATATTTCGAGTCCAATGTGATTGATGTTTTAATTGGAAACGAAATATTTTGGACTTTAATTAGTATAGGACAGATACATCTTGGAAGGTCTGGTCCGGTCTTACAAAAGACACAGTTGGGGTGGATCATAAGCGGTCAAATACCGCGTCAAACAAAGCATTCGATACAATGCAACCTATCGAACACTTGGGAAAACCAAGAAATTCAAGAATTTATTAAAACTGACAACTTTCAAGAAAACATAAATATCAAAATTTACGACCCTTGTGAACAACATTTCACAAAAACCGTTATTAGAGAGCAAAATGGTCAGTTTAAAGTAAAATTACCGTTCAAAACCTACCCACCAATATTAGGGCAATCTTATTCACGTGTTCGCCAGATGTTTTACAACCTCGACACACGACTTCAAAAGGACAGGGATTTACAAGTGCAATATTCCGATTTCATGCAAGAATACTTAAAACTTGGCCACATGTCGGAAATATCCCGTCCGGACCTTTCTGGGTATTTCTTGACGCACCATCCGGTAATAAACCCAAATAGTGTAACAACCAAACTGCGGGTGGTATTCAATGGATCTTTCAAAACGACAAACAATATGTCCATAAATGATAACCTTTATGTCGGCCAAAATTTACAACAAGATTTATTTAGTATTTTAGTGAGGTTTCGAACCTACAAATTCGTAGTCACCGCCGACATTAAAAAGATGTACCGTCAAATTCTCGTACACGAGGATCATCGGAAATATCAGCAAATTTTTTGGCGTAATAACGTTAACGAACCTCTTAAGGTTTATCAACTCAACACCGTAACATATGGACTAGGCCCTTCAAGTTTTTTAGCGACAAGATGCTTGCAGGAGTTAGCTAATTCCGAAGAAAAAAACTATCCTAATACATACAAGGTCATTCTTCGGGATAGCTATGTCGACGATATAATAACCGGTGCCGACTCACAAACCAACGCAGAAACATTGTTACGAGAATTAAGAGCAATTTTAACCAAAGGCGGATTTGAACTCCACAAAATCAGCTCCAACAATGAATCCTTGACCCCGCTCAATTCTAACCCTAAACCAAAAAACCAAATTTCTCTAGACAAACAGGCTACGATGAAAACTTTAGGTGTATTGTGGGATCGAGTCCAAGATTTCATTAAATATAAAACTAATTTAGATAATCCTTCAATTAGTAAATTAACAAAACGCGGAATATTAAGCGTCATCGCACGAATTTTCGACCCACTAGGGTTGGTTGCGCCTGTTATAATTACGGCAAAAATCATTTTACAAAGAATATGGTCGCTGAAACTAAGTTGGGATGAGAGTTTACCTATTCAAATTCATACCATGTGGACAGAGTTTCTACATCACTTCCACCATCTAAATAGTATATCAATTCCGCGGTGGGTAATTTCCATAAAGGAACCGGTAGAAATACACGCTTTTTGCGACAGCAGTCAAAACGCATATGGCGCTTGTATATATTTAAGGACAAAATATCCTGATAAAACGTATAACTCCAAACTCCTTTGTGCAAAGTCTAAAGTCGCTCCATTAAAAACATTGACAATACCGCGCCTTGAGTTATGTGGAGCAGTCTTATTAGCCAAGTTAGTGCACAAAATTAAAAATTTATTGAACATAGTAATTCATGATTGTTATTACTATACCGACTCCATGATCGTGTTAGCATGGATACACACGGCGCCTAACAAATTAAAACCATTCGTCGCTCACCGCATCGCTGAAATCCAAAGGCTCACATCAACGCAAAAATGGCAACATATTCCCTCTAATCAAAATCCTGCAGATATGTTATCCAGGGGTGTCACATCTTTGCAGTTAATCAAATCACATTTATGGTGGAACGGGCCAGAGTTCCTTAATATAAACGAGAATTCTCAGATTCTTTCGAGCAAAGGGATGGAACTCATTAGCGAAGTTCCAGAGCTCAAATCAAGTTGTTGTATATCAACATTTAAACCAAAATTTGATGTAATAACAAAATTTAGTTCGATGAAAAAATTAATAAGAGTAATAGCCTTTTGTCTTCGATTTAATCATAACTCAAAGAAGAACAGCAATAAATTCTCAGGTGTCTTATCATGCGAAGAATTAAATAAAGCTCATGATATTATCATAAAGTTAGTACAACAAGAGGACGAGGACATTCATGCTTTAAAGACCCACAATCAAGTGTCCCACAACAGCAAAATAAAAAATCTAAGCCCTTACGTCGATGAATGTGGATTATTGCGAGTCGGTGGGAGGTTAAAAAATTCCAACTTGTCGGTTGATCAAAAACATCCGTTATTACTTCCCAAAAATCACCATATAACAGATTTAATAATTTCAAAATATCATGTCGAAAACATGCACAGCGGCTGTCAAGCTACACTAGCCGCAATTAGACAAAAATACTGGCCCATATCGGGAAAAAACAAAATTAGAAATTAATGGCCGATTTGCCTAAGGATAGAGTCACACCAGCGCGTCCATTCTCCATCACCGGAGTAGACTACGCAAGGACCCTTCACATTAAAAAACGGTCATGGTCGTACAGTTAAAACAATTAAAGGATACATTGCAATTTTTGTGTGCTTCAGCACTCGTGCAGTTCACATAGAGTTAGTTTGTGATTGCACATCTTCAGCATTCCTAAACGCTTTAAAACGTTTCATCTCAAGACGCGGAAAACCTTGCAAAATATACTCAGATAATGCGACAAATTTTGTTGGTGCGAGCCGTCAATTAAAAGAGTTCCTGGTCTTAATTAAAACAAAGGAATTTGAAAACACGGTAATAAATAACCTGACAAACATGGGAATTAAATGGTGTTTTATACCTCCACGTGCTCCGCACATGGGAGGTCTTTGGGAGGCTTCTGTAAAAACATTAAAATCACACATGAAAAGAGTCCTCGGTAACAGCCTATTAAATTACGAAGAAATGTATACTGTCTTAACAATGATAGAGGCGTGCATGAACTCCCGTCCATTAATACCCCTGTCCAATGACCCAAATGATCAGAATAATGGCCATATGTTATTACTTTTGATAATCACACAAAAATAGAAACAATACAAACATCAATTTGCGTTTTTTTTTATAACAAATAAATGTATTAAATATAATGAGGAAAGATGAAATAATAGAGGAAGAAAAAGGTGGAACGTCGAATTTGAAGACGTTAATGGTATTTCAACTTCAACACAGACTCTTGTTGTTGTTGTTGCCGGTATAGAAAATAAATTTCAATTGAATACAATACGTAATCTATAATTCATATGTGGAAATACTCAAGTTGGGCAAAAGAAAATGAATAGATGAAAAAAATCCTGATACTCGTTCAGATTTATGTCTTATGAATGATATCACCCACTAAGGTAGCATCACAAAACCACCCATGAAATGAATTCAATTATGTCAATAGAAAATAATAGCACAGCATAACTGTCGTCCAAGAACAAATAGTCTGCCAAACTTCTGCTTAAATGTCTATGAATTTATTCTCAACAATAAAAACTTTTAATTGTATGTCTGTTAAAAACCGTTGACTTTCTCAAAAAGTGGCAGGCAGAAGCTTGATTTATTCGCTTAAATGATTCTTATCGACTTTGGTATGACGATGCTGACGATATTAGATGCTACAAGTTGATCAAATTCATGTTATAATTTTTTTGATGTTATGGGTATTTAATTAAAACCGTTCCATTGAAGGATCTCGATCGTGTATCGTTTTCCGTTTGCGGTTATTTTTTTTGTTGTTGCCGCTATTATTTATTTATTGATTTTTTTGTTTCGGTTTGGTCGTTTAGATAGTCGACGTATATACATAAATAATGGTCTTATTGAAGTTAATGCGAGCTCATTTGAAAGTTTGCATTAACTGTAGTCATGAACGAATTTATTACTGGAATCGTAGACATTTCAGTCGGTTAAGAAGAAAGAGATTTTTTTTAATAATTGCAATTATGTCGTCATTTGTTTATAATCATTTAACAATAATTAACAACACGACTGACATGAAAATAGCTGCTGGCTTGGCTCAGATAAAACAATCTGAATCCGTCTCTTTCTTTGAACATACAAGAGGGGATATTGATAAATAGCGCAAGTACCAGAGCAGAAGTTTTGACGCAAAAAGAGTTTTTAAAGTATAGATGCGTTCTTGTGGAACTGATATTCAAGCGATTTCCGTTTGCTTTTTTCCTTTTATACATGTAACAGGTGTAGGTGAATTACAGCTTTATATATTTTAAATATAGATCCCTGCAATGCTTTACAAGTTTGTAACGCCTTCAGGGAAATATGTTGGGTGAAATTTAATACATTTGAGCACGTATGAACGAATTTAGTATAATAAATTTTAAACAAAAATTTTGTTATATAGTTATGTATCAAAATTGGACTTGCTTATAATTTTCTATTCTATTTGTCTTTGTAAGCGTGATCTTTCTTTCTAAACAAATCGATAACAACGTTGATGTTTGAGCGTTGGTCGAGAATCAAAGCAAGGTGATGATGATGATGATGATGGTTGAAAAGTCCTATTTACAATTTCTGTTGTTAGGACACGTCTCGCATACACATTGACTTTTAGTGGTTATTTCTTGTATGTGTGCGTATTTGTGTTCAGTTCGATTACCGGCTGCTGAGACATGTCCAAATAAAGAGCTAGATACAACGTGCCCATGGATTGTATGCCATTCCACTTCTTCTGCTTCAACTACTGTATTTATACAATATTTCGCAAAGTTTTATACATGACTGGGATGAAAAGCAGCAGGGAACAACCGAATTAAATGTTCTACTCCAGAATAACAATGGACTTGTTGAGTTGATGTCACACTTGTAATAGAAACTGTTTGACACAATAAACAGCAGGAAAGTGATACTTGAAATGTTCACAAAACACAAACTGCAAGAATGAGGCAAAACAATTTGAAATGATGACAAATAAAGCATGAAACAGCTTCTGACAATTAAGGAAATGTATTGGAAAATCTGGAAATAAACACGATTCTTACGATTTATTCGAGATTTTCCTTTAATGTCTCTATGTTATGAATCATGAAAAATTTAGTGTTGATCGTAATACTGTTTTGCGTGCTCTGGTTTTTGATTTGAAACTTAACAAAACAAACAAAAAGAATTTAAGATTTGGATAATATCCATAACGAAAATCGTCTTTTGTACTGTGGGTGGTCCATCTATTTAATTCGTGACCTGGCGGGTGGTTTCGGCTGTTTCATCAATTACAACTCATTCATCGGTTTACAAAGAGTGGATAGTCGGCCATTTCATGTGTACAACTACAACAACAACAACCAGGCAATTTTTTATTTTTACGTTTCAATAGCGGCATTCATTGCAAGTGTCGATCTCGATCTCTATTATTGTTGATTCTATTGTAGAGATAGAAATTGTGAGTTATTTAGGTGTAGACTTTCAAAGAATACTAATTAGTATGAAATATTTTATTGTTCACGCAATATTTACAATTCGATTAAAATAACACACATACAAATGAAAAATAACTTAGAATTGCTAATTGTTGCTTTATTAAAATCAGCTGTAAAAACTAAATTTCTATTTTTCTTCAACAATCCATTATCGTTTATAAAATTTCTTTGATTGGCATTAATTAAATTCTGTGTAACATCGAAATATCTCAATTTAGGTAATAATTGTAAAATATCATAATTAATATCAATTAAATCATTATTAGAAATGATTAAAGTTTCCAATTTGTTTAAATTTTTCAAATCATTCCATGGGAATGTTTCTATGCGATTTTCGGCTAAATTTAAATATTCTAAATTTTCTAAATTAACAAAACTATCATCGTCAATATGATGAATATCATTGCGACATAAGATCAATTTTTTCAAATTGATTAATTTATAAAAATTGTTTTTCCTAATTACGTTATAATCACAATCGGTAATTGTTAAAATCTCTAAAGATTGTAAATGATTAAAATCAACAAAAACGTTTTGTTGTTGTTGAATGATTAAAGTTTCTAATAATATTAATGTTGATAATGAATCCACAATAAATCTCATTTTATTGTTAATTAATGTTAAATGTTTTAAATTTGGACAGATGCCAAACAAGTCTTGTGTTATTATTGGATGAAACGTACTATCAATTATATGCAAATCTACTGTGTTTTTTATACAAAACGCACATTTATCGATAATGGAAATGTTTAAATTTGTTAATTCTAAAATCGGTAATGGCTGTAAATTGTTGAATGTCGTAACAGATAAATATCCATGTTTTAAAAGGTTTTTAATCAGTGAGAAATTTACATTTTCTGATGGGATGTAATCCAGATTAAATGCTTCAATTTCCATTTCTTGTTTGTTACAGTTAATTTGCAAAAACGATGTTATTATTAAGAGGAAATAATACAAAAACCTACAATTCCATTAAAGAAAATAATGATTGAAAAATATTTTGTTGGTATACTTACATTGTGTTGTCGTTGGAAAAAATATGTCAACACTGTTTTGAATTGAACAAAATAAAGAGGGAATCAGTTTATAAATAATCAATGTTGATAAAAGTTCATCAGATGTCATTTGTATCAGTTAAAATTATATTAGAATCAACCATAAATAAATGGAAATGATAAAAAAAAACTTTAAATATGCATTCGAATTGATCAATTTTGAGGTTTTCGCAGATTTTCATTCAATAATAGAAGCTTTGATTAAATATCAACTAGAATAGAATATGCCTTAAATTGGTAAATTGGGAACCAGAAACATTATAATTTTCTGGAGATAAGTAGACTTCTCTGTGGCAACACTTTCGGCCGGCACGCATGAAGTTCCAGGTTCGAGTCCCGGCGGTCGAGGCAAACTTTTTCGAACTGTTTGATGGATAATTGAACCTGTTCTAATCATTTACTCTACTTCATAATCACCATTGTAATTTTGATAGATTCGAATAGATTTAGATAATTCTTTGGTGGATTTTTTCCAGTACAATATCAGGGATTTGATGGAAGCTTTAAAAATGACTTCAACGGTTTCTGTGGTAAATATAACGTCAACGACTAGTCATTTAGTGTGAAAATGTAGAACCTGTCCTCATATCGATTTATTCAGATAAATGTTCACTATATTTCACTTAAATGCGGATCGTTTTTCTTGTAAATCTACACTAGATTGAATTTCATATAAGGTGATATGTGTGTGTGTTTTTTTTACCATTCCAATGCAAATTTCGTCTCTCTATTTTTGATATTTTATTTTTAAACAATTACTAAAGACTTGAGAAATATTTTGGAATGTAGGCGTTACTATGAATATTATATAAAGCCATTCTTTTTCTCGTTTTACTTCTATTATAGAAAATGGTAATTTTAGTTTGAGAAAAAAACAAGAAAGATTCACGATCTGTTATTCAAAAATAGTTTAATTAGAAATCATGACAAGATTAATCAATAACTATTAACGTTTATTTATATTATCTAATGTTAAATATCTTTAGCACGTATCTTAATCCGTGAATACACAATGAATCGCATACAATGAACAATAAATTTTCAGATTAAAAACGTATTTAAATCAACTGTTCCGTTATTATGTAGTATTTCTATTGCAGGAGATCTATGAGATTGTTGTTAAATTTTTTTTATAGATAAATATCAATAAATATTAACAAATAGGTATTGCTAAATTTCGTCCATAACAACTCCGTTTCCATCCATCCCATCCACGAAAGCCTAATTCACCATGTACACGTTTAGCACATTTCGAATCATCACTGATGTCTTCATTTAATAGATCTAAAAATTCGAATTGTGTTTTTTTTGGTTTTCATTCAAAAATAATTAATTAAAATTAAATGTTTTTAATTACTTTCACATTTTATGTTACATTTCCCACCGGCCCGTTCATATGTACACCATTCTTTACTGTTGATCTACAACATTTTTCACATTTCTGTTTAATAACTTCCTGTGCTTCTATTTTGTTGTTGTTGTTTTTTTTATTTATTTACCTGGAACAAGCCGAGACTCTGTCCACCGTTGGCTCGATTTATCAATTTTGATGTATCTTTACTGCTTTCACTTTCAATCAAACAAACCCCTGGAAAATATATAGAAATCACAAATAAAACCTTTATCAATGGATGTGAATGGGGAGAGTAAATGAGTTTTCTATTGAAGGATGAATCTTGTTTTTTTTTACGCAATCAGATCACGTTTTAAATACACGTCTTTGGGACGTGCTAAAATTAGTTGAAAACTTGGAAATGTTCAGATTATCAATAGAATATGGTTTAGATTTATTTTGGTAATTGACGGTAATAATAATGATAATAAAGTCTGAGAATGTTAATTTCTAGAATTTTAATTTACTAATTTATAGTGTTGTGTTGTAGATAATTAAAATGTTATGTAAATATTTTTTTTTAATATTTTTTATTTGATACAATAAAAGTCGGTTATAACGAGTTGTTCGGCACCTCGAAATTTGATTCGTTACAGTCGTTATTTGTGATCTGCATGATGGTATCCAGGACCAATTTTACAATTAACCGTATTAGAAAACTAATTTTGTTGTATTTAGAAACAATTATTGAGAATCAGTGGCGTAACTAGGGTATGGCAGGCATGGCACGTGCCATGGGCGCCAACTGAAGTGGGGCGCGAAAAAGCACCTAACGTAAAAATAT
Source organism: Meloe dianella (assembly GCA_028455855.1). NCBI lineage: Eukaryota > Metazoa > Arthropoda > Insecta > Coleoptera > Meloidae > Meloe > Meloe dianella. The sequence goes on along the minus strand of JAPTHL010000047.1, from coordinate 8,086,242 downwards.
TTATATAGATATAAATATGAGTATTAAGAAACTACGTAGGCAAAAGAGAGACATTACGAGAAATGGAAAAATGCAAGATGAAATATCTTGTTCCCCAAAAAACATCATAAATCTACGTTATATTGAAAGGGACCTCTCAAGAAGGCCAATGGCTAAGGGTTTTACTAAATTACTAACAAATGTTAAACAAATTTGTAGTTTTCTTTAGAAAATAAAAGCAACCTATCGCCCGAGAGGGGCGCAAGATCGGTGTTTGCCATAGGCGCCATTTACCGTAACGCCTCTGTTGAGAATTGTTCCTTGTACGTGTTAATCTCGATCTCGAACCATTTTTGTTTCTGTTTTATTGATCAATACATAATTCGATTATGTACCCAGATCGATATAAAGACTTTTCGAGAATATCACTGATAATCTGTCGCCGGTCTGCAACTCGGTCATGAGGGATGGTCGTTTGCAAAGTTAGATACAAACCAATCTCGTTACAGTCGATTCTAACCGTTATAGAGATTGTAATAAAAGCGAATAGGTAAACAAAACATATTGAGTATTATGGCAAATCTCTTTTTTATCATTTAGGAATTCTATATTTTATAAGCAATATACCGATTTCGGTATCTTTTTATACATTAATCTCATCGTAATAATGTAGAATTCTTATCTTGCAAATGAATCATAATGTTAAGGCAGTGTGAATTATTACAGTTCGTCTGTACTTACTCACATAATTTAATATTTTACAATTTTATAAAAATATTACCGGAACCGGTACAACCATAAGAATAATGTAGCAAATTTCAAACTTTATACTTTAGATTATTAATTAATCAATTCGCGAAAAACAACAATAATAATTATTATAATTGTAATTAACTTTGATCCTCTCTCCACATCAAGGTGATCTCTATCATTATTTCTCGGTATTTATCGATTATTATATTTATTAGAATTGGTAAAAATATTAATTGTTATATAGTAATGAAATCAATAAATTACATAGAAACAGATCAGTAGGAATGTTTTCGTAATTTATAACGAAATAACAAAAATTCGACAAATGCAAACAGTAAATGTCAAGGTCTTGTTTTTAATTATATATTTTTTTATGTTGTTGCCGGCGCAAATATTTGACTATTTACTGGTAATTATTTGATTCAATTAGAAACAATTTGTTTCGATAGTGTTTAATACTTACAATGTCCAATGAAACTCCGTGGAAATCCTTGTTTGAGTAATTCTTGAGTTAAACCACATCTTGTATAAACTTTTGTTAAACCATTTTGAATGAACAAAAATAATAAAATTAACATTACCGCAATACATTTGAATATATCCATCTCGCAATCTTCAACAGAAAGAATTAAATAAATAAAAATTCGTATTTATTTATATATCGATCGTTTTATGTTTATCAATGTAAAATAGACTACACTTGAACGTAATACGCGATGATTCCAAAATAATAATAATTGTAGACATATGATAATTATGTATAAGTCAGTTCGCGTGTGGTGGCGTATAAGTGAGCATTAGTCCTTGATTTTATTCATAGTTGACCCTAGAAGAAGAATCAATTTTAATAAACAAACGCAGGAAATTGGAATTATTTTTTTACTCAATGAAAAATGAAATTGCTAGAATTGTGTGGCTCTGTGTTAATTAATTTATGAATTATGACTATTGGAGAATCGTGACTGTACAACATTATTAAAATGATCTTTTTAATAACTTACTTGGAAAATATTTGTTTTATTTAGTTTCTATTAAGATTCACAGTTGATACAGTGTGAGAATTGTTAAAAAATTGTTAATTCACTTATTATTGTTTTTTGTATACAGTCGCTTTGCTGTTTTATGTATTTTAGCAAATATTACAAAAGTTCCAGCTTTAAACACTCTGATATGAAAGGAGTTTGTCGTCCTATTAATCGCATTATCCTTACTGAATAAAAAAATAAAAAAATACAAAACATTTGATCAATAGCTGAAAAACTCAATTCAGGCATCGAACTGAACTTGGTTTTTTGATAATTACAGTTAAATCTATCAACTTCCTGTTACATAATACAAAATTATACCTAATTAACATAACTTTCTAGTTAAATAACAAATGATAAACGATGCCTCTTCTGTATGAGTTTATCTAAAAACAATATTTTGAGATAAATAAATCAAACGATATTTATAGTAAAAGTTGTATTTTTTAGCAACTTTAATGCGACTGTGACATGTAAATACATTTGATTAATTAATTTTTTTGTTATCACGATGTAATGTAATTTATTTTATAGATGGTTAATATTTAAATGGTTAGTTGTAATTCATTTCGTTTAGTTCAATCAACATTTTCGTACTGTAACATCATCTTAATAGAAGCACGTCCTTATCTGATCAAATAAAATAAAATACATCCATCTAGAAATAGATACAATGGAAAGAAATTTTATATAAATTTGCGTCTTTATTTTTTATCATTTAAATAAATAGCAAAAGAAATACTCTATCTATCTATATTCATGTCAACAGCCTCTAGTGCAATTTTAAAAGAGAACCAGTCCTTATGCGTTCTCTTATGTGGTTGTTCAGTCTCTGCATAAATGAATTTCTATTTAAACGAACAATGAATATTTATTGAACGTTTCATATTGTCTATCTATAATAATACATATGTGTGCTACATCTATTTTCTACTATTCTATTCTGAACAAAAGAGAATCATGCAAATTGTCGCCTATATTCATACACAATCCCTTTTAGTTTTATTTTTGTTCATACATAATAACATGCCAGGAAATGATTGTGTATAGCCATTCATTAGTCATAAATGTCCGGATATCCGGTAGAATTTTTATTTGATTCTTGTTATTCCAAAAAAAAATTGTTGTATCTGTGATGATTTCTACAATGTAGAAAAACTGTTCAAACCACTCCTGTATTAGAACAATAAAAAGCTATTTGATAATTTCATTAATAGGTATTTGTTCACTTTCAAATAGTGCCAACCGTATCTCTTATTTATTATAGTGCATGGAACAGTTTTAGATCATTCATATTGTAATTTCCATGTTGGATCGTCTACCAACCCTTGCACAACGTTGTAAGAGTTATTGCCTGATCTTAAAATGCTTTAACTTATAGGACCAAGTCTCTGTTTTATTCATTTACACTTCAAGTATATTTTAATGCAAATTTAATTGTATTTTGAAATCAAATAAAATGTTGTTCGAGAGGCCAGTAGTTGGAATGGAATATAAACAGACCTTCATTATTATAATTGCTCACACTTTTTTCTTGCAGCTATAATTAATTAGAATAAAATCAAATCAGGAGTATTCGCAGTAGAATAGTTACCGTTAACCAGATTGTACATGAAGTGCTTGAAAATTTTTTGTCTTATTTAGGTTAGTAGCATTTAAAATCAAATACCCTTTTACGAAACCATCAATCAATACTTTGTATGTTTAAAGTAATAACATACAATTTTATCCTCTAATCAATAAATAAACTACAAACTTTTAAAGTTTAATGTGGTTATTTGACCAAATATAGATGGTGAGAATGGGAGCAACACAAACAGTACATAAGGGAATCGATTTATTTTCTCGATCAAACAAAAAAAAACAAACAGAAAAAATCTCTAGAACATGCTATATTTGGAACATTTCCAGTATATATTTTTTTGATTTTCAGGATGTGGTGGCTGTTGCTATCTCTAGTTTGGTGGTGTGGCAGTACTGCCATACCAACATCTGGACCTGATCCTTGGAAATGTCCGAGAATCTCCCAACAACCTATTGTTGAATGCAGTTGCGATATGCCACATACATTACGTTGTATTGGCGATAAAACCGCAATGTCCATCATTGGTATATTATTAACGAATAAATATGATTTATTTTTTTTATGATTAATTTTGTTGTCGTTAGGAGATACATTACGGTCGTTCAGTGCAGCTTATGTTTCACTTCTTGATTGTACAGTGCAAAATGTCAGTGTAATAACAGAACCATTACTGGAAGGTATTGCTTTACATGGTCTAGTCATTTCATCTGGTGAACTTAAAGAAATCGATCCGAATACATTTCAAAAATTAGCAGCCCCATTACAAGCTTTAGGTTTACCAAACAATCAACTAACAAATGTACCGATCCAAGCATTGCAATCATTACCGGAATTGGATCGGTTAGATTTATCAAGTAATAAAATGAAGAGTCTAGATGGTAGTTCGTTTAAGGTGAGTCCCACCTACTAATGAAGAATCCGTACAAATATCTTAATCGAATGTTTCTATTCATTTTCAGGGCTTACGTAATCTATCTTTTATCGATTTAAGTGATAATATGCTAATGAAAATCACACCGAACACCTTCGACAATTTACCACAATTGAAGATTTTACGTTTACGTGGCAATCATTTATCATTATCGATAATATCGAAATTGAATCAATTGAAAACAGTTGAAGAGATCGATTTGTCTGGTAATAATTTGATTGGCCCATTAGGGCCGAAAACATTTCCAAAAATGGATAATCTACATGATCTACAATTATCACATAATACATTAAGTAGTATCAAAATGAATGCATTATATGGTTTAACAAAATTAACATCATTATCATTACAACATAATCAAATTGATGTGATTGAGGATCACGCATTTAAAAATTTAATAAATCTAGTCAATTTAGATTTAGGCCATAATCGTATTGTTGCTGTATCTGGACAATCATTGGCACATTTAATTCATTTAAACGATTTAGATTTACGTCATAATTTCTTGCGTGCATTAACAGCTGATTTAATACAACCATTGAAGAATTTGAAGAATTTGAAATTGGACGATAATGATATATCGATTATTGCTAGTGATGCATTAAAGAATACAACAATTTTGAAACATTTAACATTATCAGAGAATCCATTAAATTGTGATTGTAGTTTAATTGAATTCGCTATATGGTTGAATAATTCAAGTTTATCTAATGATGATAAATCAAGTGTTGTTTGTACAACACCACCATCCTTAGAGAATGGTAATTTAATTGATGTAGGTATTCAGGATTTATTATGTGGTGAAGATGAAGATACAGTAATGGCACCATTATCATCCACACCATATAAATCGAAAATAAATTTGAATAGTTTCAATTACGATGGTAATAAAATTCAATTACAATTTAATGTTGAAGATGAAGCTGCACCATACACATGTGATGCGATATTCGTGTATGAAGAAGAAGCCGAAGAAGAGGTATTAGTTGAAACAAATCCATTGAAATGTAACAGTTCGGATTTACCAAATCCAAAAATACTTGATATAACAATACCGGAATCAATACAATTACAACAACAACACCGTTATCGATATTGTATTGTTTTATTTGAATCTGGCCATACAGATGATGTATCATTGATATTAGGTTGTTCTGATGTTATACCATTAATACGAAATTCGAAAGCAACACAACAAACAACAACAAATAATGATTTAATTAATACTAATAATAATTATCCGAAAATTCTATCAATACAAGCAAATTTAACAAATTACGGCAATATTATGATTGATATTAAAATTTATCCGATTTTAACAAACTATTGCGAGATCAATATCGCTATATTAGAACAAAATACATTATTAACACAACGTAAAATCAATTGTAGCCATCCAAGATATGTATTTGTTGGTATAAATCATTATGGGCCCTATCGTGTATGTGCAAATATTATACGTAAAAATCAAACAACAACAACAACAATAAAGCCGCGTTGTGTTACTGTTTTTAAACATAATGAACAACGTAATTTGACAACATTAGATATAATATTTGTTACAGTCTTTCTATTATTATGTTTTATTGTTATTGGTTTAATATTAGGTGTTAGGAAAGTATTATTAAAACCGAAATTGCAAACACATCAATGTTTTATGCCACCAGAAAATCAGCAACAACAACAACATAATAGATATGTTAAATTGCAAGCTACAACAAAATTATAATTTATTTTAGATTTGGTTTGAAATCTATTGTGTGTGCCATAATTTTTGTAAATATTTTCTAACAATTATACTATTATACAATTATACTCTATACTATAAATATAAGATGGTGCTAATTGTATTAATTTTATTAATTAATGAACCTTAATAATAATAAAAGCCGCTCTCACATCACATTATTTCATCCCAATTATTGTATTTGTTAAATAATCTCAATTTTACTGAGATTTAGAGTCATGTATATACATACCTATATATATAAAAAAAAATCAAAATTTGTAATCTTAAATGGTTATTTTATAGATAGTTTTATTAACTCTATTATTATTTTTCTAATCAATTAATTAATTTCGTGTAGATAATGATTAATGCTTGTTTGTAATTTGTTGTAATATTTTTTTATATAGTATTTATGCACTACATTGTACAATAAAAACTCAAAAACAAAGAAACATACATCCCTTATTTCCAAAAAAGGATCAGTATAGATGGAGGATATAGCAATTAAATTTTCCTCAGTAGTACCAGGGGCATGCTAAAAGTTCCGTAAAATGTACATCTATCTTACGGGGGGGGGGGATCAGTGCTATGATTCTATCCACTACAGAAACACTAAACAAAAGCGTATGGTAAAGTTTTCCATTGATTTTGATGCAATACATCTCTTTTTTTGGTTCGTAAGATAATTTATTAACAACACTCGATCAGAATCCCAGGAGATTATGGCCATTACCTGGTACATACCGGATTTTTTGCATTAGCTTTTATCTTAGCACATCACCCACCGCAATAATCCTCAGAAAAGCTCCAGAGCAGCGGCTCATCGACAATGTGTTGTTGTTGATGCAGGAAATGATGCGGATCTAAGTCGTTTTATATAAGTTGACAATTTTTTTTATGTCACTTATTGTTTTTTTGAATCTTTTTGAGTTGAGCTTACCTAGACGAAAATTATTATTGAAAAACAATACTTCACTACGTTTATGTTTCTTTCTGTGTTTAAGTTTATATTTACGTCGTCTAGAAAAAAAGGGTGGTTACTGCTCATTTCACCAAACCCCCTGGCGCTTATGCCATTTCGTCGAATGGATGGTTACTGCTCACATTTCACCAAATCCATACGCGTTTTCTATCTACGATGGGGGACCTGTAAAGGGGGGAGTGGAGACATAATTTATTTGCTAACTTAAGAGAAGCTGAAAGAAAATTCCTGAAAATCATTTTTCATTTTCATATTCTGCCGGGGTTTGAACCTCGACCTCTGCATTCCACAAAGTAGTTTAGTTATAAACAAAACAATCTGAAATTTTTAGTAGGAACACACCTAATGATTTCCACTAATTTCACTAACACTATTATATTAATTGAACCAATTATCATCATTCTCATTATTTTGAATTTTTATCAAGAACTGCTTTCCATCATTTCAAACTCAATGAACAAAGGAAATAAATTTATCACAATATGATGATAAGCAAATTCCGTTCTTACATCAAATTTTCAGTTGTTATTGTGAATTCAATATGTTGTCTATAATTCTATTAATAATTTATTCAAATTTCCAATCAATAGATGGGAAATTTTTCAAAACCAACGTTACAGGTACGAATTTTTCCGTTATAAGATAAGCAGATAATAGTTTCAATAAATTTTAGATTTTTCCAAATGTAAAGTGTACTATTCACGCAGTGGTAGTATTTATCGTGATTTCTTCGAAATTTCCAATCAACATTATGAAAATGATAGTCTATTTGATTTTCATTTTTCTGTAATGGCAGCCAGTGATGCACATATTTTAATTGCACCATCTGAACAATTTGTTAAAGATGATCCTGTTTATGAGATTGTTATTGGTGCGGGTGGCAATACATTCTGTGATATACGTAGAATGCAGAAATCGACCGTTATGGCTACCGCACGAATCAAAGGACTTTTAAATGGTTTAGATTCACAATCATTCTGGATACATATCAGTAAAGGTATCTAGTAATTTTATAATGTCATTTATAAGCGATTTGTAATTGTCTTTGTTAAACAGATGGTGTTATTGAAGTTGGCAAAGAGGGTGAGGAATTGGCGTTTATATCCTGGACAGATCCAGACCCGTTACCGTTGAAAGTTTTCAGTTTCAGTACCTGGCCAGGTATTGAAGCTAAATGGTATTTCGATTGTCCACGAGACAGCACAAACTCAACTGTAAGCCAAAATCGTTTCATGTATTTGTTTTAATTTATTTATTTGTAAAATACGTTGAAGAAAATTGAACGACCGTCAACACCTGTTGAACAATTACGAAAGAATTATTTATTCGGTTATGATCCGTTTGTGAGACCGGTCTATAATTTAACAACAATCACAACAGTTAGCATCAGTTTAGCTACAACAACAGTTTCTCTGGTAATTCATACATCATGTCTGTTGTTTCGTTTTTTTGATAATATTTCAATTTTAGGATGAACACAAATCGGTTTTCCATTTTGTTGGAATTATTTCTTTGGTAAACTTTTGGAACACTTCCAAATTTTGTAATTATTTTCTAGTTTTCCACAATATTTCAGACTTGGTTCGATGAGAAACTACAATGGAAACCTGTAGATTACAATGGACTTAATCAACTCCACACTAGACCGAACGAAATCTGGACACCACACATATTTTTATTCAAGTAAACAATTACTTAATAATTAGTTTTTAATTACTTATTGATTAAACAAAATTCCAGTACAGCTAATATTGTAGACGACATCCTAGATAACACGATGATAACAGTGAATTCTTCAGGATCTGTCTTATGGAAAACTAGCTTAAATCTGCAATCCTGGTGTGATCCGGATGATTTCAGTCGATGGCCACATGATGAACATTTCTGTGAATTACTTTTAGGCTTTTATAGAGACTTCAAATATTTACAATTAATTTTCAACAGCACTGATAGTACTTTTGTACGCTTATTTCTTATTCATCACGAAATGTGTTTATCGTAGAAACTTTCAGGATACCGCCTATAGTTCCCAGTGGTCAATATTGGAAATTGATCATTTTTCGAATAGAGGCTGGATGGATAATAGAACAGATAAAATCAATTTTGATCCACCCGCTTTAAGTTTAAAATTTAAAATTAAACGTATCTCTAATGCTTATACAATTCTATTGTTTACACCATTCTTAGGTTGGTTTTATATGTTATTATTCTAAATTTGATGTCATTTAATTTGTGGATAATTGCAGTTATTACAATTTCTCTATTGTTAACATTCTGGATTTCACCATTTAATTCATTGAAAATCTCTTTGGCTTGTCTACAATTGATTCTATCATCGATTGTATTGATTGGTATTGGATTGATACTGCCTGTTCATTCGCAAATTGTTCCCAATTTAGGTAAAACAAGTTTTCATAGCTGTATCCGAGCTTAAAGCGATAAACGCTTAAATGCATGCAACTAACAATACATAATTCATTTTCTATTCTATTTTATTTAAAAATTCCAGTTCTATTGTATAGTTGTTCGTTAATTGCTGGTTTAATTTGTGTTATTATTGAGATTACCGTTATCAACATGTGTCGTTTAGAACGCATTGGGAAATTGCCAAAATGTGTAATTACACTATTATTTTCGCCAATAATAAAATTCGCCTTATGTTTACCTGAATTAGAGGTAAGTTTTCTGTAAATGTATGTTTTTTATATATGTTACAAATATTTCGATAAACTTTCAGTCATCTGATCGATATGGAAATTTGAATGAATCCCATTTGAAATTAACAGATAATCAACAAACTTTATGGATTTTATTAGGTGTAGCCATCGATAGAATATCATTTTTTATTTATTTAGGCGTTAGTATTTATGCTTTCTGTTTAACTTACTAAATCGACTACGCTAATTCATAATATCATACTACCAGCAGCATGAGTCTTCGTGTATTTGCTGCTTTAATCTTCTTTTTTTATGAAATTAAATATATGCTTAGAAGGATACCTTGTTACATGTGATAATTATAAACGAAATAAAAAGTACATCAGCAATTCTAAATGTGTCCTTTTTCACATTCGTAAAAATAAGATAATGGGAGGAAGCATAGAGTGAGAGTAACATTCACGTAAGTCACATGTCCTCTCGTACAACTCAATAACGCTAACTCAGTTGTCAGCGTTTTTACCGAATAAAATATATTTGTCTACTCGCACAGACGATATAAAGTTTGATCAATAATATTCAAGAAAATGATTGAAATCTCACTTATAACGTACGATCAATTGATAAAACTGAAAGAAATATTCACTAATAGAAATAATAACAATACATTAGTTAAAGACGAGTTCATCAATGGTGTTGTGTCGATTTTGAACACATCAAGATTAGAAACAGAAGCTGTCTTTAACCAAATCACACGAAATAACAACGAAATTACATGGTGGGATTTTCTAGATTTTTTAACGGATGAACCCGATCAAGAGAATCCTGCAAGGATTTCATTAATTTTCGATAATATTCAACCAATACCACACGTGAAAGTATTGATTAGAATTTGTTTTAAGATGTATTGTTTTTAATTTTGTATTTCAGAACGATGCAATTGTCAAGATTGTTTTAATTGAAACAGATCGTTATTTTTGTTATGCAATCATCTCAAAATATGGTCGTATCGGTTTATATGATGGTAATTTGAATTTCTTAACAACATATCATTTGATAATGACCCGTGAAGATATACAACGTAATGAACAAGAACGTAGACGAAGGAACCGTTGGGTAACCGATGCAATTTTCTGTCCAGAAATCCTAATGTTGTTTATAACAAATTCAACAAGAAGCATGACAATTTATGATGCTTCGGGATTGAAACATGTACCATTATGGTTGATTTTGAGTACACCAAATATTATTGATGTAACAAATTCTTAATTTAGCTAAATTTTTATTAGAAATTACTGAAATTTTAGTGTTTATTCTATCATTTTGATGGTGATAACGATGGGTTGATTGTTTTGTATATGGGTGAAAATTCTGGTAAAGTTTCAACTTTAAATTTCTTACAACCTAAAAATGGATTATTAAGGCAGAAATTCAACGACAGAATCAATCTATTTTATTGGGAGGTAGGTAATAATACCTTTATTTGGTATTTTTCATTCCTTCATGAAAATTTTAGGCGTTATCAAATGAGAAAGATTACGTCGTCTATAAAATTCTTGGAGTTTGCCATAAAGATGCTGTAAAGACAATCAAATATTACGCTGGTAATAAAACATTAATTAGTTGTAGTGAAGATCCTCAAGCTTCACTTATTATTAAAAATATGAAATTTAGAAATCAATCATTAATTTTCAAAATACACAACGGCTGCAACTGTTTCGCATTAAGTCGTTTACTTCGCATTGTTATAACAGGTAGTGAAGATGGTGTAATTCGAATTTGGAATTCAACACAAACCACAAATCCATTAATTGTGATAAATGTGGGCAATACAGGAATTATTGATGTGAAAATTGTGGAAAATCAACAGATTTTCATCACATGTTCTCGAGATGCTGTATGTACAATCACTTGTTAGGGTATCATTAAAAAAAATTTCAATATTTGTAGGTTTTAAAATTGTGGGATTTAAATGAATATCAATGTTTGCAAATAATTAAGCTGCAATTTCCACCATTTAAAATCTTAGGTAAGCTAATAGAATGGGGTAAGGAATGTATCTATCCAGGACCAAGACGGCAATTTGAAACTGAACAAAATCAATGGGAACGATCCCAAATTCTAATCAGTTGTTGTAATTATTTGGCTTGTATTAAATTAAAATATCAAGATAACAATGAAATTGACCAACGTTGCGAATTACCAATTCTAACACCACCACCATTACAAAACAGTGTTTTAATACCGAAATTTTGGAAAACTAATCAAACAAATATCAATTTAAATCGAAACAATTATAAAACAATCGATGAGAGAAAATTCGAAAATCGCCTTAATGATTTAAGCTGCATTACAAATAAGACATTTATCAATGAGAATTTGAGTAGAGATGCAATTAATTATAAAATTGCTTGTTTAGAACGTAAAAAATCACAAGTAATAATTGCCTTAACAATTGTTTTGAAAACCAATTTAATTTGCTAAATTTTAGATGCATAAATATGTTGAACAGGGTGCACCATATCTAGCCATCGAATTACCTGTAATTGACGAAATAAAATTAACACCAAATCTACCGATACCTGATAAGAAACGCGTGAAAAATATGGTGGAGAATATTACAAGAATGTTGGAAGATGCTAGTTATAGAGATGCTGTCTTTTCTGAAACGTCCAGCTCCAGTCGATCACCCAGATCTTCGAGGAGTAGCATAGTCGATTTTCCATACTAAATATTTGAGTTATGAAATAAACATCTTCATGCTTCTCAGACTCTTTGACCTTACCCTGTATAAGTAAGGACCGTTCAATTTGGGACATCCAATATACAATCTAGTTAGCAATCTAGTAACTTTCACCAAACTGGTGTTCATTTTGTGATATTGGTAGTGATCGACGCGGCGATATTTTGGCGCCAACACAGCATCTACCATAATTTATTGTTATTGATTTTGTTTGTGTTGCAAATTACTCATAATTGTTGACAAATCTATAATAAATTCCCACTCTTTCATAATCTAAAAATCGATGACTAAATGATAAGTTTATTGCCGTAAATGTTTTGATGGAAAATAAGGTTATGTTGTTGTGTCAGTGATTGGTGTGAATGCGCAATTGAAATTAGTGCAAATAGAATTTCATTAATTTGTTCATTTGTGAGAATTTCAACGAAGATTGTTTTAAGTCAATTCGAAATTTTGAGAATTTCCTTAAGTTTTATGGGGATTATCGGGAATTTTCTGTAAATTTGGATTAAGAAATAGAAACGAGAAACTCCGCCTTCTGTAGGCGTTGTCAATGTAAATGGTAGAACAGATGATTTGAGGTCGTTCAAGGAATTTTCAATTATTCCCAAATTTCAATAAGAAAAAGCGAATCTTCACAACGAGACAATTGTAATAATCCGAAAATGGTGTTCTCTGAAGACGCCAACAATAAAGATGGTTTATTGAAACGACACAAAGAGATTTGTAGTAAATTGTATTTAGATGTTGAAACTATCAATAATTCATGGGAGAATTTCCAAGCTATCAATACGAAAATAACATTGGAGGTATAAACGATTTGTTAATGATTGAAAATTGAAATAATATTCCGTATTTTAAGGGCGATCCACAACATTGGATAGGTTGTGCAATTTATGAAGCTTGTTGGAAGATTGCCGTGCAAAATCCACAACATTCGTTAATAAATCTAACAAATCTATTAAGACATTGTAATATGAGGTATGTTTTAGTGTATTTTAAAGAAAAACAATGATTTCCATACAATTTTCTTATAGTTTATCCCAATTTTTCAACGATATTAAAACATGGGCAAATATGGCAAGTCTACCAGATAATTTTAAACAAAAAATTAAAAATCTAGAAGACTCATATGCTGTAACTTATAATGTCTTCAACGATTATCAACCGATCTTTTTGAAGATTTTCAAAGCACCAAGAGTGCAAGATATCGATCAATCTAGACATCGTAATCGTAAACAAAAGTATGAATATTGATAAAATTATTTACCTTGTTCATATAAGAATTCTTTTTGTAGGAATATGCCGTGTACACCACTGAAAATCTTCGAATTCTGTTGGACATTATTTGTAACGATAAAACGTGAAGAATCAACATATAATAAAGATTTAGTTACATCACTACATGTATTAATTGTTATATTAGATTGGGCATTCAAAAATGGATTTTTAGCTGATCGTCGTGATTTATTAAATGCTGAATTCAATGGTTTACCAGAGAATTGGTCCGATAATGATTTTATATTGCCAAATGATGCACCATGCATCATAAGTTTATTATGTTCAAATGAACAATTAGTTACAGATATTAAATATTTAAAGGAATATCCATTTAAAAATTCGATAAAGAAATTCTTCGATCGTGGTGTATTAATTAGTAATAATGATGAAAAAAATGATATATTCGATGTCTCTGTATTTGAACGGAATTTGAAAAATATTAGCAACACATATGAGATTAATTTCCCAAAAGATGATCTCGATGAAAGGATATTTCTAGGTAAATATTTATGAAAATAAAATCTCAATAGACAGCTGTTTATAACGAAGCAGGTGTTGTGCTCTAAACAGCTGATTATTTTTACCTGTCTTAAGACAGATGTTATCAACACTAACCACCTGTGCTTTATTTTATAGCCGAATATCGTAGGAAATTATTAGAGAAAGATCAGAATCGTAGTAGCACTACTTCATCACTTGCAGCATCACCACAGGATGGCGGTGAGTTTATCAACAACAACAACAAAAATCAAAGTAGTTTCTGATTTTATTTATTTATTTTTGAAATTTTCCAGCTGACAGTCCAAATTCAACAGAAAATAGAAAGGAAATGGTAAATCAGACACGTTTAACGCCATTGAGTGGACGAAAATATTTGAGTCCACGCGACAGTCATGATAGGAATTCATTTATTTCATCAAATGAGAATATAGCGAAATTGAATGCCTTATTGAATGGTAGAAAAGGGGCACCGAATGAGGCGTTAGTGCAATTATTTGAGACATGCTCAAACAATCCAATTCAAAATGTAAAGAATACAATTACAAAATTGAGTAATCGTTTTATTCAAGCACACAATCAAGAACAAACCGAAATGGCAAATAAACAATCACAAATGGCTATTGTTTTGTTTTATAAATTCATTGAAAGTATTCTACAGAATGAGAAACAAATTAAAGATAAAGATGCTATTTCGGTAAATATTCATTTATTATTGTAGTTAATTGTGTTGTTTTTTTTTAATAATTAATTATTTCCAGGCAATTGTAGAGAATGATATTTTTTACGAATGCATTTTTGCATGTTCATTAGAAATTGTTATCTATTCACATAATACAACAAAGAAATTCCCATGGATTTTAGACGTTCTCAATGTGGAACCTTATAATTTCGTTAAAGTGATTGAATTAATTATACGATCAAAAGATCAATTATCTAGAAATATTATCAAACATTTAAGTATTGTAAGTTTCAACAAATTTACTCTATCAAAATATGTGTGTTTTAATATTTAATTAAATTAGATGGAAGAGACTTTATTATCATCATTAGTATGGAGATCGGATAGTTTAATATGGCAAGCTGTTGATATGTCAGGATTAGATGTGCCGAAATTTGAGGAGACAGCATTACCTGCCCAATTACAAAATGATCAAAATTCAACATTACGAAAAATTCTAAATACAGATTCAAGTGAATTGATTAAATTAAAAATGATTATTGTTTGAATTAATTTAATTTTTTTTGTGAATTGTTTATATTATAGAACAGATACCTCCATCGCCAGGTCCATCAGCTACTGATCGTTTTCAATCGCCTGTAGCACGATCTGATCGCCAACAATTAAGTGGTCAATCAATTCTACCGAAAACATCACATTTAGGTTAGAAAATTTCATCGAACAACAATATGTGTTTTTACTAAATCAAACATATTTTTGCAGTGATTCTAGATAAGAATGGTTTTGCAAAAGTGATACCAGTTGTTACATCAGAAACAACACCACCACAATCATCACCAAATAAAACAAATGAAACAACAAATGTTGTAAATAATAAACCGAAACGTACCGGTGGCCTATCGATCATTTTCAGAAAGGTAATTATTCTGGTCTCTGTTCGCCTGTGATTTCTTCAGATGCACGCCTGTTGCACTATTATCATCCAAGCTTTCCTGGCTATTGATTGTTTTACAGTTGTTTTTGTTTCTATTTTCAGTTCTATAATTTGGCTGGTGAACGTCTACAACATTTATGTAATGAATTACAAATAGATGATGTGAAAATTAAGCGTCAAATGTGGACAACATTTGAAGAAAGTGTCCGTATTAATAAATGCCAATTAATGAAAGATCGTGATTTAGATCAATTATTAATGTGTGCTGTTTATATGATATGTAAATTGAATCGTTCATATAAACGTGATTTTGCTGAAATTATGAAAAGTTACCGTAATCAACCACAAGCAACTAGTGATATTTATCGACAAGTTTTAATAAAAAGTAAAAGAACTGAAATTATTGGTAAATTGTTTTTTTTAATTTTATTCTTTTAATGTAATTTATTTAATTATTATTCAATTTTTAGATGGTAAATCGACTGAATCCCCTGAAGAACGTGGTGATTTAATTAAATTTTATAATACAGTGGTTATACAAACATTGAAACGATTTGCTCAAAAATTTCGAGACAATGAAACAAATAACGAATTATTATTGAGTCCATTACCAGCATTTTCACGTCAAATCATATCACCAGGTGTACAAATACGTGATAATGTATTTGTTAAACCATTAGAAAGTCCAACAACAAATTTTGGTAATGGTAAAACGTTTAATTATTATTTCAATAGAAGTCCATCGAAAGATCTACGTGATATTAATAAAGCTATTAATGGTGTGCAAGGTAAACGTTTATTAATTGGAAATGAAGCTGAAATGCCAAATAGTAAGCGTGTATCAAATAGAAAATTACAATCATTAATTGAAGAAAGACGAAATCAAAATACGGAATAACACATTTATTTTTATTTATTAGATTAATAAGGTTTTTTTTTAAATTGTTTCTATTAATAGATTCTCTTATTGTGCGTGGAACTGATTTGACATTAATTTATAATCTAAGAGT
The DNA here is from genome assembly GCA_028455855.1 of Meloe dianella. Classification (NCBI taxonomy): domain Eukaryota; kingdom Metazoa; phylum Arthropoda; class Insecta; order Coleoptera; family Meloidae; genus Meloe; species Meloe dianella. The sequence goes on along the minus strand of JAPTHL010000047.1, from coordinate 8,069,453 downwards.
AGATATTATCATGAAATTTTGAGTAATTCTCTTTTTCCTCTCTTCTCTCTCTCTTCTTTTTGTATAGTTCGTACAGTGTTCGTGAACATAATCGATTTTTAATCCTTTTTTGGTCAATATTGTGTTAAACTTGTAATTTTGCGAAAAATCTTTGAATCTTTCAAGTTCAATTGTGTATAATTTTGTTCTTAACTTTTAATTATACGATAATTATTAATTCAACTACGTAGATGAGTTTTTATATTTTACTCCTTTTTGTATCCTTTAGACTACATGTACAGGTGAGTTCAGTTGCCTTGTTTCATTTGGCTCTCCGCTAAGGTCAAAATTGGCTAATCAGGCAGAGAACAGCAAATCGTATTTTGTTTCTACAGCTAGTAATTCATTCAAGGTATTCCACTTTATTAATTTTTCCAATGATGAACGGTAAATGCGAGATTCTTTCGCATAAATGAATCAAAAAAAAATGATTCATTTGAATTCGAAAATTGTACAATTGGTTGCCTATCGCCAACACGTCCACTAATGTTTGTTTGTTTTTCAGCAATTTCATTTATAAATCGGAATTTTCCAGCTTATCTAAGATTGATTTATTTTGAGTCATCTGTGATATCATAAATTGTGGTTTCCACCGAATCACCAATGTTCCATATTTGTTTTATTGTTATCGTTTCGACTGGATACTTAGAATTTTCCCTTAAAAATACATGAAAGGCGACGGCGTAATTCAAATTGTTCTTATGATTATTTGATAATTCAATATGCAGGACCGGTCTGAACAATAGAAAGGACCGGACATTCTTATCATCTTATCGATATGGATTTATCAATATTTACAATGATATTAATATTTAGAATTTCTTTCTTAAAATTCTACTAAATATTTGTTTGTATAAATGGGAAGGCAATTTGATTCTTTTGTAGAGTTATTTAGTGATGGACCTTTAAAAATATTTATAACTATATACATATGTGTGGTTGTGTGTATAATAAGGAGGAGGGTAGTTTTGGTTTTATTTTCCCCCTTGAATAATTCGTGCGCGCAAGCGCATTATTGCAGACGCGCCCTAAGCTAGAGACGAGCACCTGTTACATCCTTCATTGTTCAGCGAGAAGCCGGCCGGTTGAAAGCCGAAATAATTTTTGAACATATATCCGCCTGTAGTACATAGTGAAATTGCAGAGCAACAGTGAATTTAGATCTAATTAATTAGAAATAATCTATTTCTGAAAAGAATGTCTGAAACAACAACAGAGACTGTTGCTAATTCAGCATCTGAAGAACAACAGCAACAAAAAACTGAACCGACTACAGCTGCTGCTGCTGCTACTGAAGACAACGAAGTCAAAGAGAATGGTACCGGCGACCAAGCACCAACAACTGAAAATGCTACTGAAGAAAAGGAACAGCCGAAAGAGATGCGGGCTGTTGTATTAACAGGATTTGGCGGTCTGAAAACTGTGAAGATTTTGAAAAAACCAGAACCCACACCCGGCGAAGGTGAAGTCCTCATCAAAGTTAAAGCATGGTGAGTGTTATTAGACAATTTGCAATATTGCTTATGATGGGAAATAGGCCCGGTTTTTTCCTTTTGGAAAAAAATGGCCGGAAATTCCACACTTTTGCCATATGTTTCGTTCTAACAATAATAAGGGGAGACTGGATTTTTGTACTACTGGGTGCTCTGACGGTTCTATTCTAGATAAATCGACAATAAATGGAGAATTTCGCACTTTTTTCCATCAAAGACACAATTAAAAGAATTGTTTCAATTAAGACGTTAATTGGGAAGAAACTGACATGTTTATTATCTCTTTAAATTAATTCGTTTAGAAAACATTCTTGAAATTCCAATGATTAATTATCAAAATTAAAAAAAAATCCAACATTTCTATAGATACAACACAATACGTTTCGCTCATTTTGCTATCGGGCAAACTCCGGGTAGTTTTCAGTTGGACACCAACCGCCCTATTCGGTTTTATTAATATTTGATTAAATTTGGATATTTCTCTATAGAAATAGCGAAAAGCGCACTACGCACAGGATTTATGGTTAGTCGCTCATTTATTTCAATTAATCATCTCTCTATATTAAAAATATTTGAAAATCGTTATTAAAGAGAGAGACAGAGACTGATAATGATAGTGGAGTAAAAAAAAATATGCCTCAAAATCATGGAAACAAATCATTTCCGGTTAGTACTTTCCGTTAATTTCACCTATTTCCCCCTAGATCGGAATAATATTAACAACAAAAACTTGTTTGTTGTTTGCTAATGATAATAATTAAACAAGTGAAGCGTTTGTTTATAAATTTCATGAGACAACACTTTAATGGTGTATGTAGAACGAAACGAAATAATATCTCTATTGATTTGGGGTATCAACAGAATTATTATTTTTTTTTGTTTGCAGAGAAATATGTTTTCGTCAATTTTAAATCTTATCACAAATTTTTATTTTTATACTAACTGTACGTACTACAATATACAAAGTTATTTTGAAATTTTGTATAAAGGATATGTCTCCTATTCGAAAAAAATCGTGAGGAAGTTACGCTTCAACTAGGACATCCTGTATTATTAGAGTTTCCAAACAAAAGCAACAACAGAAAATTGATCAATTTTCGCTTGAGTTCCCGATGAACTTCCATAGATAAAAGCACTGAGATTTTATCTGATAATGTTACAAGTCACCAAATCTAGTTGATTCGAAAATACAGGAAAAAGGGAGACACACAATAGCACACAGTTGAATTTGTCATCACAACACTAATTGTTGTTGTTTTCTGATTTATTGTGTACGATGTTGTTATCAGTGCATTTAAGGAAATTACTCGAAAACAAAATTCATATATTTACTATAAGTCAACTGATAATTATGATAAATATAGAATTTAGAATTAATATCGTATTGTTTAGACGGGTTTGTGAATCTCAACATTCATTTTCTATTGGCTTTTCCGACGAGTTCAAACTAATTTGTCGTTCAAGTTCTGACGGCTATTTGCACATTTGTGTAGTTTACAACGAACCCCGCACGAAACTGACTAGTGTATCTTCACCCTAATGAATCGAATTAGTCATAATAATCGATAATTACTCTATGTTAGATGTTTATTAAATTTCTAGTTATTGGTCAACATAAAAACTATGAATTTTTTTAAGTACTCTCCCCAAAAAAAAACATCTGTTAGCCATTAATTTGACTTGGAAATTACTTACTGAAATTATTGCTTATTAAATGGTGGAAGAATTTCTTGAAATAAAATTACCAATAAAGAAAATATGCACATCTGGTGTGGTGGGGGCCTGGTCATAAACGTTTAGAAAGAATTAGGCCATGTTTCTAATTATCAAAACGTGTTTATTACAACAATTTCCCTTATTGTTTATTAAAAGATCATTTTTGTTTAATGTGTACGTAGAGTAATAGTAGTCAAATTTAAACCAGTTCTTTTGTGTTTGGTTTAAATGTAAATGATACATGTACTTAATAATGGGCAGATGTTTGGGTGTTGAGAAAAATAACCAACCATCATCATCATCATCATTAAAAAAAAATCGTTTGCGTGTAGATCTTGTTTCATCATTATTCTTTACCTAAAAATACGTTACAAAATAATACAAATGTAGCCTTGAAACTGTAGATTTCATCTATATATTTTTTTGTATTGTAATTTAGACAAGAAACACATTGGTAAGAATAGCGCATAATAAAGAGGGGAAATTCGGGCGTGAGAGAACTACAGGTAGAAGGATAAAACAACAATAAAATAAATCCTTGCTCCCTTAAAAATAATAGTAGATAATAAATATATGAGAAATGTCGATGCTTTTCAAAATTAGATTATCCATAATAATGATTAATATGATTCATAAACAAATTGATTATTATGCGTCTTAATTTTTGTATTAATCATTGACAAAACAAACACATCGAATGAATGAATGAATAATTAGATTTGTTCTGCATTTAATAGGTTTCATTGTTGTTTTTCTATCATCATTTATTTTCTCTTAATTGAATGGAGATTTATGCGAAAACAACAACTAATGTTATGCTGTGTTCACATGGATGCTTCAGACTTGATATACAACTGTCTCAAAGTGGCACAAGTTTGTTTATATTGTACGAATACCCTAATATAATCGGTACAAATTAAACAACGAAAACTTGAGAATGAGGTCCAATTTAACATTCAATGGCTGCTTGTTTTCAATGTTCATCAATTTTATTCCATTAAGGCCCCCTTTCATCTTATCTTGAATGAGCCCAAATCTGATTTTACTATATTCAAGGAACGTAAAATGGATTTAAGGCGAGGTTGAGATACAGAACGGCAAGATAAACCCGCTCTAACTTTAGATTTGCTAAAATGTTTAGATCTGTATCCTTTCACACAGGAAGTATTTGTTAGGATTTTTTTGTAATATTGTGCCAAAAATGTGATGGTTACTGTGTGAATTTGTTAACTTGTATAAAATTAATCGACTTTTAATAGACCCTTCACTATTTATCGTCGATAATAATTACTTTTTACAGTTTACGGTCGTCAATTCTTTATAAATCCCCACATAGAATTTTTATACCACTCATTTCTATTGTTATTATGTGGTGGTGTGTGTGTGTATTATAAACTACCGGAAATAAATAAAATTCCGGTCGTAGAGTGAAAATCCGATTTTTTTATTTTGAGTCTAAATCTATGGGGATTTGTGGTGAAAGAAAATAAAAAAGATGTGCGAAAAACTTTGACGATCCTCATTGATATGATAAATTGCTTATATACAGCAAGCTTTAGCCATATGTGCTCTACAAGGACCTACTGTTTTCGCTTGATTTTTATATTTCTCTTTTCCATAATTATTGACGGACATTTTTAATGATCAACAAATGGAATGCGGCCGAATTCCCAAACATAAACAATGTTTTTATTGTTCATCTTGTCTACGATATTCCAATGGACATGTATAAAACAATTTTTTCTTTATAGAATTAGGACGGTAGTTTTAATTTGGGCACAAAATGCACTACCCTCTCTAGAAGATAACAAAGGGTTTTGCGTTCTATAATAATCAAGATTATTTTCTAAAACATGTTTTGAATAATTTATTAATAGATTGTTGATTGAAGGAGAATTTACGCGTTGTGTTTTGTGTTAGAAATTATTATAAAAAAGAATTTCGAATTGTTGCTATTTTTAGATTGAAATTTTCACTGAAAATAGCGAATTTTACCGTCTCGCTGACGGTGTAAATATAACAAGAATGACCGGCTAAAATTACATTTATTAACCCCTGTATTCTTGTACATGGTTTCAACAATAATGCTAGTTTTTTTTTATTTAAAGAAAATTCACCCTATAGTCATAAAAACAATAGTTTTGGGGTTATTCATCAAAAAAACCCCCAACCACTCTTAATGTTTTTCTTTGTATTATTTTACAGAATTCTTGTAAATTCTTGCGACAATTTTCCACTATTGACACACCCTTTGCGTATTTCACATTTGCTAGACATGAAATATGGCGCCGTCTGTACAGGAAGTACATTTACCCCTATCACATTTGGCTGACAGACAAGGGTAAAAATAGCCAAACGTGGCGAAATATTTCACATCAACAAAGAAATACATTGTTGGGCTGTTTCGTGTTTTTTTAAATACATAAAATTTATTAATTGAATTCGATTAATTATCGCATTGAAATTAACAGAAAATCTCTTCGTCTGTTAATAATACATAAAACTTAATTACTTTGCCGCACCGTATCTCATTAAAACTCCAACGACCAATCTAGGTTGTTATATATTTTCTTCATTAGATTCTCGTTGAATAAAATCGACTTTTTCAGCATTTCAAATATAATGAAATTCTCTTGTATTTCTAAAATTAAATTTATTATAACTTCCAATAATAAAACGATCCATCATCAAATTCAATAGAAAATTATTGTTTCCTGTCATGATTTATTATTGAATTGGGATGAGTGTATAAGTCTCTATGGAGTTTCTTTTCATCCTCCTGTTAAATCTACTCCTTATCTAACAATGACTGGACATGAATGTTTCATTCATTCAGGAGGAGCGACAGACGGAATTTGGAACAAGGCCAGAGGAGGAGACACGCACTCACACAAAATCCAACAAGTTGTAGAGTGAAATCTTTTTCAAATTTCTTTTGATTGACAGTCTCACGATGAATTAAAACACCACCTTAATTGATATTTCAATTGTTAGAATTTTTTTTTTAAATGTCAATGCGGGCCTCTATGTTGTTGCATAGGACTTTCGATAATCATTTCATATTGTCCCCAAGGGTGTCCATTATTATTATTATTATTATTATTGTTGGACTGTTTAAATACCCATATTTAAGTTGGTTTCAATTGAAGACACTGGTAATTTCGCCCCTATTTCTATCGAATCTTCTATTGACATATTTACATATTAATAACACAGTCATACGTTCTGAAGTTGCATGGAATTACATTAGGAATAACAAAGATATCAAACATTTTCTGTGTGGCCGTGATTTAAAGCAAAGTCTACCTTAAGTCGAGAATAAGGACGGCAAAATAAACAGGACCTTACGATATTATAGCTTTTATCTACAAATCTATAAAATAATAGGTTTCTTTGTGTTGACTGTGTTTTTGTTTTTCAATTCGCTCAATCCACAATAATACGATTGAATTTTTCATAAATTAATAATAAACAAAACGATAACTTTTTGTCCTGCAATTATTTTTATTTCGCTTTATCACCGTTGTCTATTTTTGTTTTTTATCAATTAAAGTACAAAAAATTGATTCATTATAGTTATCTGTAATATCATTTTAAATCTTGAAAGATAATGTCTCCTCACACAACACCACCCACGCTTATAAAATGATTGTAATATTAAAGGCCACACAAAACAAAAACAATAACAATAACAACGGCGGTGATGACAGTGCAGGGGGGGAGGTCAATGGAATTGTCTTCCAAGCCACCAATTTGTATTAATTAACTTTTTTTTCTATAATAATCGTTTATGTATTTTATAAAAAGAAAATTAAATTCGTCTCGGCAACAGGAAATAACTGAAATTGTTTTCAATTCTCCTCCCCCATAACGTCTCTCTGTCACTATTTAAGAGGCTTTCCTTTGTTTCTTTTCAATTTTAATTATTTTTATTATAAAGGCATTCTTTGTGTGTCATGTGTATGTTTTTGTTATTTTTAGTATCGTTATCAATTTGACAGTATGTTTATAAATGGGAGATGGTTTGTATATAAATTCCGCAAATAAATTTAAACTTGTAATTGTAAACAATAACGGAATTGTGTGTTAAGGGAGGGTTAAAAAAACCAACAACAACGACGTGAAATTTAACATATGCGCGACAGTTCAGAGATCAAGTTCGAAATATTTAGGGAAACGATAATTTGATCAAATAAACGGTACTCTCTCTCTCTCCCATGGTATAAAAAAAACAAAACTTGAGTCTGATTAGAGGTTGTCACACGACGATCTCGATTTAACGGATGGCGTCCCAATTTGTGTCTATACAACGGACAATTCTTTTATTCAAATAACTGACATATGGACAGATCTCCACTATCTTTATGATAATACACTCGGTTATTGTTGGATTTGATATGATTTGACGCCAGAGAACCTCGACGTTCCAAATTTTGATTGAAAGCCCATCATAATCGTCGATTTGTTGCAGTAACAACAATAATAATAATAATAATCGTATTGTCTATCTTTATTTACAGTTAATCATAGCATGACCGGATGTTACAATCTACAATACTGACACTCAATGTTTGATTATTTCTCTTATTCTCTGAATTAATTCGTTATTACTACTACTACTATGATTATTATTATGATTAAAAAAATGTACTGTTGTCTTGATTATTACTTCGAGATCATGATCGTACCTATTGGTTAATTAAAAAAAAATCATACCTGTAAATTTATTAAAAATGGAACGACTGAAGGCCGCATTCCGCATCATTATTATTAAGCGTGAGAAGAAATTCTAATAAGATTTGTTTTATTTAAATAATTCATTTATTTGTTTATTAAAAATTAATAATAAATATTATCTTGTTCGTGTGTTACTATCGTTATCAAGATAATATTCTATGATATTTTTTTATTATCAGGATTTGTATAATTATGTTGCTGATGCACGTGTTCTAAATAGGAATTTTCCAAACGCGTCCCTTTCGTGACAGTTTTAGAGAAATGATATAATGATAATAAATATGTGTTTGATAACGATGATTTTAAACAGTAACAGAAGGTGACAGGTGTTGTTCTCTCATTATTTTTGTTGTTAAGTTCGATTTCACTTTTATTTCCAACTTAGGGGACGAATAAATAAACAGAGCAAACTTTCACAGCATTTCAATATTATTTTCTCCTAGTTAAATCATATTTAATTAATGTGTAACTTTGGATATATCTTTGAAAGAGAGCGATCTGATAAGAGTTGAAAAGGTTAAATATGGATATAGAGGAATGTTTCAGGAGCAGATAAGACGAAATAATCGAGCTTGAACTATCCCAAAAAAAAAGATTCTATTATCTAATAACATCATCATCTGTGTTGATTTGGCTGGTTTGTCTTCATGATTCCACACGATGACAGACTTACCTATAAAGTATAGATCGCAATTTTTAACATTTTATACATTTCTGTAAGCTTTTAAGCTATATTCTCGCCGATTTAACGATTGAAAGCACCCTTAAAAATCCCTCAAAGGCCTTTATCAACATTTCCATCAATTTCTCTATCTGTCACTGACAGATGAAAACCGCAAGAAAAATATTGGAAATAAGTAGGAAATCCATGTGAAAACATTGGTATTTTTATATACAAAAAAAAAGTACAACGCACTATTATTTTTAGAGCATCAGTGATAACCTCTAAATTCCATTTGTGTACCCCCTTTAAAATAAATATTTTTGTCTTCAAATTATAAACAATATATAATTAAATCAAGTCTTTTTATATTATCAAGTAGTAGTCCGTTGTGTATTGGGATGTTAGGTACAAAATCGAGTGAATAGTGGGACGCGCTGTGCATGTTTTTTATTTCACAACTTTTACGAAACTACTACAAAATTAACGGTTTTACATGAACGATTTATATCCGCATAATAAAGATAATTTTAATTATTGTTGAAATAATTGAAACTGTGTCTACAATTTCTTGTAAAAAAATTGTAAAATAAAGCTTGTTATTTGGACAAAAAACGTCTCTCATTCAATGCAACAATATTTGCAATTTATTTATCAAACATTATAAAATCGTTTAATTAATATAATGAAAATGTATGGGAACAATTTTTTTTGTTATTGTTCAACACAACATTAAAAGTTTAAAGGCCAGATCTTATGTTGCGATCTTATCAAGACAATTATAAGTCGCTTAGATAAAAAGAACGATAATGGATATTTTAAAATTGACCAAAAGGAAAAATGCATAGGAAAGGTCAAGCGTTAAGTAGAGTCTAACTAGTAGCAAATAACATTATTATTTTAATAATACTCTAACGATAGTGAGGTTTTTTTGCTTTTGTTTGAAGTCCATGGACAATTTGGCACCGACTATAAATGCTGTTCTCTCATTATGCTTTCATCTTTTTTATCAATCGATTCTGTTGTTGTTGCTGTTGCAGTTGTGAATTTCAATATAATTGTTGATCAAATGAACCGTAACGTGAAAGTCGCCTGATATTCGCATTATAATTTTAGTTTTGTTTTATTCTCTCCAATACAAATCTAATTGGAACGTACCAGCAAAACTATATTGAACTACTCTTCCCCCGATTTCTCTAAATAATAAGAGCAAGTTTATTGAACTTGACGTTATTGAAAATCGATATTACCAACAAAGAAAAAACTATCTAGACTAGTTTTTTTTTCGTGTGTGTGTGCTAATCTTTGTTTAATTTTATTTTTTTTTTATTTATAGTGGACTTAACTTCCAAGATTTAATGGTACGCCAAGGCGCTGTTGATTCACCGCCAAAATGTCCGTTCATTTTGGGTTTCGAATGTGCCGGTGAAATTGAACAAGTCGGCGAAGGTGTTGAAGGATTCAAGGTAACTAATAAACTTAGGTGTCTCTCTAATATACTGGATGATCCATAAGAATTTTGTTGAATTTTTTGTGGATTGAGGATTCATTAAAAGGAATTGTTTCATCTCTCAACCACGATTTTTGTGCACCCTAAAAACTTGTTTCAATTAGAACGAATATTAGCAAATAATTGAGAAGCCACAAATATGATATCAGTAGTGATAACAGACTGTTCCAATGCTTGTCTGATTTTATGTTTAACCATAATTCAACGGATTTATTTTTTACTTTTATTATCAATGCGTTTGTACCAATATTGATTTTTCTCTCTGGTAACTCAAATATTTGATTTTTTTAAAGATTTCTTTTTTGAAAAATCCCTAAATTTTGTATTGTAAACAAAGAAATATTTATTAGTCCATTAATTTCACTAACGGTTGTTTTTGTTGATCATCGATTTGGAACTAATTAAATTATTAGCCAATTCCTATCTACCCCAATGATTGATTATTATAAAATACCACCCTAATATCGAATGTCTTATTAAATTATTACCCACTAGAATTATTGAGAGGGTTACAACAAGAAAAACAAGTGGATATTGATATTGGAAATTTTCATGAATCAGTTCCCCGTTTATCCATTCAATCGTCTAAAATATGTAAGCGTTAGGAAAACAAAGAACTACTCCCCATTAAAATATCTTAAAGTCAATATAAATCCAAGCAGAAAACTATTAGTAAGTAATAAGAGTTTCTGCACGACGTAATGCCTAATCTTGTTACTTCCTTAATCATTTACTTACTTTGTACAATTCGATAAAATTCTTCCACCCTTTCCTTCCTCCTTCACGCCATTTAATGTATAAAAAATTCTCCGCATTGATATAGTAGTAGCGGTGTTGGCGCTTTTATTACTTTTGCCTAGTAACAAGTTTTCCTCGAATAAGGTCGATTTTATACACGACAACACACTGCTATGATAGAAAAAGTAAAAATAAAATCATTGAATGTTGTTGATCGTTTTATTTTTTTTTGTCTTTCTTGTAGGTCGGTGATCAAGTTGTAGCTTTGCCTGAATTTAAAGCATGGGCCGAAATAGTTAACGTCCCAGCGAAATATGTGTTCAAATTACCAGAAGGCGTCTCCCATCTGGATGCTGCCGCCATTACAATGAATTACATTGTTGCTTATATCTTGCTATTTGAAATGGCTGGTTTATCAAAAGGCAAATCGCTGTTAGTTCATTCAGTTGGTGGAGGAGTGGTAAGTTATTATTATTGTTGTTGTTTATTAATTAGAAAATATATGTGCAAAAGTGGAGATGTGAGTAGTACAGCTATGATGATGTTGTGGGCGACAAGCGTCGTCGCCAATACCATCGTTGTTTTCCTCTCCCCCAGCAACAGGTTGCGGGTGTCTGTACTATTGTACTTTCCGTTTGTGTCACTGGCGCCGCGACGCTAGTTGGCTGGCGTCTCATGGTCTGGCTTTCTGGTTTTAAAATTTCTATATTGATCACAAAGGGGCGCGTCCAGACATTACCGTATGTTTGTTGTATATACCCAATACTTACTATGCCGCAATTGATATTCTATTACTGCCATATGGATGTGTGACATCATCACTTCGTCGATTTTTTTGCAAAGAGTTTCATTAATTTTTCGTTTGTTTGGAAATGTTCATAAGATAAACACATAATTGATCCTGACCTAGACTTCTAACCGTAAGCCTTGATAAGAACACAAACAAAAAACTTAACTATACATACACAATATTTGTTAACATAGAGACTATAACAACAAGTTGAGTCATTTTTATTGAAGTGTTTTCGCAATTAACGCAATTACAATTCAGTTATTAATTATTATTTTTTAAACATCTATTTTAATTATTTATTTTTTTAAATTTATCTATCATAAGAGACAATTTTAAATTCCATCCGATTTATCTTTAGATAGTGTAAATTTGGTTTTTGCAACAGCAACAATGTGTCTGACCTCTAACTGAGGTCAGGGTTACTGCGAAACTTTCCCTTTTTAATGGCGCGACGGTCCTCAACCCCACAATTTCGTCTAGATCAATGTTTGGCCCTACTACTTTGTCCTTTAAAGGAAGCGAGGTTCTCCTTATAAACAAAACGAAAAACAAATAGAAAAATGTAGAGAAAGAAGATAACGTTATTTTGGATACATCTTTGTGAATACGTTATATAGATACAAACAATTCACAAATGGCGCGGCTAGACGCCGGCGATAATGATGATGATGACGACGACGACATCGACGTCTACAACACAGACAAGTTATTGATCGACAACGGCGCCGCCGCCAACAACCACAACTAAACCATGACTATATATTTGCGGCGGGGACCGTCGTCTATGGCAGGATCAAAAGGATAATTTTCAGGGAGAGAGTTTTATTTAAACTTACAAGTCACGTCCGCCTTATAAAATATGTGTATCTCGAACTTTTCGAGATATTTAATAATTGCGACTAAAATAACATTTGTAGAATAATAATAATAATTTGTGGCAAACAAGTCTTAAATAAATAAACACCACAACAATAACAATAAAAATAGAATCTTTGCGTATGAATCAATTGATTTATCTGTTATTGTTGTTGTTGTTATCATTGATGTTCAGTAAAAAAAAAGGATGCCATTATTGATAACTTGTGACTACATCAATCAGGGTTGGAATTTATATAAAGAGGGTTTATCTTAATAGACTACCCTTCAATTCAATTATACTTTATTAAAGGTCAAATACTGCCGTAGAAGCTTGGAAAATACGAACAGGATTGTATTTAAAAAAACTTTCCCATATCGTCCTCTATTATGAATCATCGAGCGTTAAAAATAATTTTGGACGAAATTAACTTTAATTTTTCCTCCTCTTATAAACATTGTTGTGAATATATATAAATACAAGAGGTATATAGACGTCTATTCAAATGAGATACTCCAATGCCGACAATAGAAACATTTTATTTCCTGTGCAGTGCTTTGAACCTCTTCTCCTTTATAGAATACAATAGATGTGTTCCGAGAACTGATCTAAGCCCGGTCCTGTCACACACAATCTCAACGAAGAATATATAGAAATTAGTTTATTAATGTTAAACTTTCAATTAAATAAATAGACATGATTGGTTTGTTAAAGATAAAGACAGGAATCAAGCGGTGATTGCTTGAAACAAGTCAATTGTGGAACGTCTTTAATTTAATCAGCCAGTAAGAAAGATTAATGTGAAATAGAAAATTTCACAGGAACTTTCCTGTTACGATAGGGCGCGGTTTTATAAATATAGCCCCAACAAGTATTGATTGAAAACAGATGGGCAATAAATCTGAAGGTGTTTTTTTCTTGTCCCGAATTGTGTTTGAACTTGAGAACAATCTTGCCGCCCCCGAAGCTTTGTCATTTTTTATGCCTTCTTGTCTGGGTAGTAGTAGGTGGCAGCAGTTCTTTTCCGTTCGTCCATCCACCCATTCATAATTAATCTTGATCAGTTTTGTTGTTGTTTTTGTTCAATCAAACATTATTTTTTCTAGGGTCAAGCTGTTGTACAATTAGCAAAAACCGTTCCTGATGTAACAATATTTGGTGTTTGTTCGAAATCGAAACATGAAGCATTGAAAAATGCCAATGCACCAATTGATCATTTATTGGAACGTAGCAGTGATTATCCAAGTGATGTACGTAAAATCGCGCCTGATGGTGTTGATATTGTATTGGATTGTTTATGTGGTGAAGAATGCAATAAAGGTTACAATTTATTGAAACCAATGGGTAGATACATCTTATATGGATCATCGAATGTTGTTACTGGCGAAACAAAGAGCTTCTTCAGTGCGGCCCGCTCAGTAAGGAAAAAATTGAATTCATTCCTGGTATTTTTCTTTTTGTTTTTTCGATTTTTTTTTTGTTGTTGTTTTGAAAAAAATATATTTTTTTCAACAATTTTTTTTTGATCAATAATAATAATTGAATGCGAAATTAATTTTGCCATTTGTTGTTTGTTTTTGTTGTTTCTTATTAGTGGTGGCAAGTCGATAAAGTATCACCATTGAAATTGTTCGATGAAAACAAAACTTTATCCGGTTTCAATTTACGTAGACTGATGTACCAACAGAGTGGTTCTGAATATGTTGGTAAAGCTATCCAGAAGATCTTTGAATTGTTCTTGGACAATAAAATCAAACCGCTAGTAGATTCAACATGGGCCCTAGAAGATGTTAGTTGATGATTCTATAATTAGAAATGTTTTGCATTAATTCGTTGTTTGTTTTTGTTTCTTTTTGGGGGGAATTTCTTTAGGTAGCTGAAGCTATGCAAAAGATGCACGATCGTAAAAATGTTGGTAAAATCATTCTAGATCCGAATATGGAACCAAAACCAAAACCGGCAACGCCAGCTAAAGGTAAAAGCAAGGATGACAAGAAGAAACAATCATCAGAAGAGAAGAAGGAGAATGATGAAAAGAAGGAGGATGAGAAGAAAGAAGAAAGAAAGATGAACAACTAACTAATGGCGATTCAGCTGGCGATTCCGGTAAATAGAAAAACAATAGCAGAACAAATAGTACAAAAAACAGACAAGGTAAACTCTCACAAAATGTAATTACAAAATCAAAAAAAAAACAACTATTGTAAGAGTTCCGTGTCTTAATTCCAACAATAACACAAAGATATTAATCGTATTAACTAACAAAAAAAATAAAATAGGCGGCTAATGCCCAAGTTCGCCTTAAATTGAAGACGGTTCATTGGATTTCCAATATTTGTTGAATCTAATTTATTTCCAGATTCCAAGGGTAAAGAGAATTCAAGCTGAATCAATCATCGCTGCTACAATTCAACAACAACAAAAATTATCAAAAATTTAGTTTTTTTAAATTGATTTTTAATCTTTTTCGTAATTTTATAATTTTTCAAATATTAACCACATTTACATGTAGTCCCTTTTACCATTTAAAAACAAATTCATCATTTTTCTCTATTATCATTAATGTGAAACTGTGTTATTATTATCATTGTATTGTGTTGTATTTTTTTATTAGTTATGTTTATGATGATAATAGTGGTAGGTTGTAATAGATAGGATTGCAATTTTATTACCAAAATTTGTTTGCTTCTCATTAGAACGGTGCTAAATACTTTCTCTCCCCTCAAAAAAAAAAGAAACAAACCTGTTAAACAAATCAAATCAGGAACACATATCTGTTTGTGTGTGCGCGTGTGATTTCAGACCAAAAATTTTAACACTCAAAATTTAGGTAGCATTTTTTTTTATAAAACAAACAAAAAAAATTATTTTTACAAGCTTAAAAACTTTATAATACCATCATCGAATTTAAGTAAAAAGGAAATATTAATACGCATATCAGTCGAAATTTGTTTTACGTCTTTCAGGGCGATTTATAAATCCTAGAAACGCTTGGCATTTTCTTAAATAAAGTTAAAAAAAAACAAGTAAATGATGATTGATGATTGTTTTTGATGGAATGGAAATTTTTCTAGTTACAAGTTGCTTATGAGATTTTTAAAAAATAATATTTTCAATTCAAAAAAATAATAATAATTAAATGTCTGTAATTGTTTATTATAATAATATTATACATAAATGTAAATTTTTGTGTGCGATATATATTTTTCATAAAAGCGAAGAAATATGCGTGTAACGGCGCTAGATAAAGAGACACATTAGTTTTTATCATTATTTTATTTTTCTATATATATATTTTCTTTAATTAAATAGTAACTATATATTAATGTCGCAATTATTATATTTTTAATTTAATCTATGTTTTTTTTTGTTTGTTTTTAATACAAATGTATAATCTATTTAAATAAGAGCTAAAGATGATATATTATTGCTATTTACTGCTTATATATAAATGTAAGACTGATGTGTTTAATTAACGCTATGCATATTGTTCGTTTGGAAGCCTGTATAATAAATTGTATGATTGCCCAACGAATTTTATTATTATTTGTACCTCAACTGAACGCGAATGAACTATAATTTGTACCGACAGTGTTGAGATATCCGGTATAATTGCGAATTCCCATCACTGAATTATAAACATTTGGAATGCTGCTTGTCGCTCTTTTATCTCTATTTTTAGTCTCAATTACTGTGCTGTTGAAAACATGTCAAATAGAGAAAGGTATTGGTTGCGCTTGGTTCTCTCCTTTCTTTCCGCGTTCGCAGATCTTACATGTCAGCATTCCAGATATGTATCAGGGCTCAGTTATATAATAAAGATGTGGAACTCCTGGACATTTCCTTTGTTTTCGAACGAATATCGGATCTGGCCTTGTCAACAACCAGAATAATGGCGGTCTAGCGCGAAATTCAAATTGGCATTGAGTTTTGCTTGCAATTTATAGCGCCCAACATATCTAGTGTGGCTACGCTGATGACGTAATAATTCAATATATCATATACAGTAGTAGAATGAGCCGAGATGTTTGTATTGTCAGATGAGCTCAACTCGGCTATCCAGCTATCCTTGTCCACAATCAGAATAATGGCGGTCGCTTTCCACTAAAAACCTAAAGGTGCATTTTCATGCTGACGCTCGACGCTGGTTTGGAGCGTCAAATGAGGTCACGTGGTACAATTTCGCCCGAGCCGCCATCTTAAAATAATGCAGCGAAAAATTTCAGAGTTTAGCGTCAAATTTAAGCGAAAACATAAGTAGCGAAAGTCGATCTATCGATACAACGACGGTACTTGATAGGTTATGTATGTAATTGTAATTAATAAACATTACACTTGCTCGTAAACATTCCGCTAATTAGTTAAAAACTTAGTGATCTCGTCACAATAATTACAAATTATCCTTGTGAATACATTTATCTACAAAATTATGTCTATATAGTGAATATGATTATCAAATGTGGATTTACCAGTGTCAAAAAATTATTCGGCAAGCGCAAATAAACAGGCTTCGACGGAATAGGATTTTAATGACGCTTATTCTGAATGATATTGCTATTCATAACACAAAAAAGAAATATAAAATGAAAAGATTTTGGGTACATCCGTTGTATAAATTGCGACGAGAGCACGGAATTTTTGAAGCAATATTTCCAACACTTTCTTCATTTCCGGAAAAATTCGAAAATTACATTCGTATGTCTGCCTCTCAGTTTGAAGAATTACTGGGCTTAATTGGTCCACATATAATTAAAAAAAATGTTGTAAGAGAATCAATTTCAGCTACCGCTCGACTTGTTATGACTCTGCGGTAAGATCTTGTAAACTTTCTTACTATTATATAGTCTTATGGAGTAAAATTGTACTAATTATATAAAATACTTTTAGATACTTGGCGACAGGTGATTGTATAACATCTATTTCATATCAATATCTCGGCGTAGCAACAACAGCAAATATCATTGCTGAAACTTATCAAGTTATATGGAATTGTCTTCAGCAGAAGGTTTTACCTTACCCTTTAACAACCCGTGACTGGTTAAAAATTGCAGATGAGTTTGAGAAACACTGGCAATTTCCTCATTGTATTGGAGCTATCGATGGGAAACACATACAAATACAGGTATATACAAGTAAATTTGTTTAATTAGTATATTTTTATAATTATTATCATTATCATTGCAGTGCCCTGACAATGCTGGCTCGCGATATTTTAATTACAAGAAACATCACAGTATTGGACTGCTAGGAATATGCGACGCAAATTATTCATTTCTATTCGTTGATATTGGTGCATATGGTCGGCGTAGTGACGGTGGCATTTTTCGTGATTCTCAGATGGGTCAAAAATTTGAAAAACATGAAATGAATGTACCGGAAGCGGAGTTGATCACAGTTGATGGTATGCCTTTACCATATGTGCTTGTTGGTGATGAGGCTTTTCAACTAAAACATTATCTACTACGACCGTACCCTGGTAAAGGCGGTCTTAATAAAGACAAAACTATCTTTAATTATCGTCTCAGTCGTGCTCGACGAACTATAGAAAACTCTTTTGGCTTACTAGTCAGTTTGTGGAGAATCTTAAAGAAGCCAATAGAAGCGCTACAGTGGAAAATACTACTAATATCGTCAAAGCAATTATTTGTCTTCACAATTGGCTCCGTAAACAAGATAAGGATAATAATTACATACAAGAAAATATGGTAGATCGCCATGGTAAAAATGGGTTCATTCCGGGACTCTGGAGAGGTGACGTGGGAGATCATTCAGCACTCCAAGATGCAAGAATTCATGGGAATTGTTGTGTATGTACACCAGGAGTGGGGGACATCCTGATGGCAGTTGAATAAAGAACTCCGAACCGAACAGACTCGTAATTAATATACACCTACACACGCAACATGGCGCAGTCGGTAATGAACTAAAAAAAAAGTATATAAATAGTTATTAACAAAGTTAAAAAAAAAAAAGAAGAAAAATGGAATTTCTTAAACAGCCGAAACCAATGGTAATGGATGGGGATGTTAGTGAGAATTGGAAGAAGTTTAAATCAAACTATCAAATTTATATAAAAGCTTCGGGATGTATGAATAAAAGTCGTGAAATACAAGCAGCGATACTGTTACACTGTATGGGACAAGAAGCTCGAGAAATTTTTGAGTCATTTGACCTGACGGAAGAGGATCAGGAAAATCCCGATAAAATCGTGGAGAAGTTTGACGAATATTTCATACCGCAGACAAATAAAAGTGTTGAACGGCACAAATTTAATACACGTGTCCAATCAAAAACAGAAACAATAGAAGCTTTTATAGCAGATTTGAGAAAAATCGCAAAAAATTGTGATTATGGTGGTTTAAGAGATGATCTAATAAAAGACAGAATAGTGTGTGGTGTGGCAGATTTACGTGTTAAGAATCGATTACTTCGAGAAGCAAACCTGACGTATAAAAAAGCAGTAGATATCTGCAAAGCGGCAGAAGAATCTGATATCTTAATTCATAATTTAGAAGAAAATCTGAAAGAAGCCAACATCAGAATGGTAGAAAAATCCAGAAGAAAATCGACGACTGAAGGTCAATGGAACAGACAGAAGAAACAACAAACCGTCGACGATATAGAATGTCAGCGATGTGGCCGGCGTCATAACATTGATAAGAACAGTTGTCCAGCTTATGGGAAAAAATGCAGTAAGTGCAATAAAAATAATCATTTCGCAAAAAAATGCAAGACAAAAAGAATAAATGTAATTGAAAAACAAAGTAATGTAAAATCAAGCGAATCAGAAATGTATGTATTAGGCAATATTAATATGAATACAGTTAATGATGATGATTATGATAATTCTGATTGGCTTGAAAACATTAAAATTATTGATTGTAATAAAATTGTACAATTTAAACTAGATTGCGGTGCAGATTGTAATGTGATACCGTCAACAATATTTGCAGATTTAAGAGTAAAGAAACCGTTATCGCGATGTAATTATACATTATATAATTACGAGGGGTCGAAGATGGAAGTTAGTGGGTCAATAAATTTAAAGATCGAAATTAATAAACAAATTCACATGGTACGTTTTATAGTGATTAAAGTAAAAAGAAACGTAAAACCTGTGTTGGGTATTAAAACAATAAAAGCGCTTAACTTGCTAATTCGTCCGGAAAAATATCTAAGTTACGTAGAAACAAACAAAGATAATACGTGCGAATGGATTGATAAATATGATACTTTATTTCAAGGTTTAGGGAAATTAAAAATTAAACCATATGATTTTAAATTAATTGCAAATTATGAACCAGCTACGGCAGTTTCGAGAAAGGTACCATTCAAATTAAGAAATTCACTAAAAGAGGAATTAGAAAGAATGAAAAATGATGAAATTATCAAAGAAATTAATGAACCAACGGAGTTTGTAAATCCGATAGTGATGGTAAAAAAAAACAAAATGGTGCAATAAGAATCTGTCTTGATCCGAAACAATTAAACAAAGCGATCATGAGAGAAAGGTATGAATTACCTACGTTTGATGAATTAACACATGATCTCAAGGATTCGAAATATTTCTCGGTACTAGATGCTAGTAAAGGATTTTGGCAGATACCCTTGTCAGAAGCAGCATCGAAACTAACCACATTTGTAACACCGTTTGGGAGATATCGATTTTTACGACTTCCATTTGGGTTAAGCAACGCACCTGAAATTTTTCATCGAGTTTTTTCGGAAATATTCAGAGATATAAAAGGTGTAAAAATTTATATTGATGACTTAATTATACATGCAAGCAGTAAAGAAGAACATGATTCAATTTTAAGAGAAGTTTTGAAGAAAGCTGAAGTCATGGGAATTAAGTTCAACAAAGAGAAATGTATTATGGGTGTACAAGAAATTAAATACATAGGGCACGTCATATCTAAAGACGGTATAAAACCAGATATGGATAAGATTGAAGCAATTCAAAAAATACCGCTACCACAGAATAAAAAAGAACTCTCTCGTTTTCTGGGTATGGTAAATTACGTTTCCAAATTTATTCCAAATGTATCAAGTTTAACGACCAATTTAAGGAAATTGTTAAAAAAAGATGTTAATTGGCAGTGGAGTCATCAGCATGATAAAGATTTCAATCATTTAAAAAATAAATGAAAGAAAAACCAGTATTACAATACTATGATGAAAAACAAGAGGTGACACTCTCAGTTGATAGTTCAAAAAAGGGACTTGGAGCAGCATTGATACAAAATGGAGGTCCAGTAGCGTATGCTTCAAAAACACTGACAGAGGCACAACAAAATTATTCACAGATTGAAAAAGAGCTTCTAGCTATTGTGTTTGGATGTCAGCGTTTCAAACAATATATTTATGGTAAAAAAGTTACAATAGAGACTGACCACAAACCATTAGAAATGATTTTTAAGAAAGATCTGGAAAAATGTCCGTTACGTCTACAGAGAATGTTCATAACATTACAAAATTATGACATTGACATAAAATATGTTCCAGGCTCTAAGTTATATGTGGCTGATACACTATCAAGAGCTAGTTATGATAACATAAATTTTGATTTAATTGAAGGAGAGAACATAGCACATGTTAATTTAATACAGTACAATAACATCAGTCCACAATTATTTACAAAATTACAGGAAGCAACAAGTACAGATAGAGAGCTACAACAGTTAAGAGATATTATACAGCAAGGTTGACCGAAAGAAAAGAAAAACATACCAGAAGAGATCAAGCAGTATTGGCATGTAAAAGATGTAATAATTGAAAGTGATGGAGTGTTATATAAAGATGAACAGTTTATAATACCAAAATCATTACGAAAAGAAATAATCGAAAGATTACACTACTGTCATATGGGGACAATAAAAACCCTAAATAAAGCGAAAGAACTGGTATATTGGCCAATGATGAACAAGGAAATTACAGACATTATAAAGAATTGTTCAGCATGTATAAAATACATGAACTCCCAGCAAAAAGAAACACTAATGAACAAGGAAACACCTACAAGACCTTGGCAAATTGTAGCTGCAGATTTCTTTCATTTAAATTCTGAAGATTATTTACTTTTAGTGGACGTGTACTCGAAATATCCAGAATTGGTACTGATGAAGACAACAACTAGTGACAAGGTCATAGAAAATTTCAAATCGATTTTTAGTCGACATGGAAAGCCTGACATATTGTACACAGATAATGGTCCACAATTTTCAAATCATAAATTTCAAAGATTTATAAAACAGTGGGAAATTGATCATAGAACGTCATCACCACGATATCCACAGTCCAACGGATTTATAGAACGCCAGGTTCAAACCATAAAGAAAGTATTGAAGAAAACTGTATATGACAAAAAAGATATATATTTAGCTCTTTTGGAATACAGAAATACTCCAATACAAGCAGATTTACCCTCTCCAGCTCAGCTGTTGTTTGGCAGAAGATTAAAAGGTCATTCACCTGCGAGTGAGTCATTATTGTCACCTGAAATAAAATATACCTTGTATGATGATTTCCTAAAGAGAAGAAAAGAGATACAGAAGGTAAATTATGACAGAAATGCAAAAGATCTACCAAATAATTTAGACAAAAGTGCCATAGTGGCCATACAAAATGAAAATCAAGAGTGGGAACCCGGGGTTATAATCGAGAAAAATAAATTACGACCGCGTTCATACGATATACAAGTAGATCGTACTGCAAATATTGTGACGCGGAATCGCAAATGTTTTGCAAAGATCAGATAATTCTGAAAGGATTCGACGAACTCGATCAGGAAGGCAGGTTAAAACACCTACTTACCTCAAAGACTTTGTATTATAATTGTAAATAGGCATTATTTAAAGTTGTTCAATTAATTTAATTGCTTATTTTTCATGTTTTGGTAATTTAAAATTTAAAAATTAAAAAAAAAGAGATGTTGTGTATGTACACCAGGAGTAGGGGACATCCTGATGGCAGTTGAATAAAGAACTCCGAACCGAACAGACTCGTAATTAATATACACCTACACACGCAACAGGAATAATTATAGTTCTCGAGCTGCACTAACTATTCGCCATGAATTTTGTGACTATTTTAGTGCAGAAGGGGCTGTTCCTTGGCAATTTGATTGAATATCAAAATAACTTTCTTCAATGTCAAGTATTCCAAGTAAGGAAAAACAAATCCAATCTAAATAAACAAAATGTCCACATTTTTCTGTTATCTAATAATTAATCAATTGTAGATGGTCCCTAGTAATTTCAAATATTGCAAGAATCGAACTCTGTATTTGAAAACATGAATTTTAAATTGTAAAAATTATTTTTAATTGAAATAAACTTTTTTATTGCAAGACATACATCCGAGTTTTTCATTTTCGCAGATAATTACTAATTTGAATGTGTATGATGTCATATTCTTCTATTGTGAATTGGAAAGTACGATAATAGCAGTCACAATAGTACGGGTTAACTGAGAGCAGAAAGGGACACATAATTTTTTGTATAAGTTATATTAGAGAGTCAAAGTTATTATATATATTATACATATATTATTATATTATTTGATAAAATAAACTGGTAAACTTAAAGAAAATTGTATCTGCCATCGATTACTATCAATATCATTGTTCGAGTTACGTTGACGCTAATATAACCCGCGAAAAAGCTAAACCAGATTTAGCTTTTCGCTACAATTTCTTTTAGATGGCGCGAAGTTCAATTCACATCACGTGACCACATTTGACGCCCGAAACCAGCGTCGAGCGCCACATGAAAATGCACCTTAAGTAGAGTTCCACATATATATAATACTCCCATATTGCGGGTCGTGTTTAAATCTTACGGAGATAGTTTTCACAAAGAAAGTGAAATAGAAAATGCACATTTTATCTCTGTTGGCACGAACGTAATCTGCGCAGGTCAAAATACCTCTTCCACAAGGCGTGAAATAAATAAAATTTAGCTGTTTTACTATTTTATTTACATTATCAAGTTAAATTTTAAGATTTTACAGACTTCATGACTAGTTCACTGGAGATAAAATTAAGAAAACAAATTTAACAGGAGGTTATGTTGGTTATTGACAGTTGTATCGTTGCATTTTCACCCAATAGTAAAGCGTAGCATAAAGGCACATGCGTATAAGCTATGGTGCCAACTGAGAAGTCCGATATGTTCTGTGCCGTTTTAATTTCGGAATTTTCTAAACTAAACCCACAATATAGGAGTATTATATATATGGAGTTCCACTTCTTTATTGACTGTTCCCTGTATGTATATAGTTCACTATATACACCGCGACCGCTATTGAAGGATACTTGATTTCATTTTAAATTAATCAATTACAGTAATACTTAGTAAATATTAGGAAAAATTTAGAACGATTATTAATTAGTGTAGTTTAAGGTGCTAGAGTAATTATTGGAGATTTAAAAGAGCGCTACAAGTAGTGCGTTTCATTAACCTATAATAATTGTTCATCCACCGCTTGTCAAATGTTGGTTGTTGTTTTTTTTAAATTAATTTCGATTAATTAATCAACACAATTGATTAAATAATGGAATTATGTCGATTGTGTCATTTAGAAATACTTTCAAATTTCCATAAAAACGTGTTGTTTGATAAAAGTGGCAATTTAGAAATATTGGATGTTATTGAAGCATTAACAGGACTGAAAGTAGACCACTTTGGTTTTTCCCATTTTCTCCCCTACTAAACACATTAATAATGATGTAATTTTTTTTTTAGATAAATGAAAATGATCCATTTCCAAAATTGATTTGTTGTGATTGTTATGGAAAATTGATAAGTTTCTATAATTTCCGTGAATTAGTTATACAAGCTGATCAACGATATCATCAAGAATTGATGATTGAAAAAGCCCCATTTGAAATTGGTAAACGAGAAAATATTGTTGATAATAAAATGGTTGAAAATTTGTTATTTCAGTCGATATTAAAAAGGAATTAAACGAAATCGATAAGGATTCTACCAATGACGAGGAGGAACAAGTCTTTATCAGTGATAAAGCAAAGAGGAGAAACAATAAGAAACGGAATGATTTATTGAAGAAATTACTAGAAGATGGCAACAATACCAATGGCAATAATGAAGCGAATTTACCGCTATTGTGTGAGATAAAAATTGAAAAAGATCTCACTGACGCTGGTAAGAGAATCAACAATTCATTAACAATCAAATATTGCATCGATGATATTTTAGAAAACAATCAACAATTAAAGGTAGAAATCGATGATGATGATGAGAGTGTAAAAAATGAAACACCAGATAATGATCATAGCAATGAATTAAAGAAATGTTCACAATGTGGCACAATAACAACTGAACAACATTGTAGTGATTGTGAAAGAAAACTAAACGATCAAGATCTATTCAAAGGGGAAATATCTAAAGAAAATCGAAAATGTAATCAATGCAATAAAGTGTTTGTATCACTATGTAATTTAAAACGACATATATCAACAGTACATAGTGGTGTACGTTTGTATTTATGTAATATATGTGGCCAAAGTTTTGCCGTAAATGATACATTACAAAGACATTTAAAAACGCATAGCGATGAGAAAACATATCAATGTAATTATTGTGGTAAATGTTTCCTAGCCAAAGGTTATTTAAGGAAACATTTAAATGTACATACGCCGGCGAATTTATTTGCATGTCATATTTGTGATAGAACATTCAAACAGAAAAGCTATCTAAATGTGCATTTAAATGTTCATTTTGATAATAAACGATACAATTGTAATATATGTAACAAGCAATTTTCACATAAATCCAATTTAAATACACATATGAGAGTGCATAATGGTGAAAAACGTTTTGAATGTGATTATTGTGGCAAACGATTTCTAGTTAAATGTAATTTAAAGAAACACTTAGAAGTGCACAATAAATAATTTCTATGTAGAATCTTGAACACAATAAACCAATATTTTCGTATGCTTCATTACCGTTTTTGTTTTGTTTTTATGTGTTCTTCAACATTCAACCGAAATTCAAAAATATCTCCCACTGTTATTTCAATTGGTTGAAGCAAAACGATTGGATCTGTTTGCTATATTTTCCAAACTACACAACAAAAGTAACGTTGTTGAATGTGAGCTTCCAACAAAACTACAATGGATGAAACGAACAAATATCATCGGGTGCTTCTCGTAGAGGTTGAATTCTCGAATAGTTTGATGTTGGTGTCATTTGTGCATTGTTAGAAATGATCAAGATATAAAAATCAGTGTAGCGAAACTTTCTAATTTAAGGGTATTTTTGCCTATTAAGAATACTCACGTGGATCTTATTGCATATCTAATCTGGTTCGATTATATTGATAAATATTAGTACGAATACAATAATATCAGTAGTAGTTTTTCTTTTTTAATAATTCTGCCATCTATTGATTAATTAACAGTAATTAAACGAATATGGGTTATGGATTATTCGTATTAGCTGCATTACTTATCATATTTATTGGATCTCTTTATGGATTCTTACAAAAATTACGTAAATCATATGAAAATGAACGAAGACCAAATGGTGAGTCTTAATTATTTTTGTTTGTTTCTATTGTCATAATTTATCATTATTATAGAGGCAACATCAAGACCGAATTCTCTTTCTGAAATTCGTATAAATCCATCTGACACAGTGATGAATAGTGGAAACAGTGGAGTTTTCCCAAGTATACCGCCACCATATTCTGGTAAATTTCTATATTTCCTTCTTTACAATTGATTTTCAATGATTAATGGTGAAATGATTGAATCTAGATTTGTTTGGGGAGCCGCCACCGAAATATGAAGATATTTTCAAACAGCTCGAGATACAACAACAACAACAACAAATTAATCATTAGTGTAATAGAAGAAAATGTAAATTACAAACATTGTGATAATTCATTTATAATTGTTGAAACGAACGAAGATAGAAGACTTTTAATGTTGTTAAATTAAATTAACATTTGTTTAGAATGATATCAATAGAAAATATCAGTTGAAACTTGTTTTATTTCTTCCAATATTTGTCTAAAGTTAACAAAAGATTGAATAATGCCACCAAACAGCCCCGGATCTTCAATTTTTATTAGGTGGGGCAAAAATTGAAAAATGCCGCCCACGCCCACTTATATTTATTCTTGCCTTTATTATCTTTATAATAACAGCTATCAGATGTCCACTAATTAATTGACATTTGGACATAGGCCTTCGGGAAATAATGCATCCATCGCTGTTCTTTCTGTGTTAAGCCTATTTATTTACAGATATATAGACATGAACGTGTAGGATATATATTTTATACACAGCACAGGATAGGATTTAAAATAAAAATTGACATTTTCAAAATATTAGTACCATTAAGAAAAACAAAATTCAAATTCAGCACGGTAGCACAATCAAACCTCTTTTTAATTTCTGATATGATTTGATCAAATACCATCATTATTTCTTTAGAAAATAGTTGAGCAGGTTTTAGTGTTTGTAATTCGTCTTCACACATTTCATCGAATTTTTTTTACGTTTCGGAATTTGTTTGTTTTCCAAAATAGGGTCAACACCGCTTTTCTCAGCAACTTCTCCAGCCTCTTTTATCCATTATTCCATTGGATTTTGACTCATTTTTTGCAATTTGGCCGCCATCTGAACTTGCCGCCCGGGGCACAGGCCCCGGCTTGCCCCCCCTAGATCCGGGGCTGCCACCAAAGCGTCTTCCACTATTATGGGGAAATCGTCCTCGTATTGCCCTCCAAATAAATGTTGACCTGGCCATACAGATATCCCTTGAAAATTTACACTTTGATTCAATTTGACAAGTTATTGTACTTCAGGAAAAATAAGCTTGGAACTTAACGTCGATCTTAAGTTCAGATTAACGACAGCAAAACGAACTGGTGTGGCGTATACGAGCTCTTTCCGTTCTCTGTTTTTCGAGCATCATTCCAGCTAATAGTGTCTCAAACAAGCTCTTCATTTAGAGCTGTTTTATCGAATAATAAGAAAAATCCCAATAAAGACAGAGATAAAGATACAGTGATTGCTTTTGCATATTGTTTAGTAGTAGAAATTCTCGTTGGAAATTCCACAAAAATTTGTGCTACTCAAGCGAAATTTTAGTTCAAATAGATTTATTGTTTATTAAACAAGTCAAACAAGTCAATTATAGTGAGTTATTCAAATTAAACTAACTGTTTTAACAAAACGTCCGATTAACACGCACTTCTCCCATAAACCCAATTATTATTATTATTATTAATTTTAATACTTGAAGTTGTTGTAAAAATAATGTGAGCGAGAAAAGAATGAAGGCTTCGGTTGGGATTTTTTTAAGCAACTTAAGAGAAACTTTGTATAAATTTAAAGGAACAAGGTAAAAACCTTTAAATCAAGTGAAAGGAACAGTAAAGTAAGTTCAATGTCTGAATTTATGTATGAGAACATTTATAATTAATGTTGTTCATGTGTGAGTGTGTGTGTATGTTGTGTTTAGTTTGTTTGTTTGTTCCTAGTTAGTCAGTTGATGTGGATTTTCAGTGCGCGTGGTATATCAATGAAAATTTCCAAAAAAACAGAATAATTGCAATTACATGATGAAGTGATAAGAAACTTTTCGAAATTATACGAATATTTTCATCGATAAATATTGACACTAGGTATTTTGTTTTGTTTTTGCAAAACATTTATTCTCAAAAACAAAAGCTGTAAAATTCGCCAAATGTTATCGTTTTTTTTTCTAATAGTAAATTTGACGTGATTATAGTTTTTACGTTTTTACTATGAGGAAAATATATTTTCCCCATAGTATTATTATAATGGTGGTGATAATCATCCAATGAGTTCGTTCGCCTTACAGAAATAGCGAGTGATCGAAATTATTGCGGTAGGCAATGTATAAAAGATATTTCCCATAGCTTCACTCTATTCAATTAATTGAAAATAATTTGGATCACCCGTTATTCGAATAGAGTCACTTGTTCTCAGAATTAGTAAAAAAAAACAATCAAATGGAACTTAATAATGATTTGATCGTTAAATTACAATTACTCAGGTAATTATTACTATGATTAGATGACAGAAAAGGTCAAGTAAATCTGTAAATTTGTTTAGTATTTCTCCGGTTGCGACCCTGGATTAGTGAATCAAAAAAAAAGCAACACATCGTTGAACGACTAGACCTTGATTATTAACAAATAGTCTTAGTCATAATTTTTTTTCTGCATCATTTTAAGAGTAATGACTTGGATAGATAATTGTGTTTACGACAACAATTGAATCGCTCATGAACACCGCATATTCCAGTGTGAACGGGACCAGTCTGATTTTGTTTTTTTTTATCATCGTTACCTTGTGTCATCCGGCGATTATTACCATCAAGGTATTTCGGAAAAGGTCGACAACATCTCTTGTATTCACATATGTACTAACAACAAACAATATTTGACCGACTTATCGTCGGTTATAGCTGCTTTCTTCTTTAAGGCCAGCTACTAGATAGATAGTCAAGTCGAATTTATAATGGACCAATCAAATCATCGAAGCACTAATTAACGAGATGATCCACATAATGTCCCACACGGAACGCACCATTATCATTTACGAAAATCTTGCTTTTTGAAGAGTCACCCACTCAAACAGAGATAGACTGATAAAAATTTATAACAATTATAATAACTGGCTTACGTATTAGACTCATTGTTTGTAAGACAAAATACTTTATCAACAAAATAAAAACACTTTATTATTGTACCTACGTGTAGCTTAAATCATAGATCAGCTGTACTTTATAATTATTCACATGAAAATAACTAGTGTCAATATTAATTTGCCAACCTTGTGTAAGAGTGTTGAATTTCTACGAATTTAAACAATTTTTTTTTCTTGCATTATTATTAATATTATGACAATACAGTGACGGTTTTCTGACATACAATGGAGTTATCTTATTATCTGTTCAACGTTAAAATTGGTGAAGCTTATCAATTGAGAAGCAATTAAAAAATAAATAATGTCGTGCTGGTATTTTTCTCGTATTCAATAACGATTTGTAATCAATCAACAAAATGTGTAAATGTTGTCAATAGTAAGTCATTTTTTTTTGTTCTCTTTATAAAACAATTACATAATTCGCGCATTTTATTGTTATTCTAATAAATCAAGTACCTATACTGTCTCTCTCTTTATCTCTCACGCGACTTTCGTTTGTCGTAATTATTGGTTTAACGATATAGGCTGTAAGAGAATACAATTGAAACAATGTGAATCTTCTTGAGCTTTGTCCTTTTTTTTGTCGAAATAGGTCAATCAATTGAATTGAATCAATTGAATTGTGAAGAAAAACTTATTAGATTTGTTGTTTGTTTAAATACTTATTTTAAGATCATTTAAGCAAGTTGAAGTTTATTTTTTTGGACAATACATTTTGTAATTATCAAGCGTATTGCAATTTCCTGTTCACATTACAAATTATTCTAATTGTCATCGTAATTATAATTGTGAAGGTCATATTTTGCTGATGTTTTTCTAATGATAAAAATTTAAAACAAAAACAATAACATTTACAAAAATTAATTTACAGTTGTTTGGAGTCTTGTTATTGGCATTCAATAGAGAAACGTTTTTGTTATGATGAAAGTATCGCTTTATATGAAGTACCAGAGAAAAGGGAGAAAAACAATAATATGTTTGATAATATGGCATTTTTTGATAGTGTAGCTGTGATAGCTGGCCGTTCGATTGTTACAATTGATCCATTACCAACGCATCAACAACAACAACAACAACAACAAATACCGATCATTAAACAACCTACAAGAACGCTCCGTTGGGGAGAAGAATTTCAAATTGAAAGAAACAAAGAATATTTATCGAATAGCGTACCAACAATCTACCAACCAAATGAGAATGAGGAGGTATTTCTATTTAGTCCAATTGTGAGTTTATTAAATCTTGTCGAAAATTTTTAGACTTCCAGCAATTCAACCGATAGTGGTGGTGGACTACAAACACTTCAAATACCTAAAAATATTGTAGAACATAAATCAATAAGTGATAATCAATTGGATACATTGAAACCAAATAATTCCGATCCGGAAATACGTCGTAAATCATTACGTGAACGTCGCCTATCGAAAAGTTTATATTTACGTATTGAACAAACAAAAGAGATACCATTAATACAACAACAATCAATGCCAAAATTCTATTTAGATACACCAGATGAACATTATACAAATTCAATATTACGTCCATCAACACCAATAACAACATTAACTAGTCCTGTAGTACCAAATAGCGGATTTGTCTATGATTTATATTCAGTCGTACAAATGGAAAAGGAACGTGAACACAATTTAGTAATATTACAACAACAACAACAACAAAATAACAACAATAATCTTGATAATAGTAGTAATTTAACGAAAGACGATAGTCGGGCATCACGATTGGCATTAATTAAGGAGAAAATTAAATTGAGAAGAGTTAAAAGTACGATAAGTACTACCACACCAGCGATGCATTTACCACATAGTCACAATCATATTTGAGTGATTTTCCGAGATTCCCATTCATTATTTATTTGATTTTTTAATTATTATAAAAGTTACTGTAAACATGTGTTGCATAAATAAATAGAAACAAAAACTTCTATCGATTTCTTTAACCACAGCAACTGATGATGGCCCATTTACAACCTGAAAAAGACACGCGTATTAGATTCGTTGTGTTTGTATTAATTGAAAGTAAACTTGGCTAATGATAAAGACATCGCCTTGATCATTCACTAAAATATTTATTGATAAGATTGTTCCAATTGATAACAGATATCTGCTTATTGTTAGTGTCATTGTTGCTACATTTCAATAACGAAATATGTTTTCATTGGTTTTCTTAATAATCCAAATTGCTTTCACATCAAGTCAAAGTGCTTGTGATTTCAATTTAGATTTAGTCACAGATCTTTTACCAGAAACTTGCTATTCTAGGAGCGATGCTAATTATTATTATATAACCGAGAATTGTCTGCCGCACTGTAAGAAATTTGAGCAAAAATGTAAGTAAATTACCGAAAATTATTAGATTTATTTAAAACAAATATATGTACAAACTAGCACCAGGAACTTGTAGTGATACTCAACTGTGTGTACCTGGATACAAATGTGTCAATAAAAAGTGCCAACCGGATACGAGCACTTGTGCCATTTATTATGTCCCATTTTCATCAAACAATTATTATAAAACCGTGTATCGACCAAGTTGCGGCACAGATGGTCAATGGGCACCGAAACAATGCAAAGGAGAATCAACAACTGGACGGTAATTATTATCAACAATGATTATAACATATTGGTAATTTCAATGATTTAGTTGTTTCTGTTATGACACAAACGGTAATCGTATCTACGGCCAGCAATGGTGGAGTCAAGCATCGAATATGACTTGTGGTAACAACCATATTATCCGTCGCTTTTAATTAAACAAATTCATTCGAAAAAATTCCAGCTTGTAGTCGCAGAAAAGCTGAATTAAGAGCCGAAGGTAAAAAGTATTTCGTCAGTCTGCATTGTGACAGCCAAGGTAATTACGAACCATTACAATGTGATAGCGAGACTGGCCTGTGTTGGTGTGCTGAAAATCAATTTGGTGAATTAACATCAATGATCGTACCTGAATCGGCAATGCATCAACTACCTTGCTGTATATTAACCATCACAAATTAATAGTAACAACAAATTGACAAAAAAAAACAAATTTTAGATGATGTAACAACAATGGGTGATCAATATTTGCGGCAATGCGACAGTCAACAGTTTGCACGTGCCAAAATTACAAATCAATTCAATTTGCATGGCACAACAACTGTTGATTTTGGTACATTATTATGTGATGATGATGGTACGTTTGGGCAATACAAAATGATCGATAGCAAGTAATTCATTTCAATTGCTAATCGTTAAAAAAAAATATTTAATTATATTACAATTTGTAGTGTTTATTGTACGTGGAAAGATAATTCAAATATTGGTACATGGCAAAGTTCAGCCGGTGCTGATCTTGATGCATTAGATTGCAGTAAGTTTTCAGATTGTTATTTTTTTCTATAGACGATTGATAAACGATTAAATTTCTAAGATTGCGCAAGGGATTCAACGATATTCGCAAATTCTGGCCAAACGAAAACACAAGAATGTTTAGGCAATGGCAATTATAATCCGTATCAAAAACGTGGGAACGTAGCGTACTGTGTGGATAGTGATGGTTACCAAAATTCACATGATGATAGTCCACCATCAAATGCAAATGATTGTAAAAACCTTCTATAATTATAATAATAATAATCATAATTTTATTAATAATAAGTTATTATTCAAATTGCACACAAGTAGCGCGTATTATTAAACTATATAAAAAGGCAAAAATTTCAGTAAGAATAATTACAATCAAGAGATAACTGAAGACTAGATTAAGAATTATTAAATTTATAATAAAATATTAATTAATTAATATTAACAATAGCAGTCAAAAATGGAGGGAATTGAGAAACATTTATACAACCATTCATAGATAAATATCCAACAACAAATTGCGAACAATTTAAAACTTTTTGTTCTATTATCAAAATCTAAAAGAAACTGTGTAGCTGCTTGTTTTTTCCCCCTTCAAACAACATGATGGAATGTATTATTTATTCGTTTGCTGAAATAGAAACATGTAATAATGAGAAGAAAGAAGAAACGAATCATTAATAAAGCACAGTTCTGTAAAACTAGTCAATTTCTTGTGCACCAATAATTTCATCTTTTTGTTCTTCTCCTTTATCCGGAGAAACATTATGTCATTCATCCATCAATTCATCCATACGTGATCGCACTTCCATTTCAACAACTTCTAAACTTGGATAATCCAATTCTTTTACCAAACGTAACACGGCTGATAAAATATTTGAATTCTATTTATATATAAAAAAAATGAACATAATTATTTTAAATCAATAATATAAATGAGTTTAAAAAGAAACAAAATACTCTTGTAACTGGTCGTCTTTGTTGATAAGGCGGTCGATGATTTGGTGCTACTGCTGCAGGACATGTGTATCTATCCCTTTCCTGTCTATAATGTGACTGTTGTTGTTGTTGTGGCTGTTGTTGTGATTGTACATAACGATCACCATTCGTATAATCCTAAAATTTATTTGTTTTACTTATATTAAAACAACACAAATAATACAATTAATTATTATTTAAAGAATAATTAGTATTTTATTAAAAATTACCAACCTTAAGACAAGTAGCTGATTGACTGTTAACTAATTTAAATTCTCTATAATTATTATCACAAGTAGAATTAACTTCATAAATATTATCAGCTGGACATTTCTATTAATTGTTATTAATAATAATTAGTCATTTTGTTGTTGTTGTTGAAATTTCTAAATAAACTACTCACACTATAATATTGTGATGGTTGTTTTGATGTTTCTCTTTCATAATTATTACGCCCTACTACTACATCATTAACGATTTGTCTTTCAGGTGAATAGTTGCGCCTTGTCATTGGCTCAGCTCTGCGTGGTGGACTTGTCTATATTAAAATTAAACAATCATTAGTCTATTGTATAATTAATTCAATTAATAATATAATTTGATTAATGTGCGACATAAAATAGAACAATAATTTTACCTGTCTTGGCGGTGAACATTCTTTACTTCCTTCAGATATTTGATCTCTTTGATAAACATCTTCATTATCTTCTAATTGATATTCTGGCTAATTTATTAATTGAGTATATGTTAATTATATTACTATTGTATGGGCGACATGTTTTTGTGTGCATGTGTTTTTAAATTGTATTAAGATTAGATTTTTAATTAATTTAAAAAAAATAGAAACTTACTTGTTGTCGTTGCGTCGGTTGTTGTTGTAATGGTGGACTTTTTTGTATTGGACTATATTCAGATTCTGGATAATCTTGATGATATCTAACTTCAACAACATCTTCATCATCTTCTACATCATCATCATCATCATCATCATCATCATCATCAATATCATTATAATTTTGTTCAATACATTCATGTACATCATCGGGATGTATTAATGTTTTACCACGTCTTTGTGCGTCACGTAATTCATCTTGTGTTATTTGTATATTGTCTAATTTTTGTAATTGCGGTAATGTTTTTATAACAGATAAACGATAGCCATCAATATTTGCACATGGATTTTCGCCTAACCATAGATTTTTTAAATTTGTTAAACTTTGTAAAAATACAATTTCATTTAAATCACGTATAGCATTTTGACGTATATATAATTCTTCTAAACGTTTACAATATTGAAAATCGACCAAACTATGAATCTTATTGATACTGAATGAATCCAAAACAAAACAAACAAAAAGAAATTAATTATTCATGGATTTGTAAACAGTAGGCATTTAATTGATGTTGTAATAGTCTATTTTTGATGATGTCCTATTGCTATATTTGTTAACAAATGCAAAATGTTGCTCTACCCACTTGTTATCTAATTTGAATACGTTCTATTCTCTTTTCTAAAGCTCAATTACATTGGGTGAATTTACTAAATTGTTTTCTATACATACTTGCGAATTCGATCAGTATAGCTATCTACTCGCTCGTTAATGAAATCGCTGTGATTACTAGTCGACAAAGATTGTTTATGCTATAGTTAATAAACTCGCCCAATAGAATTGAGCTTTTAACCAGAAAAATTATGTAGATAGAAATCAAAATCAATAAATTCTAGTTAGTGTAGATAGTTAGTTAATTCATAATTTATATAATGTCAATGTCACATTTAATCGTTTCCCCCATAGAAAAATCAAGTTCAATACAACAACGACTAAAAAAAACTTAAACAATCATAACAGTAACAAATGTGATAAAATTAAGTTTATTTATATTTATGTTTTTCTTTTCTCAAACACGTCTTAAATATTATTTTTCATTTGTAACCTATGATTAACCTATATTAGAAGATTTCTTCAATATTTTATAGAGTACTTTCTTCTATAAATAACAATAATAGAATCAATAAACTGCTGATGAATAAAAAATTGTTTATTTTTTAGTATTTGAAATCAATAACAATTATGATAAAAGAATATCATTACACTTAATAGTTCTTTAATTAATTGAACTGTGTTCTAGCTGTGTTTGGATAATAAATTTATGTTCAAATTTAATTATTTTAATCTTATTATGAAAACAGTAAGAAGACAATGAAATAAAAGAGAATTCTCACGAAATCACTTATACGGCACTTTAATACTTTTTAACGGAAATAATAACAATCTTTTTCCTTAATCTTTCCCACGTTCGAATTTACTATTTGTTATGGTTTTTTTTTTATGATTTTCATTTGAAACTTTCTTCTAATTACTTGTATAATTTCTATCCTAAATAGTTTCCATTAGAATTTGTTTATTATGGAAACAACACATTTTCAAAATAGTAACGATTATGAAAGTGTATAAAGTGTGGGTTTTTGTTTAAATTATAATATTAATGTCCTTGATTATCTGATTGAAAACTTTAATGAAACACACCATATAAAGGCATTTGAACGAACACTATTTCCCACCTGTGACTCAATTTCTATCAACATTCTATTTATGTTTATTTGCTATCTAATTGAAAATTAGCGTCTAAACGTAAACAAAATTTACACGTGTGATTGTGTCAAACAACACACTCACCTCAAAGACAATACTTCAACAGATGTCATCTCTCTGAGTAAAGAAACATCAACCAATTCACTACCCCTGTAAGACACAACACAAACATAAAATACCT
The DNA here is from genome assembly GCA_028455855.1 of Meloe dianella. NCBI lineage: Eukaryota > Metazoa > Arthropoda > Insecta > Coleoptera > Meloidae > Meloe > Meloe dianella. The sequence continues at coordinate 8,033,087 of JAPTHL010000047.1, read as the reverse complement.
TAATGATAACAATAATAATTATAGAACTTACCAACAATTTAAACGTTTAATTTTGGACAGATCAGAGATTTTCGTACGTGCTATCACCATTTCTTCAGTTAACCTCTTCGCCATCGTCGAAGAATTGCTATTTATGTAGAAAATTTCCAACAAATTTGAATCAATAACCAACAAGTAGTGTGCTCGGACGTTCGCATATGAATAATCGACACGACTTTATTTACAAACAATCATAAATAAATGTAAATATTCAACAACCGTATCACATAGACGAATTTCAATCAACTGCACAATTTTGACAAATGACGTTTATTTTAAGCGTCTGCGAAACTAATTGTCGCACCTAATCTTTAGACACCTCCATAAATAACTACGTTCAGAAATATGCTGATCGAGAGAACTACCTCTATAACGATATAAATTTCCAAATAAGACCGGCTAATCAATAAAAACAATCAATTACGGCGCAAATTTAATTGCTCAAGAGAAATTTCCAATATATTTCATACGAATTATTATCGATGTCTACCAATTCCAATAGTTCTTTTCGTACTGTAGTTCTAATAAACTGCAACTGTCAAGTGTCAAAATTTCGGATGAAAGTTGTAGAATTTGATAAAGTTTATTGAAGTTTTACGCCAAATCAAAATGTATTTTGTATCTTTTTATCATCATTGTGATAATGTTTAAATTTTGATATACAAAGCATGCTCTTATACAGTACATGTTAAGTTTTCTTGGGGTTATATAACTACTTCAATTATTGTTATTATTACTTAAGTTTAAAGTATTTAAAGAAAAAAATGGATGAAATTCTCTTCCGTAGTTCTCAAAAACTTGAAAATCTTCAAGTAAAACCTGTCTTGCTGCAATTTAATCGTTTTATTCATACATTCGTTTGTAGGTGAAGATGAATATTGTGGCATCGCAAAGTAAGGATATCTTCCATCAATATACACAAGAGGGCAAAGCTACAGTTTTGAAACTGTGGAATGGACCACAATCAATACATATCAAACATAATTTACGACAATTATGGCATTATTTAATTAGTATTAGTTATAATTGGAAACTTGAATTATTGTCGCATTCGAGGCGGATCTACCGTAAATTAACTAGAGTTTTTTGGCGAAAATGTAAGTCCATATGCAAACTAAATAAAAATGAGATTATCGATCATGTTGTAGGGACCACAAGAGATATGTGTTTCATGACAGCCGGTTTCCTTTGTGGTACAGTTTTTGGTTTGTTATTGTCACGAAGTATACGCAAAACACTGACAATTACTCGTTATATGCAAGCCATACAATGTACAAATTATTTAGGCATTGAAGTATTAGGATTGATTGAAATAATTGTGATGATTTTAATTAATTTGTTTTTTTTTCGGTATACAAGTCTGCAAGTGTTGTTGAAACTGTACCAGCTCCCTATCATTGTAACGATGATGAGATTCTTGTTGATGTAAAAGCTGGATCTGTTCATTTGATTGATACTAGAATCTGTTGTGGTTACGGTAGAAATCTGCGACGAACTCTACGAAAAATCTACAAAGTATTTAAACATTTTTATTCGATTATATTGTTTTATTATTCATATTTGTAGTGTTTTGATTTGTCCGAATTACCAGTAACTTTGGGCCGTGATTGTGCTGGAATTGTCGTCGATATTGGCCGTAATGTTAAACGTTTTGAAATTGGCGATGAAGTATGGTTAACTGTACCATTTTGGCATGATGGTACACTATCGCAAACTCTTCTAGTTAACGAAGATCGTGTTGGTAAAAAACCAAAAAATGTCGGTTTTGAAGGTGCTTGTAGTCTTCCATATGCTGGTACAATTGCATTAAATACATTACAACAAGCTGGAATTAATCATGAAAATGCTCAGAATAAACAGTAAATTAATCAATTTACAAATTTAGTAAAATAATAATTATTATTAATTTTTTTGTTGTTGTAGGATTTTAATAATTGGCGCTTGTACTCCAGTTGGTTGTGTGTTAATACAAATCTTAAAATATTGGAAATGTCCAACAATAACAGCTACATGTTATAAACGTGCAGTACCGGTGGCGAAAGCGTTAGGTAGTAGTGATATTGTGGTATTTCCACAACCGGCAGATGATTTAGAAAAATCAATCATCGATTTTGAACCAGATACAATCAATGCATTTTTAAAACAATTAGAATTCCGTGATAAATTCGATACAATTATTGTAACACGAGATTGTGGTGTCAAATTGAAGGAATTTCGTAAATTTTGTAAATCGCCCAGTAATTTATTAACAATATTACCAAAATATTGTCCATCCGATAATTATGGTATTATTAGTTGTTTTACATTTAGTTTATATTTACGTTTTAAACATCTATTAGAAGTCATTTCCGGTTTGAAATTAATCGATTATAATGAAACACATACGTGTTATGGTATATTAGATGAGATTAATCAATTTGTTGAAAATGGTCATTTACAAACTGTTGTTGATAAAGTTTACCATCCGCAAGATATTGGAATTGCATTGAATCATATAAAATCACATGATTCAATTGGCAGTACTATAATCACGTTTCGGTAGTAATTTTTTTTTATGCGACAATCAGTAGTACAAATCTAGTAAAGGGAGAAATAGTGATGAAAAATTAAAGACATTTTTCCACAATAATTGTGATTGTTGGATCTATAAATTACAGAATGTCTATGTTAAATGAGTGCCTTTATACTGCCAGTTTTTTGTTTTTGTTTTAACGACTGAATAAACAATAATGGATGGGATGATATTTGTGGTTTTTTTCTTCCTGTGTTTAAATCAAAGTAAAACTTGATGATTTTCTGTACATTTATTGAATTGTTGTCATGCTAAAAACAGTATTTTTTTTGTTGTTTTTTTTCAATTTTATATTACGTTTACAATTACTAAAAATTGTATTATCACAGAATAAGTGAACACCACTCTCGCCTACTTACAAACTAAAAAAAAAACCCGTAAAATAAAATTGATTTTCAAAAAAAGAAACTCAAAATTTCTTGATGGTATTCGAAAATTTCTTAATTAAATTGATAATTATGGAAGCTTTCACGTAATACTATGTATATTTTCATTAAATATTTGTTTAAAAAGTATAAAATCCGTCGTAATTTTGTTTTTTTTTCATATTATTTTCTTTAATATTCCCATCACAGTCTTTATATGTAATCTTTTTAATCTTTAAAGTAAATTTTGATAAAAGTCCATATTTTAAAATTAAAAAAAATAATCAACAACTATTTAAATAAATTAAATAATAATTTAGATACACACAGACATATATCGGGGGAGGGAGATAATAAGGTGGAAAGACTTGGTCCAAAATCTTTCAACAATCTCACAAATTCACCAGAGATAAAAAACAGAGAGTTACCCAAAACATAAATTGTTCGAATCATTAATAAACCTATACCTATGCTACCTAAAAGCATTTATAATATTCGTTAATTGGTCAATTGTTGTTTGTAGACGTTTGCCTTCTTGTTCTGTTAAAAATAATGTTGAATGTAGTTCACGTTGACGACGTTCTAAATATTTCACTTCAAATTGTTTCATTATTACATCTTCTTTCATTGTTGTACATCGTTTTGATAATGATTCTACCTCACTATCGCGCTCTATAATTTTTAGATTTAAAACAACAAATAATCGGAAGTAAAAAAGAATTAAACGAACCTTTTGAATATCTTTGATAAGATTCCATGATTTCTTGTATACCAGGCCATTTAAAAGTCACCCTATCGCTGTCATCATGTTTCAATTCCTCAATTTTAACATTATTATCAATAAATTGTAAATTTCTACTGTTTTGTGGTGGTGCTGGTGGCTGTTCAACTAATACCATCGTCAAAGGTAAATAATTGTATTCAAATTCTTTTGGTATTATTTCCTCCTGTTTTATAGTTGGTGTTGGTCCATATTGATGAACTATTGGTATTTTAAATGATAAATCTGTATTCTCATTATAACAATTATTGTAAGAATGATTCTCAATTAAACCGTTCGGTTTCAATTTATTCACGATTTTATGTTTTCTATACGCTTTTATTATATATTTCGTTAATGATGATTCACAATTACGACGGATGCGTTCTTGAACAATTTTAATCCAACTATTTTCCATTTCTAATAATTTTCAATTTTATTTTCAAATTAAATTATTTATAATTAACGAAGAAACAACAAACGACTTACCTTGTCTCATCTGAACTGATATAGTTCGTAAACCTAAAATTTGTAAAAAGTTCGTTTTCATTTTGTAATCTGGCATATTATTTAATATTGATGGTGAGTGTAAAGGCACTGGTAAATTCAATGGATTTATTTTTTTATTTCCCTCATCATTATCATCAATTATTGCTTGCCATGTTGGTTGCCATTTACGTCGTTCCAATTTCGCTAATTCAACCGCTACAATTATTATATATAATTAAAAAAACAACAACAATTAAAAAAACCTATTACAATTCTTTCTTGTGTGTGTTGTAAGATCAAAGTTTTCCAAAAATTCAACCTTCTCCAATTTAAAATCAGGCTTTAATGGTGGTCCAGATTTAATCCATAAATCAATTTTTTGTATATCATCATTATCATTATTATCACTATCATAATCTGTACTTGATAATGAACCTGTACTTGAACTATCTGAATAACCATAAACTGATATACCAAAATCTATTGTTGTAATTTTTGTTGTTGACAAATTCTCATGATCTTCTTTGTTTATTTTGATTTTATTATTATGTTGTTGTTGTCGTCGTTGTCGACGTTTCTTGCGTTTCATTATCGCTAGATCAATTTTACTGAATTTTGGACGTTTCATTGGTGGTGGTTGAAAATTTAAATTCGGTATATTTAATACAGTAAACGAATTCTCTGTTACTGGTGGTGGTAATTTCTGTATCATTTTATTTTGTTGTTGTTGTTGTCTTTCAGTTTTCTTGCAATTTGAATCTATGTCTGTTACTCTTTCCAAATTATTGCTATTTGGTGCATAGATTTTATTAGATTTGAACGATTTCGTGTCAACTGCATTTTTAGAATTATCAATTCTATTTAGGAAATTTATGGAATGTGTTGTTACAGTTGTTGTTGTTGAACAGTCTGTTTTTTGTAAATCATTTTGACTAGTTACATTAGGTGCACTTATATAATTATTATTTATTGTAGGAACCAATGTATTTGGTAGATTATTTTGTTGTTTATGGCAATCTTTTAAATTTGTTGTTGTATTAGTTGCATCAACAATAGATAGTTGTGTTTGTATTGGATAATTTGGTGACGGTATTGGTAATTGTGGACTATGTGTTTGTTGATTGACATTATTTATTGGTGTACATGGATGTTTTACTTCTGAACTCATATCAGAATATGTGTAACAATTATTAAAATATCTTGAACCATTTTTTGTTTCTAATTGTTGTTGTTGTTGTTGTTGCTTATTACTATCACTACTATTATAAATTTTATCATTAATAATATTTTGTTGTAAATTTGGTACATTACTAATTATAATCGGATGTACTTCTTTATTATTTTTAAAATTCTTTTTTAATAAATCTAAATTACCATCTTTACCAATTTCTTGTTTATTATTATTATTATTTATATTATTAGTGATTTGTTGTTTTGTTGGTAGTTCTTTATTCACAATATAATCAATATTATATGGTGATGATTTAAATTTAATTTGTTGATTTTGTTGATTCAATTTATTAGTTTGGATATTATTATTATTATTATTATTATTTGTGTTAATTGTTTCCATTTCAGGAATATGTTGTTGATAAACTTGATTCGGTGCTATGGTAGGCTTCCTGGCTGAAACAAACGCAAACAAAACTTTCCAATAAAATTTAATATTACATAAATATCCATACAGATATTTGATTTTTGTTATTTATGCGAAGGTAATTGCAGTATATTCGTTTAATCTAATGGCAGGATTTTGATGCAGGAAAGATTGAAAGTATACTTTTATAACCGTACCAATTTGTTCATTTATTATTATTTAGTTTTGTTTTGAATAATAAAGAACAAAATAGTAGGGCTTAATTGATAGGTGACACGATACAATAAAATCCCATCACCATTTTTAATATTATTATGTTTAGTAGCCAAATTAAAGAAGAAAGGAGGAAAATGGTAGCAACAAACAAAAAACCCAATAAAATCCACGAATTACCGAAAAATGAGTAATCTTGTATACAGTGACAAACCATAAGCATAGATCAGGGATTGTCTCCTTTGTCGCGAATCCCCTCACCTGCGCTTGAAATTGTTTGCTTATCCTCAGTTGTAGTAGTGTTAGTACTAGTCGTCGTTGTTACTATTGTTGTTGTTGTTGTTGTTGATGCTACTGTTGTTACTGCTGTTGTTTTACTATTTGGCACATTACATCCAGATGAAATTATGTCTGACGTTGTTGTTACTGTTGTCGAATTTGATTTGGGAGTTGGTGGTTTCGGTGGACTTCTAGTAGTGATTTGATTAGATGAATTATTGATTAATGGACCAGACGGTTGAATAATTGGAGATTGACGATGATGTTGTTGCAGTTGCTGCTGCTGCTGCTGTTGTTGATTTAAATTTAATGAATAACCAGTATTTGGATGCACCGGTGAATGACGTTGTAGTAATGATGGACTTGAACGTGGAACTGCAGGTGGTGGCGGTGGTGGATAACTAGGCGTTAAAAAACCACCACTTAATGGTGAATGACGTGTATTAGATGTTAAACTTAATGGTGTTGATGGTAACATTGGATTTGAATGGTGTAATACAGGTAACATCATTTGTGGTTGTGATTGTAAATGTGACGATGTTATATGTGGTGATATTCGTGATTGGTGTTGTTGCTGTTGTTGATGATGATGTTGTATCGATTTTTCACGATCACGATGAGCACGTTCTTTTTCTCTTGATCACGTTCACGTTGTTGTTGTAGTAATTCTCTTTGTTCTAATAATTCGCGTTCTATCTGTTCATCTTTACGTGTTGCTGCCGCTGTTGAAGCCAAACGATGACGATGTTCCTCTTCCAACTTCAATCTAAATTTATATTTTCTTTTTAGATAGAACTAATCAAATATTAACCAATTAATTAAATAATTACCTTTCATGCATATATAATGGCACAGATGCCGCTCCAGGCATCATATATGGAAGATATGGAGAACCAAGTGGTGGCCATGGTGATCTTAATAATCCCAAACGTTCATAATAAAGTTGTTCATCTAGAAGTGGTATTGATGGATAACCATATGGTGGATAACCAGGTACATCTAAACCCACAGGAACTGATGGTATTCTAATGAAATTTATCGAAATAAACAAATACACATTATAACAATCATTGAATTCTATTAATATTATTATACCTTTCTTCGGGACGATATGGTTGAAATCCACTACGATTCAATTCTGATAAATTTGATTGTTGATATCTATCTGATGAATTTGTTGATGATAATCGTGATTCTGGTTGTTGACGTATTGATGATGTTGCATATAGAGGAACTTCATTAGATTTTGATTTTTCATTTACCGTACTTGGCTCTCGTCTTGTAGTTTCTGTTGATTGTGTTGAATGTTCTGTAGGAACTGATTGTTGTGCCAAATTCCTTAAAGCTGCAGCAAATGAATGTGAATTTTGCTGTTGTTGTTGATGTTGTGATGATGTAGATGATGTTGATGATTGTACACCAGGTCCTGGGCCAGGTACAGCATGTCCTGTTGTTACACGTGGCTTTACATTTCCATTACTTGATGTCATTTTTGGATTATTCAAAACTATATTGAAAAAACAACAGAGAAAAACAAACGAATAAAATTAATCAAAACATGAAATAACAATAACGCAAATATTTTGATTAATATGATGATAAATTTTATTTAACAAAACATCTAAAACCTTTAACCTTGACACAATGCCACTATAAACTTTAGAGGTCTTAACATTTGAACTCGATCCCATAAAATCACGAAACTAAAGTCGGAAATTTACTACAATAATAAAATAAACTTTGAACACACACACACACACATACGCGTATAATGTGAATCATAATCAAATTTAGTTTTCTTTTTTTATGTATCATAAAATTGTTTTATAAGTCAATTTTACAGATTTAATTAATTTTAAAAGATCGATTTTAACTAATGGTTATTTAATTATGCAAACATGTTTAATTAAACTTGTTGGTTGTTGTTTTTTTTTATATTTACAGGAAAAAGAATGGAAATTGCTTCATTAAATTATCATTTCTAGCGCATAACAAAGCAAAGATCTTTGTGTTTTTTATGCGAAACAAACATTAGAAAAAACTGATGAATATTCAACACCTTGCTAGTATCTAGATAGGCTTATAAATTCAACAACAGCCAAAGTAGAATAAGTAAATAAGTCTAATAGCATGTTACTATTTCTTTTTTAAATGGCTTGATAAATTTGATCTTACCTTCTACACCTGGATAATAATAAAGATGCGAATGTTCTAAGTTAGGTATATATTGTGGATGTTTAAAATCCATTTTATATATACGAAAATTGATTAAAACAACACCACAATTTTCGAAAAATTATAAAATATGCATATTTGTAATATTTAACTTTTTACAAAACAACATTGCATGATTTATAAATTAATTATAAATTATTATTTATAGACAAAAAAAAATCTCACTATAAACAATACAATAACACAGAAAAAATCGTATTTAATAAATGATAGCGATATTTTGGGCGTGTAATACCGCAAAAAGGCGTTTATTGACAAGCGCGCGCGACCCTACAACACACTACCACTACAGTCAGTCTGCGATACTTGATTCCAACCAACCACTACTACCGTGACTCGTAACTGTCGTCATTGCAACCACCACTACTACTACTACTACTACTACTATACGAAATTGTTAGAGGGTGGCAGGAGTTAGTATAAAATCTCTATAGTCATTTTACAACCCTCACTGCTCGCACCCCCTTCCTGCATTAGCAAAGCAGCGCATGTGTTTATTGGCGTCGATGTCAACACAGAAGATGATCATGAACGGGCATCTTTATTTACTTTTTGTTGATTTTATATATCCAACGGTTGATAAAATGAGAAAGAATCAAAAAACAGAATACAACAAACTCAGAAAATATGATAATATAATCAGGAAAATTGGACGTAGAAAAACAACGGCGAGTGAAAGACGAAAAAGAGGGAAATAGATTGGCAATGAATGAAAATTAGTTTTAATATTTCAATTTGAAACCTGTATCAAATATTAAAAATAGAATATTACGACTGATAAATTATAACAAATAATAAACATATTTATGACTAATATCATAAAGAAAAAAATTACTTGAAAGTTGCACTTATTGTGTTTGTTATGATTAAAGAATTAATTTTTTTTGTATAATCACCATAAAAATCTTATCATTATGGAATTTGAATGAATATTCTCAAATGTTTACTTATTGTGCCATTATTTTCACAATTATTATCACAAATAAATAGATATTTTAGACTTACCTATTGATTCTGATTTAGGCGTCGTTGATTTCTTCTCAATAATTTTTGGTGAACAATTCTTTCTTGTAGGTTTTGGTAAAAATGTAGGTGGAACCTGGTTAAGGCAGAAAAAAAAATTGGAATAACATAATGACGTTTTTTTTTATAATACGTAATTTCAATTAAATTAGAATTACCACTTTATCACTCCTTTGTCCACTTGGTAAACGGGCAATAGTTGCTTCTGGACTATCTTCAGGTGGTGGTGGTTGTGTTATCCAATTATATTGTCGTTTATCTAATGGTAAACCCCATCTTTCATATTCTAAACTTTGCGTTCTTAATGTTTCATAACAATCTAAACATACAACAGAATAATCGCCATTTTCTAATAATAATGAATGTTCTGGTTGTGGATGGAATCTGAGAAATGGAAAATCCTAAAAATATCAATAATTTTATTATTGTTTCCATTTTATTTCTCAAATGGGAGAATACTTTAATTAATAGAGCTCTAACACGTTTCCTATATGTTGTTATACCACAAACATAACAACAATAATCATGTGTATTATATTCACGTTTATCAGCTGGTGGTCCTTGTTGACCCTGTGCTTCATAACGTCTCCATTGACTAACTAAACTATGATAACAAAATGTACAAACTAATGCTGAACCATCGTCACGTAATTGTTCAGCATTAGGCGGACTAGTATGATGAAGTAAGGCAGGAAAATACGGAGCATTTCGTCCTACAACATTAATTATTATTATTGGCAATCATTTATTATTTTTAATTAAATTATACCTTGTGGTCGACTATATAAAACTCGAGCTAATGTTAATTCAGAATGGAATCCACATAAGAAACAATAAATACTGCTACCTCCTGGATTACTTATTATAGTACGTTCACTATTTGTACTAGGCGGTGTTGGAATACATCGATCACCATTTAATAATTGTGGATCAGGTAGTGGAATATCATAACTAAACATTAGAAGAAGAAAAAATAATTTTTCATCCAAAAACAATTAAATAATAATAAGACAAACCGTCTCCTTTCTAATGGAATTCTTTCATTCTCTAATGTCTCCCATTGTTGTGCTAAATAATTAACACATCTAGTACAAATTAATACACGTCCATGTGAATCCATACAACTATTCTCTGATGTTCTTGCAACATTACGTAAACATGGAAAATGCATTGCATGTGAATTCATACCTTCTGGTGATGTACTAATCCATTCCATTTGTGTACTAGGAAATAGACCAGTACATACATAACAACGATAACTTTGTGTCGATGTTGTTGTTGTTGTCGTTGTTGTTGTATTTGTAATTGTGGTTGTTGCGGATATTGTTATTGGTTGGCCATTTAAATCAGGTGCTGGTGATGTTCGTGACGATATATTCATCTAAAATAGAGATTCATTAATTTTTTATTTGTTTGATAAATAAATAAATAAATAAATAAATAAATAAATAAAATAAACACAATTATGTGGATAATTAAATAAATATATCTGACATATGTTTATGAAATTATCTATAGATTACTAAATTTAATCTAAAATAAATGAAATGTTTATTTGATGTCTTCACTAACCTTCATTTGTTGTCGACTATCCAAAACGGCTTGTTTCTTCTTATTGGTAATAATAGCAGGATTGATATCATATGGTTTATATCTAATATCAGAACCGGCACTATTGGCAGGTGATTTTATAGTACTTGGCCTTGACGGATTATTATTATTATTATTATTATTAATCTGATTATGTAATTGTATATCATTAACAGAAATATGATTACTAATTGATTGTGTTGTATGATTGATATTTATCTCATTATTATTTTGATGATTACCACCAAATACTTGATGTTTTTGTGGTACACTTTTATAACATATATAACACACTTGTATCATTCCTTGTGGACTAATCGGACTAGCACCAGGTGGTGCTTTCAATTGTTGTATAAATGGATAATATTTCTCCTTTTCAACATTTGGACAACAATACAACAAACGTATGCTACTGGAAGGATATTCCAAGGCACATATATAACATATAAATGTTGTTGTATCTAATGTTGATGACTGTCGTTTCCTTAATGTATAATTACGTTCATTATGCGGTACACCTTGTGCTTGAAATGCTTGCCATTGTTTTATTAAATGTTTTTGACATTCACCACATGCTTGTACACGTCCATTTGAATCAATTGGACGTGAACGACTTGGACGTGGATGTTCAATTAAACTTGGAAAAAATGGTTGAATAGGTGAATCATTTAATTGTTTTGCTGCTATCCATTCTAAACTACCACGTAGAAAACCATCACCGCATACATAACATACTTCTGTTGCTGAATTCTTATCTGGCATACTTAAATCTAAGATATCAGTTGTTGTTGTTACTGGTGTTATTATTGGTGGTGTTGCTACTACATGTGTTGTACTATTTGATACATTTTGATGATGATGTTGATGGTGATGGAATACTGATGATGGAACTTGATGTATTATTGTTGTCGATTGTTGTGAATGTGTTAAATCTAACGCCCCATCTGGTATCATGTCATTACGATTATAATGTCCTCTATCTTCATTCACCATCTAAAACAAATATTTATAAAATAACAACAACAACAACAAATCAACGGAAAATTTTCACAATATCACTTTTTTTTTAAATTTATTTAATATCAAAAAAAAACGAGATTAATTTAAATAAAATAATTCAATTATCTACCTGCTACGCATTAAAATAAGATAAAATAAAATTAGAAAAAAAACCACATTCTATCAAATTAGTATAAATGCGAAAAAATACGTCACGACAATAATTTACAAATATTCGTTGTGAGGTGGTAATCATATAAAACAAACAACAAATACGCAAACAAAGAAACAAATAAAACAAATATATATTGTAGGAAAAACATATAAAACGGAAAAAAAATAGTAACAAGGTTTAGCAGTTCTTTGAATTAACTGCTTAATAAGTAAAAGGTAAACCATCAGCTGAACGAGAACAAGAAAATATGTAGAAAGATACGTAGAAAACATGAGACCTTGATTTGTTTACAATTTCCTTACAGAAAAATAAAGATGGCGAGTAGGATCTGTATAGAATTATGATCAATAGACTTATCTAGACAATGCCTACTTTAATTAAAAAAGAATTGTGATGAAACGATGATAACAATAATAATAGAAAGTGATTAGGAAAAAACTACACAATTCTAGGATTGGCGTATGTGACACAGCAAATAATAAAATTTACTAAATTTATTCTTGACAAATATTTACTAAATAAATGTTCAACGAAACAAAATAAATAAAATTATAATTAGGAATAATAATAATAATAACTTACTCACAATTATACTGTCTAAAACTACTGGAATTTATTTAAAATAAAAATACCCACAAATAAATCTCGTTATATCCAGATGATTTTAAGTACAGGTAAATACAATTACTGATAACTGTAATATTTCCACGTGTGACTTTATGTTAAAAAAATAATACTAATTTGATCAAATAGAGATAGAGAATATAACAAAACAAATATCTGAAATTTCCATGCGTTTTACCTGCGATGTACCAGATGGTAATTCAATTTTCATTTCATCTCTCCGACTAGGTGGTCTAATATTACTATTATTAACATTATTTGTTGTTGTTGTTGTTGTTGATGTTGTTAAATGGTTATTTTCATTATTTAATCCTAAGACTTGTGCAGCATACTCTCCTTGTATGCCCATATCAGCACCAGTAAACGGACCATTATCAACACGTTTTAACCAATATAAACGTTCATTATGTGGTCTTGATGTTATTTCATACATATTCCATTGTTGTATTAGCATTGTATAACATAAATAACATGCTGGTATAATATTGATATCATTTTTTATGTGATTATAACCATCTGGTGGTGGATGTGAATTTAAAAATGGAAAATATGGTTCTTTTGGTTTATTTTGTATTGGATTTATATTTAACCAGTATGAATGTGGATGATTCTTATTGCCACATACAAAACATATCTCTTGTTGTTGTTGTTGTTGTTGTTGTTGTGTTTCCAATTGTTGTTTATTTACATCATTGATTTCTGTTTTTACTTGGATTTTGTCCATTGCTTTTTTATTTTATTTTATGTTTTTTTACCTGTAAATAAATTTGTTATTATTATAAAAATCATCCTTATTAGACGCTTGATTATCTTTTTTTTCCAACAACTCTTTTTTGTTGTTGTTATCAATTTTATATAAAAATCTATAAATAATGCAAAATGACCTTACGCTTATTTTTTGCTTAAAAGTTCAAAAGAAGTATACGCGAAAAATATAATCAACAATTGTTTACAATCGTCTATATTGGAAGTGCTAATAGTTTTGACATTATGAACTTTCATTATATTAACCTAATAACAATAATAAATAATTGAATAGGCATTATTAAGTAATAATTATATGTATTTAATTAAGAATTAGATATCGGTGGGGGTTGGGTGTGGATTTATCCAAAAACAAAAAAAAAGAATTTATAAGTTGTAAATTATTGAGTCTCACAAATTAAATAAATATCTAATTAAAACTAGACGTAATTCGGTTTGAACTATCATCGAAAATAATTTAAACAAGTTCACGACATTTCGATATAAATTATAAACAACAATAACAACAATATTTTGTTGAAATTCTCAATGTATAGAAAAACAGGGACATAAATTGCAAAATCATATAATTAAAATAATTAATAACGTCCTATCATCATCATCATCATCATCATCATCACAGGTAATACAACAACAGTATTATTATTATATTGAATTGTTGATAAATATTATTTCAGATCATTTGGTTGTCAAATTTGGTCTATAATTATTAAAAAGACATTTTATGATAACATTACAGGTCATTATGGTTTCTATTAAAGTACTCAATTGCTGAAATGTTATCAGTGGAAAAAAAAACAAACACGTGAATTTGGATATATATTATTTTAAATAAGATAACGAGATGGAAACTTTCTGTTCAATGGAATCATTTAGAACATTGGATCATCTCTTAAAGAGGACCACCACTAAACTGTAGCTGAAATTTAAGGTCACAAACGATCCTTATTCTCATAAAATTTGGAAATTTTACCCTTTATAAACTCTATAAAAATCACGGATATAATGAATGCATAGCGAAACTGTATAAGTTTCAACTGTATTTCGTACAATTTTGAATTTATCGCAATAAAATAAAAAAAATCTCTATTTAACAGCAGATTCAGTTAGGTTTGATTTTTTTCAATATAACGGACATACCAAACAACGGTTATAACGAATCGATTATTGAGAATTCGTTATAACTGTTATAACTGGCTTTTTCCAAACAATTAGCAATATAACAAAAAAATAAAAACGAAGATTGAGATTAATATCGTTGACTTTTAGAGAATCTCTAACTAAATTGGCTGTTTCTCTCAAATGAATGATGGTTGTTTTAAAGAGGGATTCGCTAAATAAAAATACAGAAATGTTTCGGTTATAAATTATACATGAATAAACTAAAAATAAAACAATTCCTAACCGGTCAAAAAAAATATATACTGATAGAACTCGTTTTTTCCATAGGTTTCTATTATTAAAATTTTTAATTGTGAATTCTAAAAACGTTAAAAACAGTAATAATAAAAGCTAAAAATAATAATCACGCTGTAATTCAACAAAGGTCAATTTCAAATATAAACAATAATAGTAATAAAATAAAAAAGCACAGACAGGTTAACAGAAAGTAGTAGTTTTCATCATCATCATCGTCATTTTTTCTAAATAAAACCACAAAATGTTTCACCTCAATTCAATAAAAAACCTTAACACTAATCACTAAAATTATTTAAAAGTTCCAATTGAAAATAATTGCTATAACGTCACAAATTCACTTTAATAACTCTGTTACTTTCGATTAGGTGAAAATTTATACATAACACAAAAGAAAATAAGAACACCAACACCAACCAACACAACTAACGGGACAATTGAAACAATGAAATTGAGACAGCCTGAAAAACAAGAACCAAACCAGGTCACTGTCTACCGGTAAATTTGCAATTAGACTATACTACTTTCATTTGAAATGAATTAACAAACAACAAAAAAAGATTATGATAGAAGAAATTATGTGGAAATACACACAAACACACACACACCACATACTATCGAACAGCTGTTTTCACTACAATCACAGCACATTTGCTAATTAACCGGCGTTCTATATTATCACCCTATCTGGCTAGATTTTTATGTAAACCGGAAAAATAATATTGATTGAATTATTGTTAATATATAATAATATTAATAATAATAATGGTTTATAGGGGAAAAATTGCAACATCGTACATTTTCAAATTGAGAAATTCGAAAATGTTTCGAAATATCTACGCCATTTACATGTTTGACGCATTATTAAAGGTGTGTTCATAATCGTAATTATTATTAATAAAATTATTAAATAAATTTTGAAAATTAAATGATCGATTTACCTTGCTCTTCTTAGTGGTAAAAAAACTCGTCTGTCTGTTTGATATTAATCGACAAATATTCACATACATGTATTTAATGTACACCGAAGAAAAATATCCAAACACTAAGTACAAAATTCATTAATTTACATACACACAACAAAAAACGAATAACTTTAATGAATCTTGTATATTTATTATTTAAATTGATGATGTTCTCTTATCTTTGGACTATGCTATACACTTAATATATTGCACTTAATATTCACAATATGTATGTAGTTACACGTGTATTATATTAATTGAAGAATAATAGCAATGATAGTGATTATTATTCAATAAAAACACTAGAAAAATTTTAAATAAATGATGATTTTAAAAATTGTTACCATTCGCACTCCTCTACCACAATCAGCCATCTTGAATTTACGAATTTCCAACAATGCAATTCGACAATACCAACAGTTGGCAAATTGCAAATAGAAGATCCCTAAATTGACACAGGCGAACTAATTGTAACTCCAATTTTACTCATATTATTTCACAATTTCAAACTGAATAAAACATAATATTAAATGGAATATTCTCATTTCGATTCACTGTATTTTAATGTGATATTACTGGTTTGTTACTGATGAAATGATGTTTTTTAGCAAGTATTCGATAGGAATGACGTCATGGTACTACCAATCAATTTGACGTGCTACAATTAGCTGTAGCAGTATTGTTAGTTGTCTATAATAAGGTTTAATTTTAAATTTTATTGATTTATACTGTTGAAAATGTTGATTTATAGTCGATTAAATAATTATTTGTTTTGGGCTATAAATAAACATCAAACTAATTAGTCGATTATTAATTGTGGGAATTACTAAGTCTGTTTGAATGCTAATTAAATGGGAAGTTATGCGAATTATAATAATAATAGTAATGAGTTATATATGAATGGAATAAATAAAAGGATAACAGTGATGATTATGGTGAAAATAACAATACACACAATTCTACAAATATCCATGTATTTTTTTTTAATTAACACGAATAATAGCCAAAAATAATACTTAGAAAAACAAAAAAAATAATACAATTTCCATAAATTCAGTTGTTTGTTTTGTTGTAGCCAAATAATTAATTTAACAAAAATGATAAATTCCCCCGAAAAAACAATTACAATAATTAAGAATTGATCATTGATTGAAATGAATGCAAAAACATATCACAATTTTATCACACACTTTCTTTCCATCTCGACTAATAACAATAATAATAATAATAATAGTAATTAATACTAACATAATAATAGTTTATATCCAATATATTCAACATTCATTTAACTATTGGTACACTTAAAATAGTTTGCATTGATAATTTCTTAATATTAAATTATGACTAAAAATTTGTCAAGTCTTCCCCAATAATTTCACAACAATTATTGTATTTCAACTATTGTCAACACTTGAGAGAACAAAAATTAGATATCGATATATATATATAGCTTTACATAGTAAAAATATATAATAGTTATTACAAAAAGAAAAAAGAAAAATGAAGAAAAATTCTAAGAGCAAACCTCAATATGAGATTTCCTTTGGTTAGTCATCAACATTCATACACATTTATCAAAAAACAAAACAATATAACATGCACGATTATAGTTTTTTTTATGCAAGAAATTCTCGTTTATACGATCGTCAAACAATGATGGAGTAAAGATTTTTAATTAAACACAAACCATATCTTTAATATTGATATTCAAATAGAGCTTTTGAACTTGTTTTATATCAGCCCGACAAACTGGACAACGTTCACATTTCGATGCACATAATGTACAAGCAACACCATGTCCACATGGTACAAATACAGCATTGATTTGATTATCCATACAGATTTTACAAGTCATCGCATCCAAAAATCGGAATCCAGACGATTGGGAGTTCTATTTGAACAACAACAACAAAAAAAACAAACAATCAATTAATCAATTATGAATTTGTTTGGAAATTGAGTTAAATTACCTGATGGTTATCTCCACTAGGATTACCGTTGATATCATGTTTCGTTGTCATTGTTTCGGTGGCATTTTTTTGATACAAAGCACGCCGCACATTATCGTAAACTTCACGGCATGTACGTCTTATATCGAAAACATATTTTTTACCTAATGTTGAATCTTCATTAAATATTGATACAATGGTCCCTTTTAAATCTCTAATAAATTGCGATGTAACAGCTGTACGTACTGTTTCACAACTATAAAATGCATGTTTTTCAGTAACAGCACGATATAAACTACTAGCCATATGATTTGAATCTAATTTAATATTTAATTGTGCCTCTTTATTATCGATATTGATATAATCTAATTTAAATAGTTTTTTATGTGATGTTGCACTTGTTATATTTGTAAATGATATTAATTCTTTTTGATTTTTATTTGAATTCTCTTTATCGTAAATTGTAATGCCATGTGGACCAACACCAAATAAAATTGTATTATTGCATGATAAAAATTTACCATTGAAATATTCTTCACCGAAATTCTCAAATTCGGATATCTCTTGTAATAGCCAATATTCAGCTGATGAACTCTTCATACCATTACATTTGCGATGATAAAACATAATTCTTTGTAATAAATCGTTTGGTTTCTCATCAATTATATCAAAATTATTATTATCATCATCATCATTATTATTATTATCATTATCATAATTTTGTAATAAATTCGATGTTGTTGTTGTTATTGTTAAATTTGCTGCTAAATCATAAATGTTATATGGTAGATCTGATTCATTAAAATCACCAACTTCAGCTTGTGCTATATAACCAATCAGTCTTGCTACTGTATTCCAATCGGGTGCGACAAGACGATTTTCTTTAAAATCCAATCTAGCATGAAGATAGAATTGATGCCTATATAAATCATAATTTTTACGATTATTATCACGGAGTGTTGATTTGCAAATAAAATTTTTACCTTGTACTTTCTTGTTGGAGAATATGTGGTGGTACCCAAAATTTCACTCTTAATGCTAAACGTAAATATTGGGCATGTCCATGGAAATGCACTTGACGATCTAATGGATTACGTAAATTCAACCATAATTCTTCACCTTTATTATTCTCATATTTCAAGCCGAAATAATCGGATTCATATTCGATATTTAAATGACCACAGACCTGGAAGAAGAGCAAAACATTCCTGGTTATACATAAAGTATTGATTTATGTTGTATATGGGGAATTTAATATGAGTTTTTAATTAAACATCTGATATGTGTGTGTGTGTGTTCTTTTTTAATTGCTGCAATAATTATAATTAACAAGATAAATTTAAATAAATCATTGATAATTCGAATTATTACACAAAACGAGGAAATAGACAAACAAACAACAACACAATATTTCAAACATTTTGTAAATTGTCTATTAACGAATTTGTGGATTATTGAATCAATTTTACTAAAGAAACAAAAACCAAAAACAGTAGTTTTAGTTGTTGTTTTATGCGGATTAATCTTGGAATTAGTCCAGATTTTCCAAATAATTTCGTTGGATAAAGAGCTGTGGAGAAGATGGGAGGGGATCGATGAAATATGAGGGAAAATTCAAGTAATTTCTGTATAAAAATAGAGGCAACAACATTCCATGTATACTTTGGACATGATGGTATAAATCTAATTCTATTATACGTTAAATTGTAAGCGTTTGTTAGATATTAAAATTTTACTATAGGAGAGATTCCAATTTGGTTGGCATTCCACCTAAATAGAAATGACTCCTGTGTGTACAAAGTCCATACGTTGTTTATTTTTCATAATTATGCAAGGTTAAACACAATAAGATTATGTATCACAAGCATCTAATAATAAAGTTCACGTAATGAGCCTTATACTACGGAAGAAACCCCTCTATCAATAAGGTCTCCATCACTAATTAACTTTTCAATTAAGGAGGATGTCTAATGAAAACTTTAAAATAAACGTAGAAGTTACCATGAAAACTCTATAAAGTGTTGTATCTAGTACCTACTTTATAATAGAACAATACATCTATACAAATCGATAGAGGTAATTTGTAATTGGAACGTGACGTTAGTCATCTAGGAGGCACGAGTCTGTTTACTGCAAGGAAAATGAAACCCTTGCGTATCAAAGTCCACTTTTATAATTAGACCGGTAAATCCATAAGTGTTATGACATCATCAGCAAGTTAACTGAATTGGGGCCATGCTGGCTAACAGGAAAGAAAGAGATAAATAGATAGTTATCAAGAGGTAGAAATTTAGACTTTGGACTTTGGAATCTACAGTACAGCAGTCGTTAAACAATTCAAATAACAATACTATTAATAATAATAATAATAATAACATAGAAATTAAAAAAGACCATTATGGGAATCAAGTATTATTTTCTAGAGTTTGATCGTATTAACCCCTTGGACAATTATCGTTTTGCAAACTCTTCAAATTCTAAGCGTTTCACAATACATACTACTAAATTGCTTTTTAACGATTCAATTTAAAATCAAGGCAATTTTGAGAGTTTCTCTTTTGAATTTCTAAGGTGTTTATATACAACTTTTCTGATTAAATCATTTTCAATTGCAAAATTCACTTTTCAGTTGGTTGGAGAGAATGTGAAGGATTTGTGTGTGTGTGTGTGTGTGGTTTTTTGATTGCTCAGAAACAAAATTCAATTTTGTTTCTATATAGGAGAGGAAATGGATGTGTCAACATAATATGTATGAAATCGAATAAAGCACAGGGACGGATTAAACGGAAAGTAGACGCATTATCTTCAATTAATTTCATTTAAAAATACTAAGTTGTACGATCTATTTAACGAATTCCATGCTTTGACGTCTGCTAAAACAAGAGACAAAGAACCGGCTGAGAATGGAACTCTTAACTCTTGTTTTTTACCTATCTCAGCCTTCACCTTATCCACATTTTGTTTATGTTAAGAAATTTCCATAGTTTAGTGGAATGGTTTGAATTTGTATACTTCCGCAACAAAAAAAAACACTATTTTTCTCATTTCAAATTCTTTATATTCACAATATAACATTAATATCATTAGTGTTAAGGTCAAATGAAACGAGTTTTTAGATAGTTTTTTTTTGTGAAAAATTTTACCAACAATCTGCTGCTTGGTAGGTAGGAGAAGCTTGGTCTTTGAAAACATACGAAATTCCCAGTTTCTTATAGGAAAAATAAATTCACTTTCACTTAAACCACTAACCATATGACAACGTTTATTTTTAATAATAATAAAACAAAAACGAAAATAGAAGGTGCAGGTAACAAATAAGTATTCTTTTATTTGTATGTGCAAAGTGTATAATAGTTGTTTATAAGTTTAATTAAAATACGTAATTGGCAACCAATTTAATAAGAACGATTCTTGTTCATAGATCATTCAGTTGTGTTATTTTGTGTTGATCGCGTGTGTGTATGTGCGTGTGTGTGTGTGTGTTGTGGATTTTAATTAAATTTGAAAAAATAAAGATAAACCAAAAATGATTGAATTAATTCAACCAACACCTGAACAACAGATAGAAATCCGTAAATCATTTAATGAAGATTTAAGGACACGCGACAATCATCTACAAACAATTAAAGATTGGTTACGTAAACAACCGCATTTACCAAATGAATTCGATGATCAACGTTTAATGACATTTCTACGTGGTTGTAATTTCTCATTAGAAAAATGCAAAAAGAAATTAGATATGTATTTTACAATGCGCACAGCTATACCGGAATTTTTTACAAATCGCAATATTAACAGACCCGAATTGAGGGCATTGTTTGAAATTGGCCATGCACCAACATTACCACAATTAACAAAAGATGGTTACCGTGTGACAGTATTTCGTTGTGTCAAAGAGCATTTTGAAGTGCCCGATTTGAATGATGCATTTAAATTGGAATTTATGGTTGGTGATGCACGTTTAGAAATGGAAAAGTATGGTGTTGCTGGTGATGTGTATGTTGTTGATGCTTCTATAGCTACATGGAATAATTTCCTTAAAATTAATCCAATTACAGCAAAAAAATTCTTAATTTGTGCACAACAAGCTTATCCAGTTAAAATCAAACAAGTCCATTTACTTAATGCACCACCAATGATCAATAAAATCATTACATTATTTAAGCCGATATTAAAACCAAAAATACGTGAACGTATTTTTGTACATGATAATCTAGAATCATTGCATCAAATGATATCGAAAGATATATTGCCGGAGGAATTTGGTGGAACAAACAAAACTACCGGTTATTATATGGATTTATGGTTGAATACAGCTCAATACTACACTGAATGGTTCAAAGAACAAGAAATGGTCAAGGCTGATGAATCGAAACGACCCGGTAAACCAACTAATTATGATGATCTATTTGGTATTGAAGGAAGTTTCAAACAATTATCTATCGATTAATTATCTTATATTAAATACGGTTAAATGGGTAATTGTACAATGTGTGGGGGAAATTGACAATAATAAAACATTCTTACAAAATCACAAAATTTCTATTTATCTTCTTCTAAAAAGCCGATTGGAATCGGGACCTGCTGTAAGCACCCCTCCAATTAGTGGAGTTTCCTTTTTTTCTTCCACGCTTTTAAAATAAAATCTTTAAAAACGAATCGCCCATTTACCACGTTCGAGACGATTTTCAATATATGTACATAAAAATCAATAATAATTTTATCAAAACGCTTCCTCTAATCTTGAATAGTAAACACGTTGTTTGTTTTGATTAAAATATTTCCCTGTTTATGTTCATTTTTATAAACACAATCAAAAAACGAATAAAAACCTAATATAAACCGAATCAAAACTTTATTTTAAATCAACATGACCTTCTTCTTTGTCTTTCAAATTTGAAAATAAATCAGCATTAAATGAAATGTCAAGATTTTCATCATGATCATTGTCAAAATATATTATAAATAAGTTTATCCATTTTTTTTGTATTAATAATTTGACCTTTTTCCAGATGGGTGGATGCGTTTCAAAAATAATTTTGGACTATCTGACAGATAATGAACAAAGAGAAATAGAGAGAATGTACACATATACAGTAGAACATGTTTCTGGTGCGTGCTTCATCATTTATTTAACATAATAAAAAACAGCCAACACTTGGCACAACTTTATACAATTTTCAACTATATTAACACAAAAAGATTGGTTGTTATTGTTGAAATATACAACTATAGATATAGATTAAATTCAATTGTGGTCGAATTTAAAGCGGTACAAACTTGGTGCAATTGCCTATCCTTTAGCCCATTGTTTCATCTACTCGAAAACTAAATAATACACACACAATTCTGACTATAAATTAAATCATTTGATTATACGATTTTACAAAGGATTTGGAAGGCAATATCGACATCTCTGTTCAACTTAGAAATTTAGTAATGAATTTATAATGGATCTTTACGAGTTAGACAGTATACACACGATATAAAATACCATAGACTTTGCAAAATAAGGCAATATCAATCTAATCTAATCAAGATATGGGATAGAAACAAAACAAACACACTAGCCTTTTGTTGGTCGGGCAAACAACAAAATTAAATACGCAAAGTTTAACAATTAAACGTTTACTCTTTAATTTATTTAACGTTTGAATACATTGAAAATCCCTACAATTTTTTTTTTAATTTTATTCCATCATCTATTTCGGCCCTTTTGTTCCAATTTAATCAACTGGTAAATTGGTGCAGGGAGAACGAAACAAATAATTCGTAACTGTTTATAGAACATAGTCTAAATAAAATACTCGAACTTTAATCGATGTCTATCTTAAAACAATTGATTGTTTGATATAACGAAAGTTTCCATCTGCTGTTAATTGAATTGAAAATATTCGTCAATTTACAAAAACCCTCTAAAATTGAACGACGAAATCCTACAACCAAAACGAAATAAATCACTTGAATATTGATTCCACCATGGAATCTTCCATCTTTTAATATCCGTTTATAATATATCATTATTTTATTTTTATTTGTTAAAAAAAGAGAGGGAGAGAGGGAAATTGTTTAAATCTTCTTTATCAAATACAGATAAATGTTGGAATAATCCTTGATTATCTGTAGTTTATTAAGGTGAATGATCTCGTCAAATATTTTTCTTTAATAATTTAAGATTCCAACAAACAAAAAGGAGTTCTATCTTTACGAAAGAATATAATGTGAATTTAAAAAACACCAAGAAACATATAAAGAAAAATAGAGAGAGAGAGAATTATGATTCTGGAAATTATTACAATCATTTATCAAACGATTACTGGTGATTTTCCCAATTTCCACAAATTACATTTTTTGTTTAACAAAAAGAAGAAAATTCTATTAGAGCAGATATTTATCAATAACGATATGAAACATATGATTTGTCAAAAGATTGCTTGGAGGAAGAGCAGCAATTTAACATCAATCTCAAGCAAAATTTCCATTCTAGCATCATTTAATAATAATTAAAAAAAAAACAACTCTGTATAAATAGCATAAAATTTACGATGATTGCAAATTTCTATTTTAAAAATCATTTTGGCATCATACAACGAAACTGTATGAAATCTGATGATAATCACGTTCTGTGCGAGTGTTTAAAACATGCAATAAATTTGCACGAATATAGATCGAAGTTAGTAATAATAACATTTCTGCTATATAAAAAAAATCCAATAAAATCAAATAATATTTTATCGATAATAACAATAAACCGATTAAACTGTATTTAAGATAATAAAATATTTAAATATTTATAATGTTTTTTGTTTTGTTTTTTATACGGATTATATCATCGATGATCTTTTCGCCAGTATTTCCCAAACTTTACAGTTTCATTGTAATTTGAAATGTAAGCAATTGTCCAAAATTACAACAAAAGTTTGAGATATGCTGTTTTAGAAAGAAGACGACACCTTGAACTTTGAAGATAAATCGATATTCTGTAAATGTATCTTTTGATGAATCAACACTTTGGAGTACTAAATACAAGGTCGCTTTATGCACATTTAGCAAGATTTATACAAACTACTCTTAGAATAACTAGTTATTTATCTAAGTATATAATCCTTACATGGGGCCCACACGCGTTTTTAACACGATCCAAAACCGCTAAATTTTTTTTTTAATAGAAACTTTAATCGCGATCTACTTTAAACTACCGCGTAAAATTGAGAATCACTGGTTCACGAGTTTCTTTATTAGAATTGATAAACGATAGACAGGAAATTGAAGGTTTCTTTGTTGCGCTCGCTTCATTTCCTCTTCAATTGTTAATTTTCATTTGTTAACTAGAAAATCTCTTTTTCCGGTTAATTATTTAAAAATTGTTCAAATATTTAATAAAGAAACAAACATATTTTCTTAACAAATTCGTAGATAAAATAGGGGTTGGTTTCTATCACAATAGATGATAAAAGCAATTCAGAAGCAGCAAATCTAACATTTTATTATAAACGTATACAAAAAAAACAATACACGTGCCCTTTTTTATAAATCATAAAACATCCAATTTTTTTTTGTTACCATTCTTAAATAGGATTTTCCTATTGTGAAAATCAAAAGAAAATGGTTTGTTCGTGATTTGTGTTCTGCTTATAAATTTTTCACGAAACAGTAACAATAATCTCCCTTAGAGATTAGTTTTGTCCAATTAACCGATCAATGCTGATGAGGCTGTAACGTGTAGATATCTGGATATAATAATCAAATCAGAATGAGGTCACTCTATTTTTGGAGAAATTGAAACAATTAAGCATTTTTACAATAATTTATGGAAAAAAAATATTGTCTAAACAACTTAAATTATAATCGTAAAGTATACAAAATAACAGGTAATCAACCGAATTTATTTGTACCTGTATTTGAACATTGGACTTTGAACACTAACACCTTCGATTGGACTTTGGACATGTAATAAAAGGAGAAGCAGAAAAAAAAACGTGCACTCATTTGGAAATAAATATTAATTATAAATAAGCAAATCAAAATCAAAATTTTATACCGGTAAAATTGTAAAATTACCCTATTAACGCTATTTTCGATTTGTTATTATTATTATTATTATTATTAGAAATTGTTGAAAACGGTCAAGCAATTGACAATCATGGAAATTCAATTGTTTTTTTTGCAGTTAATAACCCTATTTGCCAAGTTGGCTGTTGTGTGTGTGTGTGTGTGTGTGTGTAATTGAAACAAAAGAACAATAACAAATGGGGATTTCTAAAAGAGAATAATTACCTTTTCCAGGCATTCTTGTCCACAGGCCTTTGGATCAACACGTATTTCACAAACTACCGAATTCGGTTGACTAATATAGCACCACATTTTCGCAAATTAATCAATTAATTAATTCAATTTTCGGCTGCCGCCTGTATAAAATAACCTCACACCAAAACAAAAACAAAAATTTTAAATTCTAAGCTAAAGCTGATTCGAATCAGTGATCATTTGATGGAATCTTGTAATATCGTTGGAATATTGACAATGTATCGTTTGTTGTAATAAAATAAACACTTTACACATTTTACAAACAACGTCCATACTAAGCAACAGCTTGGACAATATTAATCGAAACATGGTTGTTTGGGAAAACTATATATCCGATATATCCAACAATTATTAATGTCTCTATCGCTCTCGTATTATAGAAATTAGAGAAAGATAACAACAATATACGTACGTTGACGTTTATGTTGCACTTTTATTGCGCTACTAGCTGCGACTGAGAGAAACAGCTGTGTGAAATCATTTTTGCATGGGTCCAAAGGTTGTTTGGAATTCCGATTATCAACTGTTGCCAATCAAATGCAACATTCAATAAGAGTTTACCGAAAAAACTCAGTGAAACAGCGGTAATTCATTTAAAAATTAAATCGATCGTTTCGTGGACGTTTGTCGCGACTCGATTCGAAAATCACTGATATACATATATACAGGTGACTACTGCGTGCTCTTCGCTAAAAATTGGAACACTGCCAAATTCAGGAAACTTGGCAATATCAAATGATTATAAATGATCCAACAGGATTATGATGATTTATTGCTGCATATCCACAAAATCTTAGATTTCTAGTGTGTGTGTGGGCGCTGTTGATTGGGTGGTTCTCAATGGGGAAGCCATCCAGATCATCCAGATTTTCTTACAGATCTGTAAATTTGATCATTTTTTTCAGTTTTCTTGAAATATCTCATTAGAATTTTAGGCGCCACATGAGATTTCCGTTCGCGTTTACTGATGTACTACACCGAAATTCTATTGTTTTTCTGAAGTTGTTATTAAACGAACAAAGTAAAAACAGCATTTCGATTTTTTATCGTACTTTATTTGTTATTATAAAATATTTTTGTTTTGTTGATACTAGATGGTGATAATTTCGATTGTTTTCGCGTGGCTTACTCGGTTTAACAATGCTATAAAACAAGTGCGTAGTACTTCAATAAAAAAAAAACGATTGTAAACAGAATTAATTTTTACTTATTATTCCAATTATCACACCTAAATACTTACAACTTGAGATAACAAAAATATGCCATAAAGATGGTATCGGTAATTATTGAATATTTAATCAAAAAAAAAACAAACAAGATAGTTACTCTCCCACAAACAGAAATATGACTCATTATTTGATTTCAATAATTAATTATGCATGTAAATTCAAGCTTAATGAAATTTATGTCTTTGTTTACATTTTCTTCTATTGAACAGTTCTCTTATTACACATATTATTTAATGTGATTTTAATTTGTCGCTTAGCCTCTTCTTTAAATGCCTCTTTATTAGCTTTCTTTTCTATTCGTCGTTCTTTTTTATATTCTTTAAATTTCTGTTTACGTTCACGTTTCTCATCGGGTGTTTCATCTTTTTGTCGTATAGATAATTCAGTTACACGTGATATTATCGATTGTACACCTAATGATTTCGTACAATTACCTGAATTCCCATTGATTTGTTCGATATTTTTCTGTGTTAATTTATTCTTGTCTAATATATTTAATGGTATGCCTGTTGTTTTATGTGTTTTGATTTTTGTTGTTTTCTACAAATAACAAATATACATATTTTAATCATAAAAGTGGAAGGTCGAATTATTGAAAAATAACCACAACCAAACAATGAAACCATTACAAAATAAACATAAATAAAATGGAATTTTCAAATACTATACCGGCAATGTTATTGTTTTAGGATGATTGTAAATATTGGAATATGTGCTTAAAATTGATTGACAATCGTATTTCTCCTTTTCTGGTATTTCAACATAAACAAATTCGTCATCATTTTGATTATCAGCTAATTGTACGATTTTTGTTTTTATTTTATCATCATCAGTTTGATCTAATTGTTCTTTTGTATGTTCTCTTTCGAAATTATTAGCCATTTTCAATAACATTTGTGAATTAGGTTCGATATATCCATCAATTTCATCACCATCTAATGCACCAATTCTCTCCTCATCAAAATCTTCATAATCCTACAAAACTTATATAATTAAAAATTAAATCTAATTAATTAATTAATCAATTACTTTTTCAAATCTTTTATCGAGCAATGTTAGATTATCATTACGATGAATTATCGAACTACTCATTGAATAATTTGTAAAACGTGTTTTAGTTTCTTCTTGTTCAAAACTTTGCATAGAATTCACATCATCTAAATCATCACTATTTACATCATCTTCATCATCTTCTCTAATAATGAAATCATTATTGTCCATATCATCATCAGATAAAACACCATCAGCTAATTCAATAAAATTGTCTTCTAATAAATTATTTGGATTTGTATAATCAAAATCATCATCCATTGCAGCAACTATATCAGGATCTAAATCTAATTGTAATCCTTTAACTGGTGCAGCTTTACTTAGCATTCCTTCAGCATCTTCATTTTCAGATGGGAAAACTTGTGATGGTAATTGAAATTTGATTTGTTGTTGTTGTTGTTGTCGCTCTTCGATTTCTTTTTCAACATGTTCCGGCCATTCCATTTGATGATCATCACGATTTTTTAAATGTTCCAAATAATTCGTATCATCATTGTAATATATACCATATTTATGTTGTTCGTCGATACGTTGTGTACGTCGTTCTTGATTCAAATTTGGTTTTTCAACTAATACCATTTGTGGGGCTTCATCGTCAGCAATAAGAGGATCTTGTTGACTACGATGGACCAATTGAAAGGAAACTGATTTCTTCTTATCAATAAATTTCTTGGTTTTCGACTGAAAAAACATTGGTAGATATAATCATCACAATATAACCTCAAAATTCCAATAATTTATCAATGTTATTGTAGCAACTCACCATTCTAGAAGATGTTGTAAAATAATCAATAATAATGCAATAAAGTGGAAAATAAGGATTTTTGCTGTTTTTGAGTGTTTATTTTGTCAAAAAAACACGTGGAAATACAAGATGACAAATGACAATCACCTGAAATTATATCCAGCGTTGTCAGATTTTTCAAATGATTGGTGGCTAAACCTTTTGTTAATTGTGGTCAGATGTCGCCACATCCACGACCCAGATGGACGCACCATAGACATGTATTAAAAAAACCTGGAAAAGCCCACACTCTACAACTCCCATGCACAATTATTAAGTAGCCTAGATGGACGTACCAAGGTCATGTATTGAAAAGAGGGTTTGGTGAAATCAGCAGTAGCCGCCCTTTTTCCGGTGGCGACGTTAACATAAACTTAAACGCAAAAATAAACATAAAGATTCCGAAGGAAGAACAATTTTCTATTATTTATTCAATGAAATGTTTGGCATCTTTACTATCTTGCCACACTATTTCGGTACCATACGTCAGTGACAACATTATTGACAATTTAAAAGTAGCCATTTTTGCGTAGAAACACCACATCTGGCAACCATGATGATCCAGTATAGGCATCAAAAGAAATCCGTTGCAACTGTAATTCGCCCGCTATTTTCCCTCTTTTAAATTTTCCAATTGTTTTCGACAAATTAAATAGAATTTTCGACGAAATAATTGCGTGGAAAATGTTGAAGAAAGTTTATATAAAAGTGGAAAGTCAAGAAGAGAAGGTTTGTAATCAGTTTTTCAAAATAAAAGAAGTGAGGTTATGTTTATTGTTTTTGTTATTATCTGTTGTAATTTCTTTTATAGGAAAATTTGAGAAATACAAGAAAAACATTGAGGGAACTCCAACAGTGTGCTGATAATAATAAAGAGAATTTAACTGGACGGCCGATTTTAGAGAAAAAGATCAAATTGGCTGAGTAACTTTTCTGTCTCAATCATGCCTCAATTACTCGATAATTATTCATTCAATTACAGCTCACATGATGATGGAGATAATAAACGTAAAAAATTCGAAAGTAAATCTGTACAAACTGATAATAAAACAATAATAAACAGTGATGACTTAACAACAAATGACGAACCAAGTTTAGAATACTGGAAATTATTGGCTGAGAAACGTGAAGAACAATTAAATAATATCTTGCAAGATAATGAACGTTTAAAAGAAACAGTCGAAGCATTACAAGAGGAAAATCAGATATGCAAACAAAGTTTAGACGAATCCAAAGCTCTCATTGAAGTGCTTCAAGTAATTGATTTATTTATTTCATTTTTTTACCAATCGTAAGATCAGCATAATTAAATCACAATAATTTTGTTTATGTTCAGGAGATTCTAGGTGATGAAGGTGAAACAACAACAGAGATTGGTGAAGAAGCGACTGAAGATGTCTCTTAGAAATTCGTAACAGTTTTTATTATTTTTAATAAATTTGCCTTAATTATTATATTTGTAATAGTGTTGTATCAATAAATTAAAACGGAAAATATGTGAAAAAATGTAAATTAATGATTTGCCAACCTACTAGTAAAAATCAAGGAGCTCAATCTACGATTATCGACACTAATGATACAGATACAACAAGAATTCAGTTCTGTTTCAGGTATTCATCAATAATAATTTTTTATGCATTGTTTTACTGGCCCACTTGAGCGTGCTATAAAATGGTCACGTGGACGGTGGTCTAGCCTAGATACGGTGGGCCATGGATTCAATTTGGCATTTATGTCGAATTTGTTTTTGCGATCTGTCTTGGCAGTGATTGATTTCATAATTTTGCTAATTGATTTTTTCTATTCATTTGAATAGAATAAAAGGAAAAATTGTGGAAAAACTTGATTATAATGGAAAATCGAGTTTTGAAAACAGACATTGCAAAACATTCAATAATATTAAATAGTATGTTTGCTATAATTTTCAATTCGTGCCGTGCCTTTGCCTTTAAAACGCCACGGTCAATTTGAATATCACTCCAAATTCGTGTCTATCTAACTTTATTTTTATAGTCAATAGTAGAAAACTAATATCAAACAGAAAACATCGCAATTCTTGGTTCAAAACTAATAAAACACTAACAGTTGACGAGTTGGATACATACAGAAACAAATTAAAAGAATGTACAGAACATATGAGTGATTGTAAATATGGTTGGTATTAATAATAACATAACGTCAGTTGTTGATTTAATGGAAATTGCCAAATTTTCAGGTCTGGCAATTTTGGTATTGATCATAGATTCTGCGAATTTGGACGATTTTGATTCGCAATTTGTCAAAGATTTGATAAAGGCTTGCATCAATTGTAATCTACACTTTAGTCTACGTTCGAATTATATTACCAAATGCATGAATTTGATACGACGGTAAATAAATATCCATTAACACTACTAACGTTAACAATCAATGTTAGCGTTAATTGTTACAGTTTTAACCAATCAAACTTCAGGTATATTTAGCAAGCTTGGATAAACCGGGTTTCTCATTGGCTAAAGCAGTCATCATATGCCATAATCAGAATTTATTAAATGTTTATTTTCTTCCACAGGGATCAAGCCCGTGAATCTGTGTTAATATTCGATAAATTATTGAATTTTCTATCCGAAAATTACTACACAACAATTTTACAAGCAATTTTTGAATTTTTCACCGAAATCCATCTATGGGAAAACAATTTCTTTTGTTGTAAAATAATCAAACATGCATTTCTATTTTCTGAAGATATTGATTCAACTGTAAATGAGATTTTAAGTAATCTTCGTACAACTTAATTGATTTTGTCTGTCCAAAATTAGTGGGTTTTTTTTCTTTTTAAGGCTCATTTGAAAATTTAATTGTAACAAATTTGAAAATAACCAAACACGTAATGCAGGTCATCTTCGATGTACGACAATCAACAAAATGGTATTTCTTAGATGGTACATTAGTTGATCGATTATTGCAAATGTATTGTAAAAGTATAATACCGCATGATAATCATTTTGAAAAATACAAAACAATGAGTAAAAGTCTAGAAACACATTTATTAGTATTAGTGGAGAATTGCGATAAGGGAGTTATCAAGAAAATGGTGAATTTGTTGGACGCTACTTGATCACTGCTTAAAAATATATTGTTTTTTAGATTCTTTTCTTATTGGAGATGGCTGCCAATATTCCCATTCAGAAACCATTGAGTTTTTATAATATTTTAAAAGAGATCACGTTATATTTTGTGAATTGTGGCTGTCCAGATAGGATAATACCTGATGATATGTTCTCGTTGATACTCAAATTGATGGATCATGATAATTTATCAGAGAGTATATTGGGCAATAGGATGTGTCAATATTTGGTTGATCGTAGTGGTAATCGTTTCAAATTCGATACACCAAGGTTCCAATTATATAAATCAACGCTTATTGGAATTTGTAGCAAGTATTTTTTGTAGGATTTTCTATCCTCATGGACATTACGATATCAAAATTTGTGATATATGCCAAGAGAAGCGGATTGTATTTGAGAGACGTCGCTCAAAATGCCAGCAAGTCATTTTGAGAGCACTGAAAAGACATGGACAACATAAGTAAGATATGTTCGAATTATTTCTTCCACATTTCGCTTATTATTATTATTTTCAGGATTTATTTGGATACAGTTTTTGTAACAATTGCTTTAATCCTAATAGAAATTCCATGTAGTTATACAGCATCATCTGCTTTATGTTTATCAATGGCCATACAAGAGTTAGCATTAAATGATATAAATATAAATCGTCTACAATCACATCATTTACATGCAACAGTTGTTGGTATTATATCATTAATATGTTATATACATAAAGCGACAATACTTTTCGATTATTTAATGGAAATTGTTAAATATCGTGAGAATTATGCACCATATTTAAATCCGCCATTATGTTCAAATTATTATCAATATGCACAACATCATATATTATGGGATAAATCTGATTTGTTCTTTGAAGATTGGTGTGTTCGTTTTGGATTGTTCAATTGTTTTCGAATGGGCAAAATTGAAAATTAAAATTCAATAATAATCGATATGAATTATTATTAGACTATCGAATAAACAAATTTAATTTTTTTTTTGGTAGTTTTTTCCATGTGAAAATATATCTTCCAAGAACCATGCTGGTGCCCATTCCAGACAAATGAACTGAGTATAAAATCGATAGAATCGTTTTGATTGGCCAGTTATTATGATTTTATTTTTTGAAATATTGCTCGTTTTTAAATTAATTTATATTGTTAGTGCATATGCCCGAAACCGATACTGTAACATAATTATAATAACAAATCTTATAATAAAGATAATTCGACTTTTGTTTTGCAATACGCTATTTTTTTTTATAAACGCTTACGTATCCCTGAGACGGTGCAGGATTTTGGTATTTTGGCAAATTCTTTTGGGACTTTAAAATGATCTGCATATAGGCCCTCCAAAACTATAAATGCGACCCTGTCCAACACGAAATAAACGCGGCAACAGTGTAACGAATTAGCTGTCAAAACTGACAGATTTTTCTCGTATAATAAGTAAATAACGAAAACAAATCAATTTTTTGTTTTAATCAATTCCGCATGTAAATATTCCGAAAGTTCGGCGTAAATATCGTCTATTTGGGTGCTGGGACGATAATGTGGTTATAATTGTTCGAGTTATAACAACGACATTTTGAGGTTATGTAACATTTGATAAGTGTGACAGTAGTGCTGTGATGAAATGGAAAAATCCAGCAGCATTTAATACGAAAGGGAACAGTTGTACAGAAAAAAATGCCAGTTGATATTAAAGAACTAACTGAAGGATGGTTAGAATTGGAGAGTGATCCTGGTTTATTCTCACTGTTATTAGAAGATTTCGGTGTGAAAGGTGTACAAGTTGAAGAGATTTATGATATACATAAATCATTAGATGGGCCAGTTTATGGTTTTATATTTCTATTCCGTTGGATGGAGGAACGTCGATCTAGACGTAAAATCGAACCAACTGAAGTGTTTGTACGTGATGAAGAGATTGTTAATGAGATATTTTTTGCACAACAAATGGTCCCAAATAGTTGTGCTACACATGCATTAGTGTCAGTTCTATTGAATTGTGCTGATTTACATTTAGGCTCAACATTAGAACGTTTAAGACAACATACACGGGGTATGTCGCCGGAGAATAAAGGTTGGGCTATTGGTAATACACCAGAATTAGCAAAGGCCCATAATTCGCATGCTATGCCGCAAGCTAAACGGCGACTCGATAAAAGTAAACTGGATCAGATGGATTTTGTTCGTTTTTACCATAATTAAAATTATGAAATTTATTTATTTATTATATAGGTAGTGGTATTTCGACTGGCCGTTTTACTGGTGAAGCATTCCATTTTGTTAGTTTTGTTCCGATCGGTGGACGTTTATTCGAATTGGATGGTTTGAAACCGTATCCAATCGATCATGGACCATGGGCAGAAGGTGAACAATGGACGGATAAATTTCGTTCAGTTATTGCAGATCGATTGGCTGTATCAGCCGGTGATGAAGGTAGTGAAATACGTTTTAATCTAATGGCAGTTGTGCCAGATCGTCGTCTAGCTATTCATCATAAATTAAAAATGTTGAAAACGAATCGCCAAATCGTATTGGATGCGTTAAAACATTTAGTAAAATTGAAGAAAGATAAAAAAGATGAAGAATCAACATCATCTACAACAAATCAACAAGAAGAAGAAGCAACAGCAACACCAAGTAGCAGTAGTGTTGTTAAACAAGAAGAAGAGACTTTTTCAATACCAACAGTTTCATCATCATCATCATCTACAACAACAACAACAACAACTACGAAAAGTGCTGTAACTTTAGGCCCTTTAGATTATGCAACACCTTTAACAATACAAACATCGCCAGCACCGAGTACCTCAGGTACAGACACATCATCAGAAGTTGGTTCTGCATTCAATTCACCAACACAAACATGGAATTGGTCAGCACCAACACAACAACCAAGTCCATCATCGAAAGACGTAAAAAAATTCGTTGTAATCCGTATGGCTGAACATGAAGATGATGAAAAGAAACATGGTAAGTTAAATAATAAAAAAAATGATCCAAACAAAATAATAATAGATGGAATTAGTGAAAAAAGACGGAATAGAACAGAAGAATTCAGGAAATGGTGCAGTAGCTCGTGTTAAAACTAGTGATGGAGATACTGTTGTTGCAGAAAAGAAACATCCAGAATTATTAGAACCGCACACATTCGCCCCACAAGATCTATTAGCATTATTAAGGAATTTAGAAAATGAGATATGTATGTGCGAGATCAATTTAAAAGATGAAAATGATAAACAAAACAAATATAAAGTAAGATTGAGAATTTTTAACGAAATCTTGATGATATTCCCATTTATTTTTTATAGATTGATGATTGTAGACGAACACATAATTACGATGAATTCATTTGCACATTTCTATCAATGTTAGCAGAACAAGGTAAATTGGCTGATTTAGTTGAACAACACCTGTCCGTACCGAAACGGCCTGGTACAATACCACAACCGAAAGCTGCCAAACAAGCGAAGAAACACGACAATAGTACGGGCAGTAGTAGTAGTAATAATGGTGGTACTAGACGGCGGAAAGGTCGAGCTAAAGTTAAACGAAGAAGATGAAAAGAAATATCGGGTAAAACTCTTCTTCTTTTTTTTTGTAGATTACCACAAAGACTGCTCTAGATTAGTGCGTTTCCTTTAAGAAACCATAGTCTATAATGATTTTTTTTCTTTATATTTAAGTATTTTACATATAATAAAACACGAATTAAAACATAAAATTGTATATCTCCAACAATATTCCCCAACAGATAACATCAATATATTTAAACATAAAATTATCACACTAGGTTAGAAGTAAAGGGAGATTTGGAATTATTTTAATGCATTTTGTACATCTTGAGGTATTTTCGATAAGATTTGTGCGTGATCAACATGATTAGCAGTTGCAATAATACCTTGATTATTTGGATATTGTGCATTTTTATCATATTGATAACAGTTACCTTGTACTGTTGTTAATTTGCCACCGCATGCTGTTAGAATGGCTTCAGGTCCACACGTGTCCCATTTTTTCGTACCTTTACTAGCAAATACGAAAACATGAGCTTTACCTTCTAATAATAACAACACTTTGTGTCCAGCACCACCAACACGTATCACTTCATCCGGTTGTAAACTATCAATGGTTTTCGTATTTAATGGATTTGAATGTGATCGTGTTGTTGTTATTGTGAATTTCCCTTGCGGTGGCTGTTGTATAGTTAAACCACCAACACCAATACCATTCATACCCCATATTGTACGTCCAGTTAAGCCATTGGCATGCTTATAATTGAAGTATGGCTGATGGATAACACCACCAACAGCATGTCCTTTTACAGCTAAACCAATTAATACTGTTACATGTTCTAATAGACCTTGTGTATATTCTTTTGTACCATCCAATGGATCTACCCATACGACAATATCATCGTTTCGTATCAATTCATATTGTTTAGGGCATTGATTTTTGATAACGTCGTCATCTAAATCTGTTACAATCCAATCACTTGGCACTTCTGAATTGTTTGATGATTCCTCACCGATTATGGTCAAATTTGGGTATTGTTGTAATAATGAGGCGATTATACAACGTTGAGCAGAACGATCCGCTTCTGTTTGTAGATCATCAACACCCTACACACACACAAAAATTAGTATTTGCGAAACCAGAAGAAACAACTTACTTTATCGACAATTCCTAATTCACCACGAGTCATCACATCACGTACGATTTTACCAGCACGTGTTGCTGCCGTTACAGATGATGCCAACAAACGTAAAAGCAATGGTTGTGTACTTGCTGCCATTATCACTATTTCCAAACAAATTAACCAATAATACAACAATGATATGGTTGAGATTTTATAACTAGTTAAATTTCTTACAAAAAAAGAACTAAAAAAAAGAAAAAACCATATGATCATGACCCAATTACATTCACGGACTATTAATTTTTTTTGTTAATTATTTGGTGATCAATGGATAGAAAAATAACGTTATGACTGGTATTTTTACTGTTATCAAAAAGCAAAATTAAATATTTACAATGGAAGATTAGTTGATTTCATTTAATCTTCTCCAATTCAACATTGTGCTTTAACTTATAATTAAATATTTATTTTTATTTTTTTTATGGAGTAATAAAAGTCATGACAGCCGTCCAACTGAACTGTGAACATCCTGGAGTAACGACTACAACAAGTGGACCATTTCATACGATGCATCTACTCTCTCTCTAACATTGTTATTTAGGTAATAGAAAGAGATGAAGTGGTAGTAAATCTTTATCACTGATACAGGCGTGATCGGTGTGATTATTCGAGACATCATTCCAGTAGATGTAGAAGTGAAGGTGCCGGTTAATTTTTTTGGCGTTATAAAAACAAAATTCCCCAGTTTTATCACTCAAATGTTTTATTTTAATTTAAAAATGTTGCAACAATAATTAATTAAAAATGTAATTAAAATAAAATAAAATAATAAATATAGAGTGTCAGACCTTTCAATTTCCATTCCATTACAAATGTGTAAGTTATTTAATAATTTATTTAGAATTTTTCTTTTTGTTCTGTTTTTGTTGTTGTTGTTTCAAAGATTGTTTTCCTATTAAAAAAACCTAAATCACATATCGTTGATTTACATATTGCGGCCGTCTTTGTTGTAGAGAAATATTGATTTCATTTGGTGATCGAAATACTTGTCCAACAGTTGTTTCAGGACGGAATGTTGTCCGTGTGATTTGTTGTTGTTGTTGTTGTGAATCAGGATCACGGACACGAATCTGGAATTTATCAAAGAACACCAATAAGTTTCACATAATAACAATATTGCCAAATTAACGTACAGATGTTCGATGATAATTTGTTTGTTCATCATCGTATTCATCGTGTTGGTAAATATCTTGTGGATAATAACGTTCCGAATAACGTAATGACACGTTTGGTTTATGTTGATGTTCATCTAAATTAATCGGTTTATAAAGGTAATCATTAATGAAATGGTATTGTGATGATTTTTCACAGATATTTTCAGCACTTGGTGGCATACAAATCAGATGTACTTGATGGAATGTAAAACCATCTGGACATATCCAGGAATGTTTAATATTTTCCTGGCAATAATGGAATACTTCACAATTTAAATCTTCATCAGCATAATATCCCGTATTTTTGTTTGTACATTGGAATTTCGATTGGGGCAATAATAAACTTAAACGATCTGGCTCTTCGATTTCCTCCTCTTTTCCTCTTCTAATTTATTCTTCACTTGCTGTTGTTGTTGTTGTATTATTGGTCGATATTGTTGTGGATAATTAGTTTTCGTTCGTAGAACTTGTGGATTAGCTCGTAACGGTATTGAATTTTGATAAGGATAATTTTCAGGATATGCCACGGCACGTGTATGTTGTGATCGATTCTCTTCAAATGTTGCAACAGTGGGACTTTGTTCTTCTAAATCTGTTTCATCATAATTGATTTGTGGATAAGCTTGTATTGTTACAAATACGAAAAATAAGATTTGTAAACTGGAAAATCAATTAAAAATGAATTAATTTATTTTGTTGATCTAAATTTCTATCGGAATTATTTAGACCACAACGTAGAGAAAGCCTTTCGTTGGTCATTAATTTTTAGTTAATCAAACATCTAAAAAAAAACGAAAATTGGATAGAATTTATTTTTTTTCTTTCGTAAAAACCAATTAAAATTATTTTCATAATTAAGTAATAATAAATGAAGATAAATGGGGGAAAGATTTGTGAGAATATCGATATAATAAAGTGAAAGTCCATATAAAAGACACTTGTTCTGGAAAAATGAAAAATTATCGAGACAAATGAGAACAGAAGTTGACCGAAAATCTTTTTTGATTATACAGCTTTCACTTCTCAATCAGTTTTGTGTTATTTAAAAAAAAAGAAACTAAGAGAAAATCATTTTCAACTGATAACAAAAGATTAGATAAGAATTATGCAATAATTTAAACGATTTCCTAACAGTTGTTAACTGTTGTTAATAAGAAAATTACAGTTCGATCGTAAAAATCAACGCTCTCTCTCTCTCTCTCCTTGCCTCCACACCCTTGTTATATGAAAATTGTCCCCATAATTATCTTGAAGCTATAAACTTTCTTCTCTGATATGCCGTCCGTTGATTTTTTTCACAATTGATTTTTATAGAAATCTATTCAACTTTTCTCCGACGACAAACAGAATTATTCGTTTTTTATCTTAAAATCTATGTCAAAATCGATTAATAAATTATGAAAAAGAGAAAGTGCTAATTTTAATAACAATTCAACTGTGATAATCACAATAAGAAGATAACGATGGAAAAGAGATTGGAACAGTGGATAATCAAATACAAGAACAATAAAAGGAGGTACTGGAATTTGTCTATTTGATTTATTAAACATAATGTTCTTTTATCTGATTTCTATAAATCATCTAAATTTCGTTAATTACAGTGGTAATAAGGGTGTTAATGACCGAAATTGTATGGAGGAGGAGCGGTCTAGGTCAAGATTTTGTCCAGAAAAAAAAATAACATCTTTTAAATAATAATTTCTCGATATTCTTAATTTTGAAAAACTTTGAATTTTTTTATTTAATTCAATGTAATTTGTAATTTCTCATGAGAAAAAAAGACTTACAAAATTAATTATAATTTAATTATACTTACAATAACATTGTTGATGAGAATTGTATTAATTATTGTTTATTTATTTTTATTTGTTGGATAATACGTAATGATCACTTTAAGAACTAAATGGATAC
The DNA here is from genome assembly GCA_028455855.1 of Meloe dianella. Taxonomy (NCBI): domain Eukaryota; kingdom Metazoa; phylum Arthropoda; class Insecta; order Coleoptera; family Meloidae; genus Meloe; species Meloe dianella. Next base: position 7,992,798 of record JAPTHL010000047.1, on the reverse strand, counting down.
TATGTGGTGTTTAAGAGAAATCCAAAATTAAATAAAAGTCCCCATTTATATTGAAAGCGTATTGCGATCTCAAGTGGGGGCTGTTTCATTTATACTTTCATATTATTATAATAAACAAACAATAAAAATTATATTTGTTAAATATATGTATTTGTAACAAAAGTGGATTATTTATGAAATATTTCGTCTATACAATTTTCAGTTACTGTATAAGTTTCGAACCAAAGGTGTTGGTCTAGTTATTAACAACGCCAATGACTGATAAATTAATATAATTGCATTCCAAAAGTCAAGAGTGATTTTTGGTGTTCTTGTATTTTTTAATAAAGGATTGGTTGTACAACAAAAAGATTTTATGGTAAGAAAATATAATTTTTACATATTGTTCTATACATTTGATTTACAATCGTTATAATTTACTTTTTAGGTACATTTTCATGATATCATTCCAGAATTCAAGACGCTCCTTTTCTGGATCGACACCAGCACTTAATTCTTTCCCAATATCAACGAAATTCAATTGTTGTGTTGTTACTGGTTTCCAATCAACATTAATTAAATCATCATTTTGATTTGGTTTTGGATTACCGTATTTGGCGAAATTTGACCAAATCTTACAAAATCTCCGTCTACCTATGTTTTCAACACTACCAGGATTGATCGCTGGCGTTGCCATACTTTTAAATAAATAGCCTAAATCATCAGCATGACTAACACCTATAAAATGAAAGAAATTGAAATGTTTGTAAAATTGTGAACGTTTTGTCGATATGTCTACCTGGATCTGTAATCTGAAAAAACCGTTTAAACATATTCAATTCGCTCTCAATTGACATTCGATATAAATAGATTGGTTGTTTCGTATTTTGACTGTGATAGATAACAGTGTTTAATATATCGATGATGAAGAAACTATCACCTTCCAGCTGAAATGATTCAAAATCGGTAATAAGTATCGTTTTTTGAGTGTTTGGTTTTAATCTTTACCAAATAATAGTTATCCTTATTATTTATAGACGGTTCCTCATTGCCATAATAGAACGTTTTAAGTTTTTCAGCGATAAGTTTAGAAGTTTCCGATCCTTTTTCTATGTTGTATTTATAAGGAATTAGTGATTCAAAGTCTGAATGTGGTTCGAATTCATTTTTTACAATTCGCGATAACATCCCTTCTCTAGTATTATAACCAATCATTATCGGTACATGATTGTATTTACCCGATTTCATAATATCGATAGGTTCTTCTGTTAAAAACGCATATTTTGAATATTGTTCAACTACGGGCCCATGAGGACGTTTACAACTAGGAACAAATTCCTAAAATTTGATATAAATAACAAAATTTATAAATTATTGTTTTTTTTTTGATATTTTTTACGTCATAAATCTTTTCAGCAGCTTTATATAATGTTTGGAGTGGTATTTTACGGAAATGTTCCAATAATTCCTTTTCATTGGTTGTTGTTAAACCTAATTCTTTACCTAATTCCACTGCAATAGGTCTACCACGTGCCCATGGATTTATCGCAACACCACTTTGGATAATTGCTTTATGGAATAAACCCTTTGCTGATGGTGATAAAATCAAATAATGTACAGCAGCACCACCAGCACTCTCTCCAAATATTGTAACATTTCTTGGATCACCACCGAAATTTCCAATATTCTTCTGGACCCATTTCAATGCTAAAACCATATCTTTCAGACCAGCATTTCCAGGCACATCTAAACTGGGATCTTCCATACATAGAAAACCAAGAATGTGATGTCTATAATTGATTGTAACTAGAATCACATCTTCGGCAACAAGAAATTCAGGACCATAGACTTGACTGTTACTGGAACCTGTTGTAAAACCACCACCATGTATCCATACCATGACAGATTTTTTAATTCTATTTGCAGATATTGTTGGTGAGTAGACATTTAAAATTAAACAATTTTCTGTACCAACTAATGTTTTAATGATTTGTTGTCTACCAAAACATTCATCGCCGTCACTAGTGGCGTCTCGGATACCTGTCCATGGTTCAACCGGTTCTGGCGCCTAAGAAACAACAACAGCAAATGTTATATAATTTCAATTTTTGAATAATAGAAATGTTACCTTGAATCTCGCATCACCACCTGTTGATTTCCCATACGGAATGCCACGAAAAGCATAAAAATCTCTACCATTGATATCTATTTCAATGGTTCCTCGAAGCTTTCCAGTTTCAACACTCACAATAGGATCACTCATTTTAATATGAAAAAACCAAATACGAATAAATAATGGTTTGTATTCGTTTTCTTTTTTATTAAGATAAAAGTACAAAGTTTAATTGGGTAGTTCAAAATTGAATTTCCCCTCCTAAATTTAAATGATTCAAGGTGATTGGATTTCAATTAATTTTCGAGAACTAAATAAAATCAACAACTGATAATTCAGTTATCGGGTGATAAAATAAATAACAAATCATCGAATAAATCACTTCAAATAAACCTTAAATTCCTAAAAAATATCTACTCTAATAATTATAAGATGGAGGGGTGTAATAATTTATTGTTGGTGCTACCATAGATAACTCTAGATCGCCGACTCAATGCTAAATTTTAGTGTCTGAACCTGCAGGAAGTACTCAGATGGCGCTAAAGTATTAGGTGCTGGCATTGGATGCTGGTGCAAGACTAGGATAGGTTCATGTCGAAACTTGGTTCGAAACCAAACTTAAACACGTTCACTGGGTTGCTCATTATTCTCATTATTATTATTTTTTTTTCGTTAATGAAGGGAAATAAAACATTATTTAATTTATTATAAGTATATTAGAAGTAATAATTTAAAAAAATAAGTATATTTACATATATACATATAAAATATAATAAGGTGATTAAAAAAATCATTAGATGATGCACTGATTACCAAATAATTGTGTGATGTATGCATATGGACAAAATACTTTACCTTTTATTATCAGTGTTATCAAATATAACTTTTTACGTACTGTTGCGAGTTCTTTGAAAACCAATGTAGAACTGTTTCCTCATCCTCCGTTGATCCACAAAGAATACTTCTCCATAGTCTTTATTCTTTTGTAAATATATGAAAATAATGTAGTTTAACAATGATTATTTCTGTTGATATAAAAAACTTAAATTGTGTAAATACTTACCTTGTATTGGTGACATTTTAAAATATATTATTAAATTGATTTTTTATAATTTCACACTGCAAAATGAATTTTATTTAAATTTTGTTTTGGTTTGTAAAATAAAAATAACGAAATGAGCAATGGCGTTTGTTTACACATAAAGAGACCAAAACAAAATTAGACAGAAAGTAATAAATCTAAGTATCAATAAAGGGTCGACGAAATACAAAATTTAAAAATTTCTATTTTCTCTTTTTCCTTTCGCCATCTAAACTGACATCTGATGGCGTCAATATAAACGATTTAGTAAGACCCACAGCGCCCTCATTAGTCTGACAAATCTGGAAACTATTTTGCTATATCAGTCGGGGGGGCTGCTACTTTGTACTGTTACCATAGATACTAACTTTGTTAGACGTGTATTATCAGAAATTTTTGTTTTTAACGCAACTATTGTTGGTGACATTGTACCTTAGAAAAAGGAGGAATTATTCAATAATTGTCGAAATGTCGTCAAAACAAATTTGTCTTTTAATTCAAACGTTATTTGTGTATGCTTTTAGTTACATTAAAGACCTTCAATTATTTGTTTTAATTATTTATGAATTTAATCTTTTCTTACATGTTTTTTTTTCGTTTATTCAAATCGATAATTTTCAAACTACATACATCTAACAATTTACTGAATTCCACATTGATTATTTGTAATTTATGTTTCATTTGAATTGTTAAGTGGAAATCTATCATTTGATATCAGTTACAAGCGTCCTACTGATTTAGAAACATTAATTCTTATAAAATGACTATCATTTTTAAATTTACAGTTAGATAAGACTGCGAAACATACAATTTTGCAAATCATGATTAGTCAGTAAAAAGTATTTGATAGAAAATGGGTTTGCAACAATTGTAGACAATTTGTTGTTTATTATTAAATCACTATCGAAATGAAAATTTTTCGCATTCATATCTTATGAGGGTTATGGCAGTCGTTGTGAGTGCCCTCCTTTTCCATTACTAGAATAATAATAGGGTTGGCCATTTTATAATGATATTACCAACTATGTTGTGGTACCACTTAATGGTGTATAATAATGCTTGAAAGTAAGGCAGAAAGCTATAATGGTTAGTCGGATATTTATATTTTCGTTTTTGAACAACAAAGTAATTCAACATTTAAAATCTTATTTACTACAAATACAATTTTAAAAAATTACAATTTTACATGAATTGGCTTTTATAATCATTTCTCTTTATTTTTAGGGCACATTTTCATGATTTCATTCCAGAATTCAAGACGCTCCTTTTCTGGATTGACACCAGCAGTTAGTTCTTTTCCAATATCAATGAAATTCAATTGTTGTGTTGTTACTGGTTTCCATTCAACATTAATTAATTCATCATTTGAATTTGGATTTGGATTACCGTATTTGGCGAAATTTGACCACATCTTACAAAACCGACGTCTACCCAAATCTTCAACACTATCAGGAGTGATTTCTGTTGGCATTATATTTTTAAATAAATAACCTACATCATCAGCATGAGCTGCACCTATAAAATAAGAGAAATTGAAAGAAATTTAAATTGTGATATTTTTGTAGGTATCTTTACCTGGATCTGTGATTTGATAAAACCGTTTAAACAGATTTAACTGGCTGTTAATTGACATTCGATACAAATAGATTGGTTGTTTTGCATTTTGACTATGATATTTAACAGTGTTTAATATATCGATGGTGAAGGAACTATCACCAAGTAACTAAAATAATTCATAATAATTGATAAGCCTCGTTTGAAAAGTTTGTAGTTTCAGTTTACAAATTTACCAAATATAATATATCCTTGTTATTCACAGACGCTTTCTCATTACCATAATAGAAGGTTTTTAGTTTTTCAGCGATAAGCTTAGAAATTTCTGATCCTTTTTCTACGTTATATTTATAAGGAATTTGTGCTTCAAAATCTGGATATTGATTGAAATCCTTATCCAAAGCATGCACTAACATTCCTTCTCTGTTAGTATAACCAATCATTAACGGTACATGATTGTATTTACCCGATTTCATAATATCGATTGGTTCTTCTGTTAAAAATGCATTTGTTGAATATCGTTCAACAACAGGCCCATAAGGACGTTTGCAACTAGGGACAAATTCCTAAAATTTCATCGAATTAATAAAATTTTATAAGTTATTGTTTTTGTTTTGATATTTTTTACATCGTAAATTTTTTCAACAGCTTCATATAATTGTTCGATAGGTATTTTACGGAAATGTTCTAATAATTCTTTTTCATTCGTTGTTGTTAAACCTAATTCTTTGCCTAATTCAATTGCAGACGATCTACCAGCACGAGTCCATGAGTGGATAGCAACACCACTTTGGATAATGGCTTTATGGAATAAACCTTTTGCTAATGGTGATAAAATCAAATAATGTACAGCACCACCACCAGCACTGTCTCCAAATATTGTAACATTTGTTGGATCACCACCGAAATTTCCAATATTCTTCTGGACCCATTTCAATGCCAAAACCATATCTTTCATGCCAGCATTACCAGGCACATCTAAACTGGGATCCTCCAAACACAAGAAACCAAGAACATGAAGTCTATAATTGATTGTAACTAAGACGACATCTTCGGCAACAAGAAATTCAGGACCAAGGAAACTGCTGTTACTAGAACCACTTGTGAAACCACCACCATGTATCCACACCATGACAGGTTTTTTAGTTGGATTTCCAGTTATTGTTGGTGTGTAAACATTTAATATTAAACAATTTTCCGTTCCAGCTATTTTCCGAGAAAAAAATATATCTCTTGCATAACATTCATCACCTTCATTAGTGGCATCTCGGATACTTGTCCATGGCTCAACAGGTTCTGGTGCCTAATTTAAAAAGAGAACAACTGTTATTTCATAATTTAAATTATAGATATGTTACCTTAAATCTCGCATCTCCAACACCTATTGATTTCCCGTATGGAATTCCACGGAAAGCATAAAACTCTTTACCATTGATGTCTTTGTCAATGGTTCCTTGAAGTTTTCCCGTTTCAACACTAACAATTGGATTGGACATTTTAATGTGCAAATGCCAACAATAACTATTATAAAATGGTTAGCGAATGTTATATTAAAACGAAAGTGTGTACAAAGTTTAATGCTTTTATACTAATACTTATAGATAATCTTTCGATATCTTTTTAGTTTTTATAATTAAAGGAAAGTAAATAGAACTATTAACAGATAAGTTGTCGTCGATAACACCAGATACAAAATTGAGAAAAACTTGCAGAAGATAAATATTTTTCAAATGACAAAGCAATAATGATGCATCATAATTCAAGGCTATTGCAACTTTGCACTGCTGTCATGTGCATTTACGAAAAAAAAAACTCTGCTCATGCATATGAAAATATAGATACAATTCGTATCAATTTGAGTGATCGTTCATTTGTATAGTAGACGACTTTATAAACACATTTTTATTTATTTGTGTTGCAATAAAGCTGTCATTAATCCTCGTGTTGATGCTACTAGCCTAATAGTTATGTCTTCATTTGGGGTATAACAATTATCGAGGAACACTACAATTTTTGTAACTGAACAAAACAACAAATTAATTCAACAGTGAGATTATTTTTTACTACATTTTGAAAAATTACAATTTTAACATAAAATGGTTTTATAATCATTTCTCTTTATTTTTAGGGCACATTTTCATGATTTCATTCCAGAATTCAAGACGCTCCTTTTCTGGATTGACACCAGCAGTTAGTTCTTTTCCAATATCAATGAAATTCAATTGTTGTGCTGTTACTGGTTTCCATTCAACATTAATTAATTCATCATTTGAATTTGGATTTGGATTACCGTATTTGGCGAAATTTGACCACATCTTACAAAACCGACGTCTACCCAAATCTTCAACACTACCAGGAGTGATTTCTGTTGGCATTATATTTTTAAATAAATAACCTACATCATCAGCATGAGCTGCACCTATAAAATAAACGAAATTGAAAGAAATTTAAATTATGATATTTTTGTAGGTATCTTTACCTGGATCTGTGATTTGATAAAACCGTTTAAACAGATTTAACTGGCTGTCAATTGACATTCGATATAAATAGATTGGATGTTTTGCATTTTGACTGTGGTATTTAACAGTGTTTAATATATCGATGGTGAAGGAACTATCACCCAGTAACTAAAATAATTCATAATAATTAATAAGTCATGTTTGAAAAGTTTGGAGTTTTAGTTTACAAATTTACCAAATATAATATATCCTTGTTATTCACAGACGCTTTCTCGTTACCATAATAGAAAGTTTTTAGTTTTTCAGCGATAAGCTTAGAAATTTCTGATCCTTTTTCAACGTTATATTTATAAGGAATTTGTGCTTCAAAATCTGGATATTGATTGAAATCCTTATCCAAAGCATGCACTAACATTCCTTCTCTGTTAGTATAACCAATCATTATCGGTACATGATTGTATTTACCCGATTTCATAATATCGATTGGCTCTTCTGTTAATAATGCATTTTTTGAATTTCGTTCAATTACCAGACCATAAGGACGTTTGCAACTAGGGACAAATTCCTAAAATTTCATCGAATTAATAAAACTTTATAAGTTATTGTGTTTGTTTTGATATTATTTACATCGTAAATTTTTTCAACAGCTTCATATAATTGCTCGATAGGTATTTTACGGAAATGTTCCAATAATTCTTTTTCATTCGTTGTTGTTAAGCCTAATTCTTTGCCTAATTCAATTGCAGAGGGTCTACCACCACGAGTCCATGAATGGATAGCAACACCACTTTGAATAATTGCGTTATGGAATAAACCCTTTGCTAATGGCGATAAAATCAAATAATGTACAGCAGCACCACCAGCACTTTCTCCAAATATTGTAACATTTGTTGGATCACCACCGAAATTTCCAATATTCTTCTGGACCCATTTCAATGCCAAAACCATATCTTTCATACCAGCATTACCAGGCACATCTAAACTGGGATCCTCTAAACATAAGAAACCAAGAACATGAAGTCTATAATTGATTGTAACTAAGACGACATCTTCGGCAATAAGATATTCAGGACCAAACACACTGCTGTTACTAGAACCACTTGTGAAACCACCACCATGTATCCATACCATGACAGGGTTTTTAACTGTATTTCCAGATATTGTTGGTGAGTAGACATTTAAAATTAAACAATTTTCGGTTCCAGCTATTTTCCTAGAAAAAAATATATCTTTTGCATAACATTCATCACCATCCGTAATAGCATCTCGAATTCCTGTCCATGGCTCAGCAGGTTCTGGTGCCTAAAAATTAAAGCAAACAACATTTGTTTCAGGATATAAATTTTTGAATAACAGAAACTTTACCTTGAATCTCGCATCACCACCTGGTGATTTCCCGTATGGAATGCCACGAAAGGCATAGAAATCTTTACCATTGATATCTTTCTCAATGGTTCCTCGAAGTGTTCCCGTTCCAGTACTCACAATAGGATCAATCATTTCACTACAAGGAAATAGTGGTTTGTAAATATTTTATACATCAATATAAATGGATTAAGTTGAATTGTTTAAAAGTTAAATTTGCCCCATTTTACTATAATCGATACAATGCTACTGAAACAATTCATACTTATTACCTTTTTTCATCACACAAAGTTACTGTTTTTATACAATTGAGTAATACACCAATCAGAAAAAGAGTCAAATGTTTCTTAAATGACAAACAAATAAAGGGAAACTGGTGCATCATACTGTGATAACAATTACTAACTTGTACTATTACTTAGAATTTACACCTGATAATGTGCATGGATCATACGGTATGTATATATACCCCGTTGTTTGTCAAGGGCATGCCATTGCATGTCGCATATAACTAATTGTTTACATTCGCGCACTATAATCGGTGGCCAGTTCGTTCAAATTCACGATAAATCCCTGCAATGCTATGTTATTTGTATTCACAATTCGAACATATTTAATAATGAAAACAATGAAATAACGGCACAGGCGAAGTATCTAGAGGCTAGATGGCTGTGTCTTCCGCTCGAGATATCTCAATAGAGTTCCATCATTTGCATGTCTAGACTAAGTTGATCACAACAATCATTATTTGAAGTAATTATTAAAAAACAAAAATTATACCAACTTCACCATCTTCTTTGTGTTTCTTATTGTGTTTAACTTTATGTTTACGTTTTCTAGGAAACAAAGGGTGGTTACTGCTCATTTTACCAAACACTGGGCGCTTATGTCTTTTCGAATGGGTGGTTATTTTAATAATTTCCACTAATCTACGAAGTGAAAATAAAATACGAATCTAATTCGGATAATGCGTATTAACCTCGAACCCCCACGGCTGTTCAATTGTAAATCCAATACTTTAACCATTGACGCTAAACAGTCCACTCCTGCGATGATAAAAAGACCTACTTGTGAATAAAAGAAAGCAATATTGAGCTGTGTGAGAAATTGATTCCTTCCATTATGGGGCATTTTGATCTTCTGAATCTGGGTCTTGAATTTGAAGTTACTCTACTGATCGATTTGATCAAGTTTTGAAGTACAGATTTATAATTTCATTCGACAATTGAGGACGCTCCTTCATTGAATTAACACCAGCAGTTAATTCTTAATCCAATATCAACAGAATTCAGTTCTTCTGTTGTAACTAGTTTCCATTCAACATTAAAACAAAAATATGTTTTAATTATTTATGAATTCTATCATTTTATATTTATTTTTGTTTATTAAAATTCATCTAACAATTTGCGGAATTCCACAATGATTATTTGTAATTTATGTTTCATTTGAATTATTAAGTGGAAATCTATAATTTGATATCAGTTACAAGCGTCCTTCAGATTTAGAAAAATTAATTCTTATAAAATGACTATCATTTTTAAATTTTCAGTTAGATAAGTCTGCGAAACGTACAATTTTGCAATCCATGATTAAATAGTTACTAAAAATTATTCAATAGATAATGGCTTTGCGACAATTTTAAACAATTTGTTGTTTATTATCAAATCATTATAGAAATAAAAATCTTTCTCGTTTATTTAATTGCAGTTCTTAGCAGTCTTCTCGTCTTATTAGGATTTTCGATTTTATAATGATAATACCAACTATATAGATACTATTTAATGGTGCATAAGAATGTTTAATGAGAAGACAGAAGGGTACTGGATCGTCGGCTATTTGTATTTTGGAAATTGAACAACAACAACAAATAATTCAAGAGTACAACTATTATTGACAACCTACATTACAAAAAATTAGAATTTCTCCATAATTATGTCGCCTTATTTTCAGGGCACATTTTGACAATTTCATTCCAGAATTCAAGACGCTCCTTTTCTGGATCGACACCAGCAGTTAATTCTTTCCCAATATCAACGACATTCAATTGTTGTGTTGTTACTGGTTTCCATTCAACATTAATTAATTCATCATTTGAATTTGGATTTGGATTACCGTATTTGGCGAAATTTGACCACATCTTACAAAACCGACGTCTACCCAAATCTTCAACACTACCAGGAGTGATTTCTCTTGGCATTATATTTTTAAATAAATAACCTACATCATCAGCATGAGCTGCACCTATAAAATAAGAGAAATTGAAAGAAATTTAAATTGTGATATTTTTGTAGGTATCTTTACCTGGATCTGTGATTTGATAAAACCGTTTAAACAGATTTAACTGGCTGTCAATTGACATTCGATATAAATAGATTGGTTGTTTTGCATTTTGACTGTGGTATTTAACAGTGTTTAATATATCGATGGTGAAGGAACTATCACCCAGTAACTAAAATAATTCATAATAATTAATAAGTCATGTTTGAAAAGTTTGGAGTTTCAGTTTATAAATTTACCAAATATAATATATCCTTGTTATTCACAGACGCTTTCTCATTACCATAATAGAAGGTTTTTAGTTTTTCAGCAATAAGCTTAGAAATTTCTGATCCTTTTTCTACGTTATATTTATAAAGAATTTGTGCTTCAAAATCTGGATATTGATTGAAATCCTTATCCAAAGCATGCACTAACCTTCCTTCTCTGTTAGTATAACCAATCATTATCGGTACATGATTGTATTTACCCGATTTCATAATATCGATTGGTTCTTCTGTTAAAAATGCATTTGTTGAATTTCGTTCAATTACAGGCCCATAAGGACGTTTGCAACTAGGGACAAATTCCTAAAATGGGATCTAATTAATAAAATTTTGTGTTATTGTTTATGTTTTGATATTTTTTACATCGTAAATCTTTTCACCAGCTTCATATAATTGTTTGATAGGTATTTTACGGAAATGTTCTAATAATTCTTTTTCATTTGTTGTTGTTAAACCTAATTCTTTACCTAATTCCACTGCAATAGGTCTACCACGAGCCCATGGATTAATAGCACAACCACTTTGGATAATTGCTTTATGGAATAAACCCTTTGCTAATGGTGATAAAATCAAATAATGTACAGCTGCACCACCAGCACTTTCTCCAAATATTGTAACATTTGTTGGATCACCACCGAAATTTCCAATATTCTTCTGGACCCATTTCAATGCCAAAACCATATCTTTCATGCCAGCATTACCAGGCACATCTAAACTGGGATCTTCCATACATAGAAAACCAAGAGCATGAAGTCTATAATTAATTGACACTAGAACCACATCTTCGGCAACAAGGAATTCAGGACCATAGAAATTACTGTTACTGGAACCACTTGTGAAAGCACCACCATGTACCCATACCATGACAGGTTTTTTAGCTGTTTTTTGGGACATTGTTGGTGTGTATACATTTAAAATTGAACAATTTTCTGATCCCACTAAATTTTGAACTAACATATTTCTTACCTAACATTCATCACCTTCAGTAGTAGCATCTCGGTTCCCTGTCCATGGCTCAGCAGGTACTGGTGCCTAATTAAAAACAAAACAACAACATTTATTTTATAACTTAAATTATAGAAATTTCACCTTGAATCTAACATCACCACCTGGTGATTTCCCGTATGGAATGCCACGAAAAGCATAAAACTCTTTACCATTGATGTCTTTGTCAATGGTTCCTTGAAGTTTTCCCGCTTCAACACTGGCAATAGGAGTGGGCATTTTGGTGTGAAAATACCAACAATAACTATTACAAGATGGTTTGTAGATGTTATATAAAAACTAAGTTGTGCAGATACAAAATTTAATACTTTTATACAAATACTTATCTTATCTAGATAATAATTCGAAATTGTGGAAGAGAATACCAAATTTGTTACGTTTTCTAATCACAAGAATTGCCAAACTTAAAAAACAAGCTACTTTTAAATAAAGTAATGATAACACTTGCAACTAATAAGTTGTCCTTGCTGATACCAATTATTAAGTGACAAACAAGTAATGGTACTTCTAATGCATTTATGACCATTATCGGCTATTACTAATTTACGCTGTTGTAATGTTTATCTACAACATAAAAAAAAACATGACTTGCAAACCCGGGAAAAAATAAATTATATCTACGCAGATCTTCTTAGATCTCCGGCGATATAATTTTTGGCGCAGTGATATCTACGTTGATCTGCGTAGATCTACGTACATCTCTCTCAATAAAATTAACCTTTTTATCTTTGAGATCAAATGAGATGTGTGAAGATCAACCTAGATATACGCAGATCATTAAAGATGTACGGAGATCTTCACATATTCTGTAGATATCAAAGAAATGACACATCGTCGAAGATAGCCGTAAATCACCATAGACGGCCGAAGATATAAAAATTATTTGATAATAAAAACTTCGTACAATGAGAACTATGAAAGTAATTACTATTATTATTATTATTATTATTACCATTATTATTATTATTATTATTATTACCATTATTATTATTATTATTGTTATTACCATTATTATTATTATTATTATTATTACCATTATTATTATTAATATTAATATTATTTTTATTTTTCTTATATCTTTTGCAGGTTTATAAATGAGTATTTTAATGATTTTCACAATTGAAGTCATTACCATATATTTGATACAGGAATTTTTACAAAACGCAAGATGAAACTGAAATTAACTGGCATCGGACAATTTTTATGTGTTATTTGATAAAGAAATTAATAGCAGAAAATAATTTATGAAAAATGTTCGCAAATAATCGCCTAAAATTTCTACATGTACAATTTGTTTCAAATTCTTAAAATTATTTTATGTCTGTTAATTTATGACATTGAATTCAGCAGGCATTTGAAATTTTAAACATTGTCACATGTCTGCTGCATTCAGTATCATGTTAATTTCAATATCATAAAGCAAAATGTAGTAGATACAAACTAATAAATAATTATCGAGTATTTGTAACGTATAGTATGAAGATTAATTAACTGTCTTTAACAAATTTGGACGTTTGCATACAAAATTTCTAACTCTTATTACATGACAAATAAAATTAATTTCCGTTAATTTAATTAAAATATATCTTTCTTCTTCATGGACTGGTATAATATGCGATACCGCTGTGTCTGTTTCTTCCTGTATAAACATTTTATCATGTAGAATTGTGAACAAAGCTAAGACTAATGATAAATCATTGTCAATTTTAAGGTAATATTTGATACTTCCATAAAAAAACTCCATAATTTGTTTGAATTTCAACTGTAAAACTATTAGTTTTCACATCTTTATAAATCAAAGAAGTATAAATTTCGTTGTTTATTCTAGCTCGCCGAAAAATAGTTAAGTTTTCTACATGTAAATCTTTTGACATTAGAAACAACTTTTCACTGGCAATTACAGGACCATCTGATTTTATTTTGTTGAAAAATTTGTTATTTCCGGCAATATTCAAAGAATCATGAGATTGCTCACATTGTTTATTCAAACTCTGTACAGCTTGTGCTAGCCTCAAATTATGTACCATTTCCATACCTAGCTGTTTAGTGCCATGCACACAATTAGCCAGGAAATTATTGTGATTTTCAAAACAAAACGCATTCAACGGGCCCCATCGCATTACACACAACACTAGATGTAGCAGTTGATGAACATTGTATGTGTAGGCACTATCAGAGTACAGAGTTCCAATGTCCCTAACAAATAATTTCAAAAGAATTTCGGTAATTGATAAGTCAGGAAAAATAGTGATTGGTTGTTTTAATAAATTAAAGATTGATATAACCAATAGTAACCAATGTTGGAAGTATACTTTAGGTAAAAAATCAACCAAAACTGACATTGAATAAAATAAAAGAAAATTGTAAAACTCCGAAGCTTTATAGCGAGCATATTCCGTGATTGTCCGAAGCATCCGATTGAAAAATTGAGGTGGTCGAATCTATCGTGGTATAGTGAAATACTCATAAGTTTTTTTAACAGGTCACCAGTAGTTATTTCAGTACTTTCATCTTCACTGTCTCCAAGTACTGTTTTGGGTAGTAAATCACTCGTATCCTCTTGATCAGTATCACAAATTAAGTTTGGATTTTCTTCAGTATTAGATGCCTCGAAATTTCCTTCCCACCCTATGTCATTTTCTTTATGACCTTCATTACTTATACATATTTTGTCTTCACTGCATAAATCACTTGCAGAATAAGAAGATGCGTTTTCAGAAACAATCGAACTTGCAAACGCATCCACATTTGTTACTCCTAGATTACTCGCCCATCGCCTTAACGTACTTTTAGGAATCTGTAACTCAAGTAAGATGTCAAGCTGAAGAATTATTTTATTGACATAAATGCAAGAATCTTTTTTATTGAGGAACAAATTGTCTTATATGAGAAAAAAAGATTTACCACTATTTCGATAAGATTTGCATTTGCAAGAATGAACCAAAAAAAATATAGAAATTATAGAAGAAATAGAATTAAAAAAATTTACTTAAATCGTTAATTTAAATATTGATCATAAAAATTATTGAAATTTTTTACCTGCGTTACGATTAAACTCCAAACGAATTTAATAGTAACACAGAGATTCGAACAATTAATCGATGTTTGCTTTAATCAGTTTTAACGAAATTGTACAGAAATTGTTTGAAAATTACATTTTTCTAAAATAACGATTTCTACGAATACGATAGGTTACATGGATGCTGCTAAGTATGCATATTTTACGCTGACATGTACAATGCATTGAACTTATTGAGCTCCATTGATAATGTTACCGCATATACGATGATGTTTATTGTGACTATACTACGATAAAAGAAAATGATGATGTGACTTTTTTATTGGCAATGAATGGCATTGTGACCATGAAATAATTTTAAAGAATTGAAAATTAAGAAAGCGATGATGTTGGAATTGGAAGAAAAAGAAATTGAAGATGCCGGCCAAAATAGAAAAGGCGGCAAAAGACTAATAAAGCCTAAACAATTTTCCTCTTTTATTACTGATTTTGGATCGCGCAGCATAAAAAAGATAAGACTAATGAATTTTATTTTTATAGAATTCATTTAAATCCAAAAGATATACAAATAAATAACTTTTTACGTCGTAAAATTTTAGGTGGATAAAGACAAGCAACCTCGAGTTAAAAATAAAAAGCCCAAAACAAACAGTAAATTCATAAATTTGAATTTTTGTTATTGAACAACAATACATTAATTCAAAGGTAAGGCTTATTTTAAGCAATTAAGACAGACAATTTTTTTATATTGCAGGTACATTCATATAACAAATTCATTTCATAATCATTATGATTTCCTTTCGGATGACATTTGTGATATTTCATTCCAGAAATCAAGACGCTCTTTTTCTGGATTGACACCAGCAGTTAATTCTTTCCCAATATCAACGAAATTCAATTGTTGTGCTGTGACTGGTTTCCATTCAACATTAATTAAATCATCATTTGGATTTGGATTACCGTATCGGGCGAAATTTGACCAAATCCTACAAAATCGCCGTCTACCCAAATCTTCAACACTACCAGGAGTGATCTCTGGTGTTAGCCTGTTTTTAAACAAATAACCCAAATCATCACCATGAGATGTACCTATAGGATAAACATATTAACATATTGATAGAATTATGGAAATTTAATGATTTTACCAGGATTTTGGATGTTAAGGAAACTTTTTAACATATTCAATTCGCTCTCAATTGACATTCGATATAAATAGATCGGTTGGTTTGCATTTTGACTGTGATATTTAACAGTGTTTAATATGTCGATTGTGAACAAACTATCACCTACTGACTAAAATAATTTTGTTACAATAAGTATCGTTTTTTGAGTGTTTGATTTTAGTCTTTACCAAATAATAGTTATCGTTATTATTCACAGACGCTTTCTCATTACCATAATAGAAGGATTTTAGTTTTTCAGCGATAAGCTTAGAAATTTCTGATCCTTTTTCTATGTTATATTTATAGGGAATTTGTGCTTCAAAATCTGGATGTTGATTGAAATCTTTGTCCAAAGCATGCACTGCCATTCCTTCTCTAGTATTATAACCAATCATTATCGGTACATGATTGTATTTACCCGATTTCATAATATCGATTGGTTCTTCTGTTAAAAACGCATGTTTTGAATGTTGTTCAACTACAGGCCCATGAGGACGTTTACAACTAGCAACAAATTCCTAAAATTTGATCCAATTAGACTAATTTAATGTTTATTTGTTCTTTAGATATATTTACACCATCAACTATTTCAACAGCTTCATATAATTCTTCGATAGGTATTTTACGGAAATGTTCTAATAATTCTTTTTCATTTGTTGTTGTTAAACCTAATTGTTTACCTAATTCCATTGCAATAGGTCTACCACGAGCCCATGGATTGATAGCACAACCACTCTGAATAATTGCTTTATGGAATAAATCTTTTGCTAAGGGTGATAAAATCAAATAATGTACAGCAGCACCACCAGCACTCCCTCCAAATATTGTAACATTTGTTGGATCACCATCGAAATTTCCAATATTCTTCTGGACCCATTTCAATGCCAAAACCATATCTTTCATGCCAGCATTACCAGGCACATCTAAACTGGGATCTTCCATACATAGAAAACCAAGAGCATGAAGTCTATAATTGATTGACACTAGAACCACATCTTCGGCAACAAGGAATTCAGGACCATAGAAATTACTGCTACTGGAACCCATTGTAAAAGCGCCACCATGTATCCATACCATAACCGGTTTTTTAGCTATATTTTCAGATATTGTTTGTGTGTATACATTTAAAATTAAACAATTTTCCGTTCCAGCTATTTTTTGAATGAACAGATTTCTCGCGTAACATTCATCACCTTCAGCAGTAGCATCTCGGATCCCTGTCCATGGTTCAACACGTTCTGGCGCCTATTTAAAAACAAAAGAACAACATCTACTTTATAATTTAAATTAACGAAATTTCACCTTGAATCTCGCATCACCGCCTGTTGATTTCCCGTATGGAATGCCACGAAAAGCATAAAAATCTTTACCATTGATATCTTTTTCAATGGTTCCTTGAAGTTTTCCAGTTTCAACACTCACAATAGGAGCAGTCATTTAAATGTGAAAAAACCAAATACGAATAAATAATGGTTTGTAGTTTCAACTGAATAAAATCGACAACTGACAAGTTATTGGATAATAAAAGCAATAACAAATCAGTAAATGAATTGCTTAATTTAAAATTTAAATTACAAGTAAATAACTTCAAACATTACTGAACTTAAAATTTGCCAAATCATGATTAATCACAATAATATTCGTCCACCAACAATACGATAATTATTAGAAATTTAAATTAATAATAATAATAACTTGCAACAAACTGATAAAATGGCTTTACAACAATTATTGTAAACAATTTGTTGTTTATTATTAAATCGTTAAAGAAATTAATTTTTTAACGTCAGTATATCTTTGTAGTTGTTTGCAGTTTTTTCGTTTGATCACTATTAATAGGTTTTACCAACTGCATTTTATTTAATGGTGTATAATAATGCTTAAAAATAAGAGTCAAGGCTACAAAATCTCCGGATATTTGTATTTTAGTATTTAAATAGCAATAAATCCATTCAACAGTGAAATTATTTTTTACTACATTTTGAAAAATTACAATTTTAACATAAAATGGTTTTGTAATCATTTCTCTTTATTTTTAGGACACATTTTTACAATTTCATTCCAGAATTCAAGACGCTCCTTTTCTGGATCGACACCAGCAGTTAATTCTTTCCCAATATCAACGAAATTCAATTGTTGTACTGTTACTGGTTTCCATTCAACATTAATTAAATCATCATTTTGATTTGGATTTGGATTACCGTATTTAGCGAAATTTGACCAAATCTTACAAAATCTCCGTCTACCTATGTCTTCAACACTACCAGGAGTGATCTCTGGTGTTAACGTATTTTTAAATAAATAACCTAACTCATCACTATGACAAACACCTATGAAATAAAAGAAATTGAAATATTTCAAAATTGTAATATTTTTGTAAGTAATTCTTCTACCTGGATCTGTGATTTGAAGAAACTGTTTAGACATATTTAACTGGCTCTCAATTGATACTCGATACAAATAGATTGGATGTTTCGTATTTTGATTGTGATATTTAACAGTGTTTAATATATCCATTATGAAGAAACTATCACCTTCCAGCTGAAATAATTCAAAATAGGTAATAACGATCATTTTTTCAGTTGTTGATGTTAATCTTTACCAAATAATAGTTATCGTTATTATTTACAGATGCTTTCTTATTACCATAATAGAACGTTTTAAGTTTTCCAGCGATAAGTTTAGAAGTTTCTGATCCTTTTTCTATGTTAAACGTATGAGGAATTAGTGCTTCAAAGTCTGAATGTGGTTCGATTTCTTTTTTTAGAATTCGCGATAACATCCCTTCTCTATTAGTATAACCAATCATTATCGGTACATGATTGTATTTACCCGATTTCATAATATCCATTGGTTCTTCTGTTAGAAATGCATTTGTTGAATATCGTTCAACAACAGGCGCATAAGGACGTTCATAACTAGCAACAAATTCCTAAAATTTGATCCAATTAGAACACCTTAATTTTTGTTTGTTTTTCAAAAAATTTTACATCACCAATTTTTTCAACAGCTTCATATAATTGTTCGATAGGTATTTTACGGAAATGCTCCAATAATTCTTTTTCATTTGTTGTTGTTAAACCTAATTCTTTACCTAATTCCACTGCAGTAGGTCTACCACGAGTCCATGGATTAATAGCAACACCACTTTGGATAATTGCTTTATGGAATAAACCCTTTGCTAATAGTGATAAAATCAAATAATGTACAGCAGCACCACCAGCACTCTGTCCAAATATTGTAACATTGTTTGGATCACCACCGAAATTTCCAATATTCTTCTGGACCCATTTCAATGCCAAAACCATATCTTTCATGCCAGCATTACCAGGCACATCTAAACTGGGATCTTCCAAACATAAGAATCCAAGAACATGAAGTCTGTAATTTATTGAAACTAAAACCACATCTTCGGCAACAAGGAATTCAGGACCATAGAAATTACTGCTACTGGAACCTATTGTAAAACCACCACCATGTATCCATACCATGACAGGTTTTTTAGCTGTATTTGCAGTTATTGGTGGTGTGTAAACATTTAATATTAAACAATTTTCCGTTCCAGCTATTTTCTGAGACAAAAATATGTCTCTTGCATAACATTCATCACCTTCATTGGTAGCATCTCGGATACTCGTCCATCGGTTCAACCGGTTCTGGAGCCTAATTAAAAACAACAAAAAAACAACAAATATTTTATAATGCAAATTTAGAAATAACAGAAATTTTACCTTGAATCTCGCATCACCACCTGGTGATTTACCATATGGAATGCCACGAAATGCATAAAAATCTTTACCATTGATGTCTTTCTCAATGGTTCCTCGAAGTGATCCAGTGTCAACACTAACAATAGGATTGGGCATCTTGAACCGACTAAAACCAATAAAAAATGATTTGTAGATGTTATATAAAAGCCAAGGTATGTCACAGCTTAATGCTTTTAAACTAATACTTGTTCTAGATAATAATTCGAAATTGTATTAACAAGAATGTCACACTTGTAAAATGTTTTAATTTTTATAATTAGACAAAAGATAAAATTAACAACTGATAAGTTATCGTGAATAAAACCAGATAGAAAAAAAAAAAACATGATAATTATTTTTTTAAGTGACAAACAAATGATGATGCATCATAATTCAGGACTATTGCAACTTTGCACTGTTGTCATATGCATTTAAATTAAAAAGAATAATCAGAACTTGCATGTGAAGACATAACTATGGTCATTTTTAATTGGATAAGATGCAATTAGTTAAGAAACGTTACATGGGTGTACGTCTAATTTCACTTTATCTACGTATTTATAGAGATCGATCATTTGTATTTGCGGAGCTTCTCTGTAGTTTTAGAAATCTTAAACGGATAAGCACATTGAAATTTATTTGTTTTGTAATAAAACTACCAGTAATCCTGATGATGGTTGCTTCTCCATTTGGATTATAATAATTATCGAGGAGGACATCGATTTTTATTTTTGAACAACAAACAAAGTCTTTCAAAGATAAGATTTATTTTAAGCAATTAAGACACAATTTTTAGATATTATAGGTACATTCATATAACATATGGCAAATTCATTTTATAATCATTGTAATTTCTTTTCTGGGGACATTTTTGCAATTTCATTCCAGAATTCAAGACGCTCCTTTTCTGGATCGACACCAGCACTTAAATCTTTTCCAATATCAACGAAATTCAATTGTTGTGTTGTGACTGGTTTCCATTCAACATTAATTAATTTATCATTTGAATTTGGATTTGGATTACTGTATCGGGCGAAATTTGACCACATCTTACAAAATCGCCGTCTACCCAAATCTTCAACACCACCAGGAGTGATCTCTGGTGTTAGTTGATTTTTAAATAAGTAGCCTAAATCATCAGCATGACAAACACCTATAAAAGAAATTGAAATGTTTGAAAAATTGTGAACTTTTTGTAGATATTTCTACCTGGATCTGTGATTTGATAAAACCGTTTAAACAGATTTAACTGGCTGTCAATTGACATTCGATATAAATAGATCGGCTGTTTTGTATTTTGACTGTGATATTTAACAGTGTTTAATATATCCATTATGAAGAAACTATCACCTTCCAGCTGAAATAATTCAAAATCGGTAATAAGTATCGTTTTTTTTTAAGTTGTTGATTTTGATCTTTACTAAATAATGGTTATCTTTATTATTTGCAGATGGTTCCTCATTACCATAATAGAACGTTTTAAGTTTTTCAGCAATAAGTTTAGAAGTTTCTGATCCTTTTTCTATGTTATATTTGTAAGGAATTAATGCTTCAAAGTCTGGATGTGGTTCGAATTCTGTTTTTGCAATTTGCGATAACATCCCTTCTCTAGTATTATAACCGATCAATATTGGTACATGATTGTATTTACCCGATTTCATAATTTCGATAGGTTCTTCTGTTAAAAACGCATCTTTTGAATATTGTTCAACTACAGGCCCATGAGGACGTTTACAACTAGGAACAAATTCCTAAAATTTGATCAATCAAAATTTTATGTATTATTGTTTTGTTCTATATTTCTTACATCGCCAATTTTTTCAGCAGCTTCATATAATTGTTCGATAGGTATTTTACGGAAATGTTCTAATAATTCTTTTTCATTTGTTGTTGTTAAACCTAATTCTTTACCTAATTCCACTGCAATAGGTCTACCACGAGCCCATGGATTAATAGCAACACCACTTTGGATAATTGCTTTATGGAATAAACCCTTTGCTGATGGTGATAAAATCAAATAATGTACAGCCGCACCACCAGCACTCTCTCCAAATATTGTAACATTTGTTGGATCACCACCGAAATTTCCAATATTCTTCTGGACCCATTTCAACGCTAAAACCATATCTTTCAAACCAGCATTACCAGGCACATCTAAACTGGGATCTTCCATACATAAGAACCCAAGAACATGAAGTCTGTAATTTATTGAAACTAAAACCACATCTTCAGCAACAAGGAATTCAGGCCCATAGAGACTACTGATACTGGAACCTGTTATAAAACCACCACCATGTATCCATACCATGACAGGTTTTTTAATTGTATTTCCAGATATTGTTGGTGAGTAGACATTTAAAATTAAACAATTTTCCGTTCCAGCTATTTTCCGAGCAAAAAATATATCTCTTGCATAACATTCATCACCTTCATTGGTAGCATCTCGGATACCTGTCCATGGTTCAATTGGTTCCGGTGGCTTAGAATAAAACGAATAGTGATTTAGGTTTCTTTTTTTAATTTAGACAAAATAGGAATTTTACCTTGAATCTCGCATCACCACCTGGTGATTTACCATATGGAATGCCACGAAATGCATAAAAATCTTTACCATTGATGTCTTTCTCATTGGTTCCTCGAAGTGATCCAGTGTCAACACTAACAATAGGATTGGGCATCTTGAACCGACTAAAACCAATAAAAAATGATTTGTAGATGTTATATAAAAGCCAAGGTATGTCACAGCTTAATGCTTTTAAACTAATACTTGTTCTAGATAATAATTCGAAATTATATTAACAAGAATGTCACACTTGTAAAATGTTTTAATTTTTATAATTAGACAAAAGATAAAATTAACAACTGATAAGTTATCGTGAATAAAACCAGATAGAAATAAAAAAAAACATGATAATTATCTTTTTAAGTGCAAACAAATAATGATGCATCATAATTCAGGACTATTGCAGCTTTGCACTGTTGTCCTTTGCATTTACATTGAAAAGAATAGTCAGAACTTGCATGTGAAGACATAACTATGGTCATTTTTAATTGGATAAGATGCAATTAGTTAAGAAACGTTACATGAGTGTACGTCAAATTTCACTTTATTTACGTATTTATAGAGATCGATCATTTGTATTTGCGGAGCTTCTTTGTCGTTTTAGATGGTTCCTCGAAGTCTTCCAGTTTCAACACTCACAATAGGATCGGTCATCTTAATGTGAAAAAACCAAATACGAATATATAATGGTTTGTAGATTTATTTTATAAAGATCAAATTATCTAGTTTCAACTGAATAAAATCGACAACTGACAAGTTATTGGATAATAAAAGCAAAAACAAATCAGTGAATAAATAACTTCAAACATTACTGAACTTAAAATTTGCCAAATCATGATTAATCACAATAAAATTCATCCACCAACAATACGATATAATTATTAAAAGCTTAAATTAATAATAATAATAATAACTTGCAATAAACTAATAAATTGGCTTTGCAATAATTATTCTAAACAATTTGTTGTTGATTATTAAATCGTTAAAGAAATTAATTTTTTTACGTCAATATCTTTGTAGTTCTTTCCAGTTTTCTCGTTTGATCACTATTAATAGGTTTTACCAACTACATTTATGCTTAAAAATAAGAGTCAAGGCTACAAAATCTCCGGATATTTGTATTTTAGTATTTAAATAGCAATAAATCCATTCAACAGTGAAATTATTTTTTACTACATTTTGAAAAATTACAATTTTAACATAAAATGGTTTGATAATCATTTCTCTTTAATTTTAGGACACATTTTTACAATTTCCTTCCAGAATTCAAGACGCTCCTTTTCTGGATCGACACCAGCAGTTAGTTCTTTTCCAATGTCAACGAAATTCAATTGTTGTGCTGTTACTGGTTTCCATTCAACATTAATTAAATCATCATTTTGATTTGGATTTGGATTACCGTATTTAGCGAAATTTGAGCAAATCTTACAAAATCTACGTCTACCTAAATCTTCAACACTACCAGGGGTGATTGCTGGTGTTAACGTATTTTTAAATAAATAACCTAACTCATCACTATGACAAACACCTATGAAATAAAAGAAATTGAAATATTTCAAAATTGTAATATTTTTGTAAGTAATTCTTCTACCTGGATCTGTGATTTGAAGAAACTGTTTAGACATATTTAACTGGCTCTCAATTGATACTCGATACAAATAGATTGGATGTTTCGTATTTTGATGGTGATATTTAACAGTGTTTAATATATCCATTATGAAGAAACTATCACCTTCCAGCTGAAATAATTCAAAATAGGTAATAACGATCATTTTTTCAGTTGTTGATGTTAATCTTTACCAAATAATAGTTATCGTTATTATTTACAGATGCTTTCTTATTACCATAATAGAACGTTTTAAGTTTTCCAGCGATAAGTTTAGAAGTTTCTGATCCTTTTTCTATGTTAAACGTATGAGGAATTAGTGCTTCAAAGTCTGAATGTGGTTCGATTTCTTTTTTAGAATTCGCGATAACATCCCTTCTCTATTAGTATAACCAATCATTATCGGTACATGATTGTATTTACCCGATTTCATAATATCCATTGGTTCTTCTGTTAGAAATGCATTTGTTGAATATCGTTCAACAACAGGCGCATAAGGACGTTCATAACTAGCAACAAATTCCTAAAATCTCGCATCACCACCTGGTGATTTCCCGTAAGGGATGCCACGAAAAGCATAGAAATCTTTACCATTGATGTCTTTGTCAATGGTGCCGCGAAGTGCCCCCGTTTCAACACTAACAATAGGATGATCAGCCATGTTCGAATGATAATACCAACTACCAACAGATAATGATTTGAATTTAACTTTATATAATTTCGTTAATAGCAATTATAGCCAACGAAATGACGACCTTTACATCCATTATCATTTCTATAATTACATTTAGATAAACTTACTAATTATAAACACGAAAACTAATGCTGTAATCATCTTGAACCCATCATAATGATGAAAATTGTTAAGAATTTATCGGGGAAGTAGTAGTAATTTGATTGCTATTTAAATAATAGACAAATAAGACAAGGTAACGGGACAAATTGATTTGTTATGATCACTAATCCATTAGAGGAATGCTTATCGCTATTGTTTGCAGCATCAGTTAAATAATTGTATTTTTTTGTTGTTTAAATTGATTTTGACGACAGATTGTTTATCTTTTCAACAATCATTACGAATGATGATTTGGATCCATTGTTTCTAAAATCATTCGACACTCGACAATCATTTTTATTAAATACTAAACGGCTAGTCTTGACGTTATGACAGGTAAATTCACACAGGAAAATACATGGTCTTTGAAAAATACGTGCTTTATTTTTCATCAAACAAATAAATCAAAAATTAATAATTTCAATGATTAAAAATGGAATTTAATGGTTTCATTCTATCTAAATCTGGATCTTTATCTAATTTCAATTTCTCATCAATATCAACATAATTAAATTGATCTCTTGTTATTGGTTTCCAATTAACATTTATAACATCATCAGTTTGATCGGGTGTTGGATTTGATGTTCTTGCAAAATTCGTCCATAATTTAACGAATCTACGTACAGCTAATTCCTCAATCGTACCAACTGACAATTCATTTGACATGAATGATTTCAATATATAACTTAAATCATCAGCATGGGATACACCTTTTGTACAATTAGATGGTAATGTATTTGCTAATTTTAAAAATAATTTTCTCCTCATCCCATTACCACATTTATATGCTAAAAAGTTTATTAAAATATAAAATGTTGTTATTTTCGATAGTGCCACAGCTTTATAATGATTTAATGTAGTTTCTAGTGACATTCTATAAACGTAGATTGGGGCTTGACTTGTTAATTTGTGACCATCAATTGTCCGGTGTACATCATAAGCAAATTGTGTATCGCCTTTCAACTGGAAAAATACGAATGGATTATTGACAATACATCAACATTGATCCATTGATAATGGTATTTATTGTTACCACGTAGAATTTGTTGAGATTTTGTTCTGTTGGTTCCTCATTATCGAAATAGATGTTTTTCAATTTCATTGCAATTTCCTTAGATTTTTCACTACCTTTCTCTATATTATACAAATGATTGATTTCAGTTTCAAAATCTGTTGTAATCTTGGCACCCGGTATGAATTTTCTTACAGACTCAAAGAAGATACCTTCATTCGAATTGTAACCAACAATCAATGGTACTTGATTATAAGTACCATTTCTAATAATTTCTAATGGATCTTGTGATAGAAACGTATGATCAGTTTGATATGGTTCAATAACTGGACCAAATGGACGTACCAAATCAGCTGTAAATAGCTAAACAATCATAGATTTGTTTTTTTTTAATTAGTATTGAAATGATCGATATTCAATTTATTTTTACATCATTTTGTCGATATTGAGCTTTAACGATTTTTTGTGTTGGTAATTGTTTTAAATATTCTAAAATCATCTTTTCATTATCACAATCTTTATAATCGACAAATTTCGCTGCTATTTGTCCATTAATTTTACCACGTGCCCATGGATTCGTTGCACAACCACTTTGCATAATTGCTTTATGGAATAAACCTTTTGTTGATGGTGATAATACCAAATAATGTACAGCCGCACCGCCAGCACTCTCCCCAAATATTGTAACATTTGTTGGATCACCACCGAAATTTCCAATATTCTTCTGGACCCATTTCAATGCTAAAACCATATCTTTCAGACCAGCATTACCAGGTACATCCAAATTGGGATCGTTTAAACTTAAAAAGCCTACAATTAACAACAATTGACATTAATAAATCTTAATTGAACACAAAAATACACAAATAACATATACCGAAGATGCCGAGTCTATAATTGATTGAAACTAGTACAATATCTTCAGTCATTAAATATTCAGGACCGTACATTGCGAGTTCACTCGAACCATAAACGAAACCACCACCATGTATCCATACCATTACCGGTTTCAAATTGGCTTTTTCATCTACATTACGTAGCTAAAAAATGGTTCAATTGCAAATTATTAAAAAATAATAATAAATGTGGAAGGTTGGATGGATTACTTGTTTCGTAAAAACGTTCAATACTAAACAATTATTCTCATCACCAATGTTGTGGAAAAACATCATATGTTTTGATGGACATGCTGGACCCTCCTTGGTGGCATCCCGGACACCAACCCAAGGTTTCACTGGTACGGGGGCCTACAATTTAATTCAATTCAGCTGGTATCAATCAACAGTTTGCTGTAGTGCTTGGCACAAATCGCATGAAAGTAATGATATTTAAAACGACCAGAGTGTGTCAATGCGTTAGTGGTGGTGGAGGCAGTGCCCCCAAAAGATGACCCCTTTTTGTATAATTGAAATTTTTTATTGCTTTTTCAGTTTATTTACCATTTGCGGTTTTCAATGTTTATTTTTATCTACCTCTACGCAATATTTTCTATTTCTGTCACTTATAAAAATCGTCGAAATGGTGTTTGCAGTCAAAATTCTTTCAGGAATATTGTTAACAACAATTTTTTTTCGATAATGATCCAAAAAACAATTAATTTCTTCCAATTATACTTGCAATTATATAACATGCAAAAATATATGAAACAAAGCAATGATAATGTAATAAGACAATTGATTTTCCTGCTTTATTAGTTTCGCCTTGTCTAATTTAATCCGATTTTTTTTTAGTTTGTTATTGTGTTGTACAGTTTGACGCACAACGAAACAATTCGTTGGACCGGTAGTACAACCTTGACCAAGTTCTGTTTTTAAATTTATTTATTCCACATTTGTCTAATCACAGTTTAATTTTTAATGATCAATTCATGTAGAAAAACAAACTCGTTTACCTTGCTCAAACATAACTTATCATAAATCTTGATTATAAAATTTAATAGAAACAATAAGATACTTACAAAATTCACAATTGACTTACTTTAAATCGAAGTTCACCGATCGGTGCTTCAGCATAAGGTATCCCCAAGAAACTGTAAAACTCATTGTTCCGATAATCTGATAGAGTTTTGCCCTTAATTTGGCCCTCCGTTATTTTAACAATCGGATTCGACATGACTTCGGTCGATAGTTTGCAACAATTAAGTGGAAAAGAACGTGAACCAACTGACACCGTTAGACGAAATACGTTCACTAAAACAAAATTCATATGTAGCGAAACGAGAACGTCGGATAAACCATATGAGCAATGTATTCAAGTGGTTGATGATAACATTTAATTGACATCCAGTTTCTAATTGGTTACAATTAAAACAAAACAAAACGCGGAACTTGTCATATGTTTTGAACCCGCAAAAAAATTCCACTTGTTATGAAAGTATATGGAAAAAAAACCAACGCTCATCAAACCCTGAGTACTGGTTTTCCAATTTTCATGTTAAAGTTGTTAAAAATCCCATTTTTTTTCATCTAACTAACAGTAAATAGATTTTTGGACTTATGAACAGGATACAGGAGGCTATCAGTGTTATCAAATAAATAATTAACATCAGACGAAAAGAAAAATAGAATCGTCTCAGATAAGAAGATATTAAGTAATAAATGGAGCATTGTCGAGTGGTATTAGATCGTAAGCAATGATTTCTTTTGTTTAAATCCATTCAAATTTTATTTAGAATTCGTTAATATTCTAAAAGAATATAAAACTTGGCCTTGATTGTTTCTTGTAATTTTCTTATTGTTTTTATTACTATTATTACTATTGTTTCTATTATCAGCTGGAGATTCTTCATCTATATCCGATGCGTTATTATCATTATTTGTTAGATTACTTGATGTGTTATCAGTCGCGTTGTCGGTCTTTGGTTCTTGATCAACTTCAGCTGTACCACCTTTACCAAAAACATCATACTTTTTAACATGTTCAATATAGCTAATTGGTTGGATTTCACGTGTTACTTTCGGTTTTTCTTCAATTATATCAGACCTAAAGAAATATAATAATGTAGAATGTAGAATTGTTAAGATTTATTTGTTACCAATCGTTAAATTTCTCTTGAATTGCCGTCGAACCTAATTCATCATATTGTTCCTTAGTTACGAGTTTATCTTTAAAATCTGGATCTTTCAATAGAACTTTGCCACCCATCCAACTATAAGCGACTGGACTAGAATTTGCAATAATTAAAAGACAACATTAGAATGAACCAAGAGATACGTACTCCGCCGGCTTGTAAACATTCACTTCCCAACTGGCTGGTATCATTGAGCGCACTTCATTATATAATCTCTCTTTAAAACCATTAAAATTACAATTACCACCGATACATAAAATATTTTTCGCTAATTGTTTACGATATTTTAATGGACAACATAAGATTGCTTTATAAATCGTTTCACCAATACCAATACTTTTGATATTAATATCAGATGGATGGAATAATATTTCTGGTACTGTAAAACGTTCATTATTCAAACGTAATATTTGACAATTTTCTGCGATTTCATCATGTTTATCTGTATTATCTTGTATATAACCACGACGGATATTATTGAAATCTGGTAGGACATAATTTTTGATTATTGGATTTCTATTTGTTGGTAATTCAGCTAGTTTTAAATCATTTTTAAAATTATCTGAAACAAAACATGTATCCTCTTTCACTTGATTTATCACATATGTTTCTTCCATTACATGATATTGACGGTACGAGATGATATCTTTTAAATAGTTCGTCAATAACTACAACGAAAATAGATAAATATTGGAATATTGATTGTTTAAATGTAATTCAAATCACCTTGCCACCAACATTGATCCGTTTAACACCTTTCAAATACTTTCTACCTTCAATATATGGAATGACATGTGTGAAACTGTAACCGGAATCGACAATAATGCACGGCGTCTTATGCCCAATCTCTTGTTGATATTTCAACAATGCTAAATCAGTTGGATTTGTGCGAAACATCGAGTTGATTTCGTATTCTTCAAAAAATATTTCATCAATACAATCTTGTATCGATTTAAAATTGAATAATGGCTGTGTCATTATTATTGGATAATTATTAATTGGGCAAACATTTTTACTAAATATATAATCCCATATTGGTTTTTGTACATCCCATTTTGTTATATAACCACGTTCGCTTGGTATTAAATAGAATAAACCAGAACAATCTCTACATTCATCGATTTGATCACCAATAAATAAACGTTTACGTTCCGATTTCGCTTTCATTATACAATTCGGTATTATTCTAAAATCAACAATTAGAAAAATCAATCGAAATTCGCTTGCAATTGACCAAATTACACCCTACTTAGGCTCATCTGCAAATGAATAATTTATCTTGATTGTATACGAACCATTATCGAATATTAAACCATCCAAATTATAATCTACAACAAAATCAGTTTTAATAAATTCATAATAAAACAATTTCATATTAAGAATCACCTTTAGATTGATTTGAAATGGAATCACGACTAGTTAATCGTGATTTTCTTTGTGATCGTTTCTCATAACGCCGACTGAAATTAAATTGTTTCGTTTCACCACTACGTAAACGTTTAATTTCTGGGTGGTGTATTTCGGAATCGTCATCACTCATAGAATTCTCCATTTATTGTTAAACGATACAAACAATAACAAACAAATCAAAACAATTTCGCCGATTTGAGGCTAAATAAAAGTATGGTTATGTACATTACAGTTGGCTACACTGAATACACTAGATTTAACATTTTCAATTCGTTTAGCAGAAATTCAAAGAAATCATAACCGAATTATAGATTTACAATGGATAAATCTTATAAATTCATCAATATTACACCAATTGTGCCTCAAATCTCTTGTTTTGGTGATCATTTTTGCTATATTTAGGGATATTTGTAGATGTAAGTTGTTGACACTGATGAGTAATCGACATTTATAGGTTAAGCGATTCAAAAAAATATATATATAAATATCTAAATAAATGTGTTAAGGTACAAATATTGCTAAGAAAGTTGATAAAAGTGTAAATTAATATCTTGGTGTTGTTTCAGTAATTAATATTTGGTCCAGCAATGTCTACAAATATTCGTTCATGTTTCCTACGTTGTCTCAGAAATACGCAAAAGATGATCAATTTACCACATAATCAGTCTGTAACGCTTGGCCGTAATGAAGATACAGGCATTACAGATTTGCACGTATCTCGTAATCATTTAGAATGCATTGCTGATTACGATACAGAGAATGTAACGGTGAAGACATTAGGAAAATGTTATTCCGGTTGCAATGGTTATGCTTTAATGAAAGATAGTAAATACACATTAAAACATGGTGATCAAATTGAATTACGTTTAGGACACTACGAGTATGAGATTGTTTTTGAGAAATCTACAAATGAGGATAGTGTAGAGCCTGAATCGAAAAAAGCAAAATTAGATCCAACAAGTGATGGTAAATGGGAGCAAATCGATGGCAAAGAATTATTAATTTATACAACTAACAATTGTCATAGTCAATCAATAATAGCCGGTTTTGATTTGGATGGAACATTGATTAAAACGAAATCAGGTGCACGATTTCCAAAAGATCCAAACGATTGGGAATTGAATTTCTCGAATGTGTCAAAAAAATTGCAGCAATTGTACAACGACGATAAGAAAATTGTCATATTTACAAATCAGGCTGGCCTTAGTAAAGATTCAAGTAAAATTGATGGTTTTAAAAAGAAAGTCGAAGCAATTATTAAACATTTATCAACACCATGTCAAGTATTTATAGCCACTGGTAGATCGATTTATCGTAAACCAGCACCAGGAATGTGGAATTTATTAAATGATAATAAAAACGATAATAAAAAAATCGATTTAAGCAAATCGTTTTTTGTTGGTGATGCAGCCGGTCGTGCAGACAGTTGGGCATTGAAAAAGAAAAAGGACCATTCAATTGGTGATCGCTTATTTGCCATGAATATCGGCATAAAATTCCTAACACCAGAAGAATACTTCTTAAATGGTCAATCGCCAAATTATCGAATGCCTGAATTTGATCCAAGAAATCTGACAATTCCCAATTATCCTGATTTGAAATTAACAAATCCAGAAATGGTAATAATGGTTGGTGGTCCTGGTTCTGGTAAAAGTCATTTTACAAAATCAACACTAACACCAAAAAATTACATTTATATCAGTCGTGATAAATTAGGTAGTTGGCAGAAATGTGTTAAATTAGCTGAGGAATCGTTACGTAAAAAACAGAGTGTTGTGATTGATAATACAAATCCTGATAAAGAATCAAGACAACGTTATATTGATATAGCGAAAAAATTCAATATTCCATGTCGGTGTTTTTTAATGGCAACAAACTTTCAACATTCAAAACATAATAATCGTTTCCGGGAACTCACCGACAAAACCCACACATCGATCAATGAGATGATTCTGAATACTTACAAGAAGAACTATCAAGAACCGGACATCGCTGAAGGTTTCATTGAAATTCTACGTATACCATTTTTACCAAATTTCGATAATAACGAACATGAAAAACTGTATAAAATGTTCTTATTGGAGAGTTAAATTAAAAACGGATTGCGTTAGTATTTTTTGTTGTTTTTTTTTCTGTTAATACTTATTAGACATCCACCAATTTTGCAACTTACTACCAAATTAAGTACAAATCTAAAGAATGTTAGAAAAATAATTGCTCTAAAAAGGAATTCTTAAAAAAAAGAATAATTAAATTATTCTTTATGTTGTACTGAATATCTTGATTTAAAATACGGTATCCTATCTAAAATTCCATATAAAATACTACCAGGTATCTTCTGATGTCGTAGAATTAATTCGTCAAGCGCTGCAGCCACTTTCGCTTGTAAATCTTCCGGTGTTAATGTTGGGTCATATTCAATTGGCTTACCAACATGACTGATCATTTTCACAGGGAAACCACCATAAATCGGCGCAAATGGAAATTTGAATAGTGCATACAATTTTAAAAATATCCGCCTTCCCATACTCACAGTGCGGAATGCTTCACGTAAATTCTCCGTAAATAATGGAATAATTGGCTATAAACAAATCGAAATAATGAAATTAATCTAAAACTGTCTTTGATATAGAAAAAAAAACACA
The DNA here is from genome assembly GCA_028455855.1 of Meloe dianella. Classification (NCBI taxonomy): domain Eukaryota; kingdom Metazoa; phylum Arthropoda; class Insecta; order Coleoptera; family Meloidae; genus Meloe; species Meloe dianella. The sequence goes on along the minus strand of JAPTHL010000047.1, from coordinate 7,959,627 downwards.
CTAACAACTTTAGCATCTAATGCAACTTTAGCGAAGCCCAAACGTCGCTTCCACATTAAATTGTAATGATGACTGAATTGTGCCTCATATACGCCACCAGGTGATATTGCTAGTAGATTGCCCTCTTTCAATATATTCGAGCATGATTGTATTGTGCCTGGTACCACTTTTAAACAATCAGCAATGATACTGAAACCAGGCAAACGAAATAGAAAATAATCAGCAACTGTGTGTACAAGACGATTCTTTAAAAATAACGTTTTTGATAGGAAATAATAAATGTCAATCGGTATAGCACCATGATAATAAACTATCAATGCTGGCCCATTATCTGGGATATTTTCCAAGCCTTCAATTTCATAACCATGCCAAATCCATCCGTGCGCATCCCAAATTGCCGCCGCTGTTTTCCTAGCTGTCTCCCATTTATCACGTGTTTGTAACGTTAAACGTATACTGCGCCAATGTAATTTATAAATATAGAAAATAAAGGCTGTTATATATAGTAATAATGCTATAACAACTGGCAAGAGAAACGTTATAAGTAGTGGTGTTAAACACCATGTCATCCATAATGTAAAATCAATGTCAATGTAATCCACTGGAAATAAATCAATTAATAACAATCATTTGGCGTGAATAACAACTTACCCATGTAGCTGCGAAATGTCTCAAAATACGCTTGAATATTCATCGTTTGTACTTTTGATTTATTTAAATAATTATCAATGATTGAACATTGGAGACAACCGATTTGGGAACGTTGAAACCATCGATTAAATCAATTTGTTGTATATACTAAAAATTGGCTCCCTTTCCCAAGTCTTTCATTCAACATTCTCACATAATTAAAAACTTTTTAGAATTAATCATTTGCATACGTAAAAATAGTGGAATAATTATAATAGTTAGAAATGAACTACTAACCTCAATTAAAGTCGGTCAGTTAATATATATTTCTATGACAAACAGGAAAAAATGAATTTTCCTCGATGAATGGTTGGGCGACCAAAACACAATTAACTTTCTCCTAAATGCGATTTTCCGCCCTTCAACGAATTTTCCAAGAAAATCGTTTAAGATCATATAAAAGAGCTACTGTACGACTACCTATGAACTACCTGTAGCAGTGTTGCCAAATGATTTCCATAAAATTTGTAGTGTAGAGTGAAAAAAAGAGTAAAAATAAGAGCATTATTGATTTGATCGTTCTATAATTGTGATTTTGAAACGATTCTGGTTCGTTTTTAATCCTAGAAACGCCACAAAACTGGTCCTTCACGTTCACTGTGCCGTTTAAAGGATCTCAAAAGGGGTATGTATTTGCGAATGTATTGATGACCTGTTTATAATTTGACGGTGATAGAGCTTCATTCTAAGGGCGAATAGTCGTTAAAAATACAGCAACATCGGTAGATCTACCGGAATATTGTAAATCCGACACCACAATTTGTGTAATTAATGAATAATTTAATTACATGGTATAACTAGCTAATCATCAATTTGCAATTAAGCGTAGAAATTGCATATTCATATACGCATTCGATAGTATCTCAATATCTAAATAATTATTAATGAATATTGGAAAATCATAAAAAAATCATTGGCGACATATCAGGGAATTTCAACGGTTTTCTATTGGTATGCATTAAAATTTGACATTTTTGTAATTGTCGGTCGTACAATAATGGCCGTCTTGTTATTGTTGATTTCGTAAATTATTTTATAATAACATACCGGAATTTTCCAAATCAATACAGAGGTAATAGCGGGGATTTCATAAACAAAACTAATTAGATTTTAATTAATTATATTTGATAGACATTGAATTATTTTGTTAGTTTTTACTTTAATTACAATAAGGCGGGAAAGTACTTTTCAACAGAGAACTCATCCAATTAATCATTAAACAAAACAACAACCAAATAATAATTAAGAAGGAAAAACTATGCCATTAGAAGTGATAAAAAGAGTATTTGATGAAATTGCCAAAATAACAGAAATTACAAATAAATTTGATGATATAAAAAATGAATTAAATGATGAAACAAACGACATAAAAAGTCTATTAGATCGTAGTAAAATATTAATTGAATCATTATATGATACAGCAAATTCAATAAAAGATGAATTTGTAAATAATTTAAATACAATAAATACGGATTTAATTGATAATAAAATTGATGATTATGATATAAATATTGATGATAAAAAAGATCCATTAAGTGATATTGATTTAGATGCAACACCAAGTCTAATTGAATCAAGTTTTAATGATATCAATGATGATAATAAAGCGAATGATGATGATGACAATGGTGATGATGACGATGATGATGAAACAACAACTGCACGTAAACCAACAATTAAATTAGTCGATATTAATAAATTAGTTGAGCCGAAAGCTATAATCAAAAAAGATTCATCACCTAAAGAGAAGAAATGTGTACAATTCGATGCTAGTATTATAATAATAACTGATTCAGATGATGACAATAAACATAATAAGCGACGTTCAAAACGCAATTCAAATAATAATAATAATAATAGAAATTTAAAACGATCACTACGTTTATATCGCAGTAACAGTTCAAATTCTGATTCAGATTCAGAATCGTCTGATATTGATTTAACAAATAATAAATTAATTCATAAAAAACCAAAACAAATTCAATCAATTAATAATAATGGCAGTCAATTATCAGATACTGATTATAATTGGGAAGATGATGTTAAATTTAAATCAAATTCTGTTGTTAATCTGTTAAGAGTTCCATGTGAAGAGATGAAAGAGTTTTATGCTAACAGAGAGGAATTGGAAGAGATAAAAAAATTAACGGATCTGAATTCGTTGAAAAGACGTCGTCAGAATGGTAGAAATTCAAATTCATCATCAGACAGTGATAGAAATACGATGAAAAAAGGTAAAAAAAACACAACAATATGTGAGAATGATTCATCTTCATCACAAACATCATCTGAAAGTGAATCAATTTTACCATTATCAACTATTAATGAGAACAATGAGAATAATGAAATTAATGCAGCTGCTGAATTAGCTTTGGTAATTTGATAAGCAACAACTATTATCATTCAAAACACTAATCATAATTTGAATTTTAGGCATCAATGGATTCTGATAAAGAAATTTCTAATGATTCAGATGATAATTCGATTAATGTAAGTAAATTCCCAATGTTTTCCCCAATCACCAATTTAGTTGTTGTTATTGTTATTTTGAAAAAATTATAGGAATCATCAAAAGTAGAAGAAAATCATATAATTGAAGAAAGTGGTAAAAATAAAACAGATAAAAATATTCAGGAATTTGATGATGATGATGGAGATTCTGGAAATGATAATGGTAATACTAAATTTGATGAAAATATTGATAAGAATGATGAGGGCAAATCAGATTCTGATGATAGAAATAAGGAGAAATCATGGAGAAAAGACAAGTTATTAACAGAAAAATTATCAGACACAGATTCTGCAGAAGGGATGAAGAAGTTCTTAAAGAAAAAAGAAGCAAAGAAACAGAAAGGCGATGACGATGATGATGATGATGAAATAAAAACCGTTTCAAAGAAGAAGAAGAAGAAGTATAATCCATCCGTTTTTTGTTGATAAACAATTTCTAATTATTGCTTTTGTTCACAGATTGGTAAAGAAGAAAAGCAGAGTTCTATCAGATTCTGATTCTGATGATGATGATGATGTTGATAAGAATAAGAAAAATAAAGATACTGATGAAGATTATAGAAATGACGAATCAAATTCATCGTCGGCTGAATCAGAGAAGGAAAAAGAAAATGAAACCAATGAGAAGTAAAATTTGTTTGATAAATATTGGATACGGTGAAACTTCTTTTTTTTAATCAAATGCTCAATATTTATTGCACTGAATTAAACAGAAGTTTCACTGTATCTCAAAAATATAAACGTTGTTATTTAAATAAATGATCAATTTTGAAGGTCGAAGAAGCCTCGTAAACGTGTGAAACGTATGGAAGATAGTAGTGATGAGAGTGATGAGAAATCAACAAGGAAACATATACGTAGAGTATTGGGTCGTGATGATTTAGCTGAAACAACATTAGCTGCGGAAAATGAAGAGAAACGGCGCAAAGGCAGAATTCTTGAGAAACAGAAAAAAGTATGTATTACAATTCACATCATAATAATACATAAAATTCTCTCTATATATATATGAATGTATATTTCTAGTATAATCAGATTTTTGCAAATAGTGATTATGAGTCGAAAGCAAAAATTGATAAAATCGTCTTAGATTTTGATGAAACCACCAAAACGGAATTGTTAAGAGTCAATGATGATTTAGTAAAGAAATTGAAGCCACATCAGGCATCTGGTGTGCGTTTCATGTGGGATGCATGTTTTGAATCAATTGAACGTGCTAAAGAAACGAAAGGTTCCGGTTGCATATTGGCACATTGTATGGGTTTAGGTAAAACATTACAAGTTATCACATTAACACATACATTATTAACAAATTATGATAAAACACAAGTGAAAAAAGTGATGGTTGTATGTCCATTAAATACAGTATTAAATTGGGTAAATGAATATAATGAATGGTTACCAAATAATCCCGATTTTGATATATATGAATTAGTATCATTTAAACAAAATGTTGAACGTCAATATCAAGTACAATTGTGGCATGAAAATGGTGGTGTATTAATAATTGGTTATGAAATGTTTCGTAATTTAAGTAATCCAGATAATAAGAGAATTTATAAGAAATATCGTACGAAATTCCATGAAGCATTTGTTGATCCAGGACCGGATTTGGTCATATGCGATGAGGGGCATTTATTGAAAAATGAAAAATCCAATATTAGTATAGCAATGAATCGTTTGAAAACAATGCGACGTATTATATTAACCGGTACACCATTACAAAATAATTTAAGAGAATATTTTTGTATGGTACAATTTATAAAACCAAATCTATTAGGTACATATAAAGAATATTTAAATCGTTTTGTTAATCCAATAACAAATGGACAATATACTGATTCAACATTACACGATATACAAATAATGAGACGACGTTCGCATGTTTTACATAAATTATTAGATGGTGTTGTACAACGTCGTGATTATTCTGTATTACAACCATATTTACCACCGAAAAACGAATATATATTGTTTTTAAATTTAACAGATATCCAAATCAAATTATATGAACATTACATGAATCATTTCGCTAGAAGCAGTTCAAATAGTTCAAGAACATCATTTCTATTTGTTGATTTCCAATCATTACAGCGTATTTGTACACATCCACGTGTATTACTTGATAAAAGTATTGAAGATAGAAATAAAGAGAAATTCTTAGACACAGATTCTGAAGGATCATTAAAAGATTTTATTGATGATGGTGATGATGATGATGATGCTGATACAACAACAAACACATCAGATAGTGATAATAGTGGTGATGGAACACATACAACAACAACAGCAACAACAAAAAAACGTATAACACGTGCAACAGCAGCTGAACATAATAATGATGAGCATATTGATAATGATGATCAATATGGAATTATTGGTACAAAAGAATGGTGGCAAGAATATTGTGATGGTGATGAATTAGATAATATTGAACATAGTTCGAAATTGTTTCTACTATTTGAAATTTTAAAAGAATGCGAACAAATCGGTGATAAAGTGTATGTATTATGTAATTATCAAAATAATTAATTCAATTGATTAATTCAATTCTAGTTTGGTTTTTTCACAATCATTATATTCATTGAATGTTATTGAATATTTTCTGGGTAAAATCCATGATGCAACCCAAGAAAATACAAATCTAAATGGTTATACTGGTTCATGGTGTATAGGTTTAGATTATTTCCGTTTAGATGGTTCATCATCATGTGATAATCGTAATATATGGTGTAGAAATTTTAATGATCCAAAAAATTACCGTGCTAGATTATTTTTAATATCAACAAGAGCTGGTGGTTTAGGTATTAATTTAGTTGCAGCTAATCGTGTGATTATATTTGATGTATCATGGAATCCATCACATGATATACAAAGTATTTATCGTGTATATCGCTTTGGACAAACTAAACCAAGTTATATTTATAGATTTGTCACCTATGTACGTGATTATACGCAATTTTATCTTATATTAAAGATAATAATGATAATTAATTTTAGGGTACAATGGAGATGAAAATCTATGAAAGACAAGTTACAAAACAAGCAATCTCGAAACGGGTTATTGATGAACAACAAATCGACCGCCATTATAATCAACATGATCTCTTAGAACTTTACAAGTGACTAATTTTTTATTAACGATACGATTATTAATAATAATAATAACAATTGTAGATTTGATCCCCGGCCTGGAAACCGGCCAATACCTTTAGTACCTAAAGATGTTTTATTAGGTGAGATGTTACAAAAATACGAGAATCGTATTTACAAATACCATGAACATCAGTCATTATTAGAAAATAAAGAAGAAGAATGTTTGAATGAAGAGGAACGTAAAGCGGCATGGGAAGAATTTGAAAATGAGAAAATCCAAAGGAATACGAGTAAGGTTTCTTGTTTTTAATTTTCTACGTTATATTTTTTTGTATTTTTAAAATATTTAGCAGGTCTTTTCATGAATAATTTTGGGAATTTTATGGGTAATTTCCTCAAATATTTATATTAATTTTGTTAATTTTTGTTGTTTTTTGTGTGAATTTAGAACCAATTCCTGGAATATCGCACCAATCAATCAATGAAGCAATTGTAAGTTTAATACGTAAAGAGAATCCATCATGGACTGATCAACAAGTAAAATCAATGTTACCGGTAATAACAATGCAATTATCTGAAACGTTAAAGAAGGGCGATCTTAGTGTAAGTTTGGTAGAGAAAAAAACGAAATTATTTGGAGGAGAATTTGAAATTTTTGTTGTTATAGCTTTACGAACGAATCCAGAACGAAGTTAAATATTTACACGCTTTACGGGCACAACAAATGAAAGAACATTATTATAATATGAAAATGTTACAACAACAACAACAATTTCTACAACAACAGGGCTTTGTCAATAATCCGTATCAAGCGCAGTAAGTAGAAACATTGTAAATTAATCAAATAGAATTATTAATAATTTTGTATTGAATTGAAGACAACATTTACTACAAGGACCTGGTACAAGTCAACGATTTTTGCAACCGAACATTGTGAATGAGATTGTTGATTTAAATGATGAATGAATTTAATGTATTTATTAGTTACTTAGTTGAGTAATTTTTAATTTATATCACCAATTAGAATAGTTGTATTGGTTCTTACATTTACGCATCAATATAGTCAAAAAAAAATTCTTCAATATTTTGCGGGATAAAATATTTGTAAATAATGAAAATTTCTACTTAAAAATGATAGAATAATTTTATCCTAAATGTGTCTCAAAAATTTGAAAAAAAATATATCAATAAACAAGTCTACACTTTCAACAAAATCAATGTTTATTGTTCTTTCTCTCAACAATCTCCGGTAAGTGTTTCAATAGTTCATCTGTGTTTAATTGGAAATTACTGTCAACCCATAAATTTTTTAATTCATTCAAAACTATACCCATCGACCGTCCACTTTCCACACCCAATCCTTTCAACATACGTCCAGTAACTGGTAATGTTGGTATAGTCCATTTCTCAAATTCTTCTAAATATTGGGAATTATTGTATTTTAATATTTCAATAACATATTTATAAGCGTCAGTTGTTTTCGATTTTGTCTTCATCACTAATTGTTTGTATGGTAAAAGTGGTATTTGATGGATTTTCGGTTCACGGTGTTTAACAATAAAAACAGCCATTTCACGTTCGAATACTGATAATTTTAAACGAGCATTCAATGTTGCCGCATCATCTTCATCTTTCAATAATGTCGATAATAACGTGATGGGATGTAAATTTAAATGGCCGCATTGCGTCCAAATTCTCTTCAATTCATCAATATCGAATGATTTTGGCAAACCGATATACGGTGCTAAATCGCATTCAATCATTCGAATTAATAAATTACCAGCAAAATTACCTTCTAATGTTTTCTTTAATTCAATCCAAATTCTTTCACCGGAAATATTCGTTAAACCATCTTTGTTTTCAATGATTGCCTTCAATGTGGCTTCATCATGATCATCGGGTTGTTCACAAATCCTCCCGTAAAATCGAAAATATCGCAAAATTCGCAAATAATCCTCTTGAATTCTTGTTACAGCATCTCCAACAAATCTCACTTTTCGTGCTTTCAAGTCCTCGTAGCCGTAAAAATAATCATAAACATCCCCAGATAGACCTAAAATAATTGTGTTAACTTTAATTTCATAATTGTCGAATAAATTACTTAGAAACATTGAATTTATAGTTAAATCCCGCCGTAAAGCATCCAATAGCCAGTCTGTAGTGAATTCAACTTGTGCATGCCGTCCATCAGTAACAACATCCACTCTTAATGTTGTTACTTCAAAATTCTCCTTGTCGTTAATTCTTGGTGTTATTGTGCCGTGTTTCTCGCCATTCATGTTAATCATACGTATATTCTCTTGTGTGAACATTTCTTTCATTTGTATTGGTGTGGCTGTTGTTGCAAAATCTAAATCTTTCGGTTTCATACCCAGTAATAAATCACGAACAGCACCGCCGGCTATCCGTATTTCATAACCATACTTTTTGAATAATTCCGATAACTGATTTAATTCATCGGTGAATATTGATTGGAATTCAAGACTATTTAATTGCGTTATTATTGGATTATCACGGGATTTTGGTAGAGCCATTGCACGAAGCAATTCAATTCTACGCCGCACGGAAATATTTGAACGCTAATAAAACGTTATTGATTTAATATACCAACACTATGGACAACTTACATGTGTTGAATATGATGATTTCAGTAGAGTTTTTGCTGAATTTACGATTCGAATACCAAAAATTTGCATTTTCCAAAAACCATCAGTATTGATGATTTTTTTTGAGGTTAACTGTCAAAATGTTACAAATCTAGTCAGTTTTGTTGTTGCACAGTTGGTGGGGCTGACGAATCAACAGGTTATTCGGTTGGTTCACCTGGGTCATTGTCATTTCCCGCTTTTTGTTTACCAAAAATTTTGCTGAAAATCCGGTTTTTTTCTGGTGAGAATATCCGTACGATAATAATCAACAAAATTCGTTAAAATTCACGTAAATCCGGTATTCGTTTAGTATTCTAGTATTTTCAAATTGTTTGTAAAATTGGATTTTAATTTGTTTAAAATTGTACGGTTGAAGTTCCTTATCGGATTACAGTTACGTTTCTATTACAATAGTCGGATGTTTTTGTTTTGTCTAAAATTGAAGAAAACTAAATGTGATTGCAGTTTTTCATGTGTTAAGATTTATTTAATTTTGCGTAATTCAAATGTTTCGTTCATGGTAATCGTGTAATTGTTGTAAATTTGAGAATTTTTTTTTTGAAAATTGGCCGTTGAGGCATCAAATTCTTCAGTTTCACCACCATTTTTTTCCTCCAACGTCTCACTTGAATTACGCAAATCACCGACATACGTCGTTATTATTCTTCTGTATATTTCATGTGAGTGGAATAGAGATGAAATGGGTGGGACGTATGTCTCAGTAGACGCACTTGCGCAAACAACTTAAAAATTTTCTCAGAAAGTTTTCAAGGCTGTTCTATCCTTCAGCATAGCGGCCATTGTTGAAATCGGTTGGAAGACGCTTGGCTTTGTCTTGCCAGTTTGATGTTTGTGTGTCTTGTGTGTGAAAAAGCCGTTTTTTTTCCTCTCGTATAAACCAAACAACAAGTGAATAATGTTGGATGGAATTTTGAATAATTCCGCAACAACCACCTGTTGCTATGTTGGTAATTCACATTGGTGGCGGTAATTGTGGGGGCGGCGCGCAAATTTACCCGGATTTTTATAAAAAAATCTCATTTCTTAACAGAGTGTAAACAAGCTCCTTTCTTCAAATACATTTTACACTGTTTTCTAATCGTTTCCGGTAAAATTCAACAATTTCAACCTGTGTTTTTCAATGTTTCATTAAGACGATTTCAAATAGTTTTGTTTTTTATATTTTTCAGCCATTTCAGCGATTTCCTTTGTTCATCCGAATTACAATTGAATCGAATTGTGTTTGATGGGTTCGGGTCTAGTGGCACGTTGATTTTGAAATCGTGACTAGATCCACACTCATTAAGTACTGGTCGAATGAACATCAATTAAATTTGCGGTAAGCAGCCCTTTGTTTTTGGGGGATGAATTTTCCCGAAAAACACTGTGTTGGCGATTGTGGGTTTAGTCCACGCTCTTGTTTTGAATTCGTGACTAGATCCATACTCGTCTATAGAGGTTTTTATAACGTCCAAATGGAAAATTGGTGGAGTTGTTGTTGTTATTATTAGCCATGAGGAAAATCAAACATTAAACACGTTCAATTGCATTTAAATGATTCAGAATCTTGGAAGAAAAAAAACCCAACAAGATTGTAATCTGAGCATTATCGTGTTTCCACTGAGTTATTTTGATAATAATTCGCTGATTTCATGTAAATGATTATTTATTTATAAATTGTATGTGTTCAAAACAATAAATGAGTAAATAAAATATGGAGTTTCTGTTATTGAATTGTTGGGAAGAAACAAATTAAAAATTAGAAATCGGAGAAACAATGAAAATGTGGGCGATTAGAAACTGTAGCTACAAATCGATAATTCTTTATTGAAAATTATAGGAAATAGATCGCATTCCCAGATTATTTTGTTAGAAAATACGAGAACGCATCTTCGCCAACATTTCGTTTACATTGTAATTTATTTCGTGCGAACTGTACACACCGCTTTCCATCATTATCATTGATTTTCTTTTAATTACATCAAATCCGACTGAGGACTGTCGTTAATTAAACGACAAAAACCACATTAACAGCAGCTTTTTTGTGAGAAAAATTTAAAATAAAAATTCATCAGCAATTTCAAGGTCTGCGTCTACGTAATTAATAAAGTTAATTGCAATAAACTAAGCACAGATGGGCGGAGACAAAATTACTAATTAACAACAGACAGAACAAAACAAAGACAGACAAATGCAATCATCATTAGATTGATGGAGATGAGTAGATAGGGCGGCCATTTCTTAATTTAATAGAATCTAATTAAATCAACGACCAACCAGTCTGTAGATTAAATTGAGATTTAGTTGACGCACCACAGTCCCAATAAAAAACAGTTCAATATTAACGGAAACATTGGAAAAAACCCGAGAAAAATCCAAATTCCCTTTGTTAAAATCAATAGTTTATTGGAATTAATGTATCTAACCTCAAAATTAAGACGCCATGGACCATTCGCGATTGATTAGTGTTGTTAAAGAATTTCCACAAGTCTGGGATAGGAATTGTGCGTTATTTAGGGAGAAAGACCATAAACAGGCGGCTTGGGAACGTATCGGTCAACTGATGAATCAATCAGGTTCGTTTAATTCGTCTAATTATTTTAATTAATTAATTGTAATTCGAAATTTTGATTTTTAGCCAGTGTTTGTCGGGATGCATTCAAAAGTTTACGTGAGAAATACGTTAGAGAACGTGAGAAACAGGCAATGTTCGGTGATAAATATTTACCATGGCCACATATTGATGGTTTATCATTCCTCGATCCACATATCGTACTACGCAAACCATCAATTAATTTCGATAACAATGATCAATTCACATGTAATCAAATAACAAATGCATTCCCAATTAAATTAACAGACACAAATAATCATAGTGATTTTGATCGAAGTCTTATTGCAATGGTGAAGAAAGCAGCACCGATATGGGATCGTAAAAGTAATGGTTATCCTAGTAAACAATTGAAATATCAATTATGGAAAACGATTGCACAAGCATTAAATCGTGATGTTAATATTTGTATGACACGTTGGAAAGGTTTACGTGAGAAATATATACGGCAAAAGATGAAATATCAAGATGGTGAAGCCAAATGGGAATTCCTCGATGATATGTCGTTTTTAGATAATGTCATACAATATCGACGGAAACAATGCGATCCGTTTGATAATCGTTTCAATAATGGTCATTTCTCAATTACACCAATTGATGCATTGAATTACCATCAACCATCAGAACAGCAACAACAACAATCACATCGCAACGATAATGGGGATGATTCAATAAACGATTCATCTTCAGGTGATTTATTTGTGAAAAGTGAAGGTTGTGATTCGGTGCACGATTGTTCATACGATTCTGGTATGATAACAAGTCGTAAACGTTCAGCTAGTGATAATAGTGAATGTTCATATGATAAAAGGGACCGTATTGATGATTGTATTAATATTAAAACACCAGAACAAGTCTTTGGTGATTTAGTTGCTACAATGTTAGCGAAAAAGACTGAACGCGATAAGAGTATGGTAATGATTGAAATCATGAAAATATTAACTAGATAAATCTAGTTTATTTTTAACATATATTTGTGTGTATTTATGTGAATGTGAATATAGATTTAGTTAGAATATAAATCAAAGTTGCCATAACTTCGGTTTATATCGTTAAAAATATATTTATGATCAGTTAATGAACAGTAATTGCATGGAAATGACTGACTATAATCATTATTTAGATCAACACAAGAACGTACGTACATAGCTTTAATTGTAACAGCTGATTGGTTGTTACCGTGTAGCGCCATCTAGCGATAGAAGTTGCTAATATTTACGTACAATTTCATATATATATAGTATTATAATAAAGCTAAACAGTAATTAGACATTGATTATTGATTAAAATGCAGGTGTATTTGTTAAGTAATCAACAATGCACGTATATGTCACCATCATTTAATGAAAAGAAGATGACAGTGATGATAGCGATGTTGATGATGGACTGCAAAGATTTTTAGATTCTCCAACAGCTATATCTGATTTAACTGTGTCTGTATAGAACGAAATATTCGATTCTCCCTCACAAAGACCATCAAATTTAATGATTTTCCCATATTCATCACAAATATCAGATCGATTTGAATCGATATTCTTTATACCGCAGCAAAGACCACAAAGAAATATGAGACTTGCTAGGGGATATGATAGGAAGAATACAAGATTTAGACAAAATTCTGTTTGCCTACAAAAATAAATGTCTGTTGATACTTTTTTTTTAAATATAAAAGTATTCGTGGTTACTTTGATATAATGCGAACTGGTTTCTCTCCATCTGTAGGATGGATAGGCCATCCACCATCATCGTACATTACCAGTTCGTCCTTCAATTCATTCTCATAATACTGATGTAGAGGTTGTGGTAAATCAATCAATAATTCTAAACCGTACATACCAATCCGAGGGAACCATATTGCTCCAATTAAACCTTTCAAAAAACCTGAAAAAACAGAACTATTTAAAAAAAAATCAGAACATTTATGAAACATTACCGAGGAAAATTAAAAAAAACAATAGCCCTAAAACCAAGAGAAACAATAACGAAATTTTACTGTCACTAATAGAATTGTGTGGTAATTGTGAAGACGGTTCACAATGTCGTCGTAATACTGTCAACGGTGACATATCAATGATAATGTGATGGAATAAAAAAGCGACAAATACGGGTAAACATGATTTAATTCATTACAACGTAAAAATTATTGATTAATAAACTAACAGGTTACCAACGTCGGCCACCTCTACGTCCACCAAAAGGCCTATCAGCCTCTTTCTTCTCCTTCCAAGCCGTATAACGTTCAGCCATTTGATAAATCTCATCGGGAATGTACTGTTGTGCTTCTTCCAATATTGGAATTAAGTCTTTTGCTTGGGACCAATCGGCTTTTGTAAAATAACTGATTGATTTACCTGTTTTACCAGCACGCCCAGTTCGGCCCACTCTATGAACGTATTCTTCAATATTACGAGGGAAATCATAATTAACTACATGACTAAAAGTTCAGAAAAAAATTAATTAAATTAATCATCATTTAAATAGTTAGAACAATAATCGTACGTAATATCATCAATATCTAAGCCTCTTGATGCTACATCGGTGGCAATTAAAATTTGTACAGTTCCATTTGATATATCGACTAATGCTTGTTCGCGATCAGCTTGATCACGATCACCATGTATTGATTGACATGATATACCAGCTAATGCCAATTCTGATGATAGATCATTAGCACGTGATTTTTTACCACAAAATACAATCACTTTTTCATCATCATTTAAATTATGTATAAATTCCATAAAAGTTTGATATTTTTCGGCTTCATCTTCTGGTAGAATTTCAATAATTTGATGTACTGTATGTGTTGCAGCTAAATCTAATGTACCGATATAGATTTGTATAGGATCTTCCATATAGGATTGTGCTAAACGACGTACACCCATTGGCCATGTCGCACTTGTCATCACAGTTTGTCTTGCTGGACGTATACTGTACATTACTTTACGGATTTGCGGTTCAAAACCCATATCGAGCATACGATCAGCTTCATCAAGCACCACATAAGTCACATATTTCACGTTTAAATAACCCGACTCCATTAGATCGTTAAGACGGCCAGGTGTTGCTATTACAATGTCCACACCGTCTGTTACTGTTTTGATTTGGTCACGACGATTACCGCCACCATACACACAAACTCTAAATAATTTTAAATCAAAATAACAATTTACAAAAAAAATTAAATAATGTTCGAATACATAGAGTAGATACTCTGGCCTTTAAAACTTACGCTGTAATTCCTTTGTATTCATACTTTTTCACTTCTTTATCAATTTGTAAAGCTAATTCTCGAGTAGGTGCCATTACCAGAACAGCAGGTCCTCTACGGTCTGCTCTGGTTGATAATTGCCCATCAATATGGATCAAAGCTGGTAAAAGAAACGCTAAAGTCTTTCCTAAATACGAAATAAACATTTTTTAATTCAAAACAATACGATTTAGAGGCAAACAATTGCAATTCAACCTGTTCCTGTTTGTGCAATCCCAATCAGATCGTTACCACTTAATAATACTGGCCATGCTTGACATTGTATTGGTGTTGGCTTTTCAAATCCAACTTTATGAATTTCCTCTAATATATCTGGATAATTATGGAATGCATGTTCAAACTTGATTATCGGTTTTGGTATGGGTTTATTCATATCTGATTTGAATGTACGTTCAACAACAATATTATTGTTATTAATACGAAATTCATCAACTTCACTATCAGATAATGCTGATATTTCAGGATGTTCTACATAGAAATCTTTTTTAATCAGTGGCAATTGTGCCCATTCAGCTTTCTCATTCTCCTCCTATTAACAATTGGTAATTATTTTGATTAAATAATTAGCCATTACTTACACATTGTTTTAATAAATCTCTCCAACTGATTGCCGGTTTTTCATCATCTTCAGTTTCCATGGTTGTTGTATAATTCCGTGATGCTGTATAATTCTGTGTATTTGCATAATTCTGTGTTGCTGCATAATTCTGTGTTGTTGCTCTCTCCACAGTTAAATCGTTGATCAAATCTTTTGCTTTCATCACAGCTTCATCATCACCAAATAACTTAACAATCGTTTCATCACCATCAGTTTCTTTTGTTATGATAATTTTTGCACCGGATTCGAATTGTAAATCATTAATTTTTGAACCGCCACGTCCAATAACACGACCAACAAATCTCGATGGTATTTTAATCATTGTACAATTATCATTATTCGATCGTTGTTGTGGATTCCAATTATTACGATTTTGTGTATAATTTCGTGAGCCGTTCATGTTGTTTTTACGATTATCACGCCAATTATTTTGAAATGGTGGTCGGTCCGCATTTCTTGAATAGGAGGATGTTGAAGCTGCATTCTGTGGAACTAGAACAGCTGCACTATCATCCCATCCATCGTCAGACATTATCGATTGCTTAGATAATTGATAATCAAGCGAAATTGTTTGGAAAAGACACGAGGAGACCACCGGCAAAAATCACTTTTTACCACTTTTCTCAATAAAACAAAAACCACAAAAACAAGAATCAAATTCCCAGCATTGCCACATTCACCAATTTACAATTCATTGACGATAATTATTTTTCAATAACCAAAAGTTACGGAAATGCCTACATTCAGATTACAATACTCAACGAATTTGTTAGATTACACAATGACTACAGGATCCTTATTATTCATCCAATATCAGTTTTTCATTTTGAAATTAAACACACCGTATTGAAAATATTTCGAATCTTGGTAGTTTTTGACCAACTAGGCAACAGCGCATCAGTTTGTGACAGTGGTCTCTACGCAGATGTGAAATAATTTTGAATTGGGAATAGTTTTGTTACATACGAGAATTTCAAAGAATCAAAAA
This sequence comes from Meloe dianella, assembly GCA_028455855.1. Taxonomy (NCBI): domain Eukaryota; kingdom Metazoa; phylum Arthropoda; class Insecta; order Coleoptera; family Meloidae; genus Meloe; species Meloe dianella. The sequence continues at coordinate 7,943,217 of JAPTHL010000047.1, read as the reverse complement.
GAACCGACATTGACAATTTTATTGTATATCAAACGCTACTTGTTATTTATACGGCAGAGTACTTATAAGCGGTCGAAATATTTAACTGTTTATTCTGGTGAATGGTTAATGTTTTGTGATATTTTTCTTGGAACGAACCTAAGACCATTGTTTGCTAGAATTATTATGGCAAGATAGAAGCAGATGGCTTAAGCATCGTTCACATCGTCTAACCTAACTTTTCAAAAAATTTGATTACATTGTTTGATTCATTTATGGATTACTAGTGGACTGCTGAAATATGTCCTTTTGTCCATTTTGCAATAATTTGTTGTTTGTAAAATCAAGAAATGCAACTAATGTCCTGGCGTGTAATCTTTGTCCAATCTTTTTTCCCATCAGAAGATCAATAGTTGAAACGACATGGTTTACACCGAAGGTAATTTGAATATATACTGCAGTTATATTTACTAAATTTCGTTATTGTTACAGCCAGTTGACATGCTGATATTGGGTAGTTCTGAAGCATTTAAAAATTGCAATCGAACAGCCGAAAGATGTCCAAAATGCAGTTATCCAGATTCATATTTCTTACAAATACAAACACGTTCTGCCGATGAACCAATGACGAATTTCTACCGTTGTTGCAATACTGAATGTAATCATACTTGGCGTGATTAGTTTTTTGTATATGTTTGTTGAGTAAAATAATTTATTTTTTAATGATTTTTGAATAACCCGCCGTGATTATCGATGCAAATGCTAGATGTCAGCACAAGTTCCGTTTAGTGATTTTTCTTCGATTTTATTCCGTTGACCGACCTGTATTTAAAGTGACAAGTGATGTCAAGTAGTTTTTCTAATTTTCATCATAAACAAAAAGTAAAAAGAAAAATGCCGAATTTCCGATTTTATTGTTTGAATTGATTTGCAAATTGTCTCAATCATCGATAATAATGGCATCATCACAAGATGCTTGGTATTTATCATTATTGGGCTTGGCTGAACATTTTCGTACATCTAGTCCTCCAATGATCAAATTGTGCATACAGTGTTTGCAAGCTGTTTTTAATTTCAAACCACCACCAAGAGTTGAAGCACGTACACATTTACAATTGGGCAATATTCTGTTAACACATACGAAAAATATAGATTTGGCTAAAAATCATTTAGAACAAGCTGTAAGTTTCAACAATTGTTTGTCGTTATTGTTGTGAAATTTTTATTGTATTTCAGTGGTTGTTATCGCAAATGATTAATTCATTTGATGATGTTAAATTTGAAGCAGCTAGCGTTTTGGCTGAATTATATGAACAACAACAACAAATATCATTATCAAAACCGATTTTAAGGAAAGCTATCGAATTATCACAACATAATGTTTATTGGCATTGTCGATTAATTTTCCAATTAGCTGTAAGTGTGTCTGTATTCAAACGAAACAATTCCAATCAATTCTTCAAATATTTTACAGCAAATCCATGCAACTGAGAAAGATTACCAATTGGCTAGTAGTTTATTAGCTGTTGGTGTTGATTATGCACATATTTCTAATGCTTATTACACCAGAATTTTGTTTTTATTAAGTAAAGGAATGGTAAATTTGATAAATATTTTTACAAACAAGAGATTAATTTTTTTTTAATTCACAAATTTTCAGTTACTGTTGATTGATAAGAAATTGCAAGAGGTTCAACCGGTTCTAACACAAGCTGGACATTTGATTGAGACATGGACAGGGGCTGCTTATCAAAAAGAATATCTGCGAGTTTATTTTCTTGTTTTGCAAGTAATTAAATCAATTCAATTGTGATTGGATGTTATGTAATTTGCATTTTATTTAAAGGTTTGCCACTGTTTAATGGCAGGACAAGTAAAGAGCGTAAAGCCGTGCCTTAAGCAACTACAGCAAAGTATCCAAACAATTATGGCGACAGATGATGGTAATTGATGTTCAATTAATCAATTTATTGAATTAATTATTAATGTAAAATATAATTGTTTTTAGTATTCACTGGTCCAAGTGTTGGGGATATGTTTTTGTGGATGCCCAAGGAACATTTATACGTTCTCGTTTACTTGGTTACTGTGATGCACAGTATGCAAGCTGGTTATATGGAAAAAGCACAAAAATATACCGATAAAGCTTTAATGCAAATTGAAAAATTAAAAAGTAATTTCTATTCATTTTTATGATTTAATTTTGTTTTATTTTGAGGAAATTATTGGTTTTTAGTTGTTGATAATAAGCCAATCTTATCAGTATTTCAATTAATGTTACTTGAACATATAATAATGTGTCGATTAGTTATGGGTAATAAAACACAAGCATTACAAGAAATCTCATCGGCTGTGATGTTGTGTCGACAAAATCCACGTCTTTTAGAAACACATGGTCCACAATTACATACACTTTTAGGTTTATATTCGATGAGTATGAATTGTATGGAAGCAGCTGAAGCACAATTTATGGCTACTTTAAATGTAATCGCGCTATTTTTGTCTTTACAGAAATAAGAACATTGCATTAAAATTTTGTTATATTTTTTTTTAGACATCACGCGAACGTGAATTGTGGACATTTGCTAATTTAAATCTAGCTATTGTCTTCCTACGTGGTAAACGTGAAGTTGATTTTAATGCTTTACATGAACGAATTAATCCAGAAACATTACCATCGCATTCACATAGTTTACGTGCAGCTGCTTATTATGTACAAGGATTACAAGCATTTTTCCAAGGGCGTTATAATGAAGCCAAGTTTGTTTTTGTGTTTTTTTTCCCCAAAAATTATAACTAATTCATGAACGATTTAATTGATATTTCAGACGGTATTTACGTGAAACTTTGAAAATGGCAAATGCTGAAGATTTGAATCGTTTAACTTCATGTTCATTGGTGCTATTAGGTCATATATTTTTATCATTAGGCAATAGTAGAGAGAGTATGAATATGGTAACACCTGCAATGCAATTGGCGAGTAAAATTCCTGATGTTCATGTACAATTATGGGCATCAGCTATTCTTAAAGGTATTAGACATTTTCAACTCGAATTTAACGAACAAATCTACGTATTTTTGTTTTTAGATCTATATCGGATATGTAATGATCCACAAAGTGAGAATGAAGCTTATCAACGGCATGTGAATTTCTCACAAATGTTACTTAACGATCATTTTCAAGCATCACAGATGCCTGAACACAATTTGATTTTGTGGACACAGGGTAATTTTCCATCAATAACTAATTCGCCTAGTACTTCAGGTGTATTAATGTAAAAAAAAAGAAGGGTTAAAATAATATGTAAATGTATTTATTAATGAAAATTCTTAAATTATATCACTCGAATAATATAATTTTATCAATAAACGTTTTCTATTGAATTTTGCTAAATTTGAATATCCCACCAATACTATAACATTTTTACCAACATAAATTTATCGATCACATTGTGCGAAATGTTTCGATTTTTATTATTTAGAAAAAATAAAAACTGTTGGTCATCAATAATATGGAATTTACGGAAATTTAATCGTTTTATCAACAGTATCGCTGTGATAAAGAGCACATTTCCTGTTGAAATTGATAAATTCGAGAATTATCTAGGAACTTTTTGTTATCTTCAGTTGCTGTTGTTTTTGCCGGCAAATTTACTCAAGGCTAAGCTCCATCGACGAAGGTGTTCATACTCATGCAGTATTTTACAACAAATTTCGTTAAAAATTAAAAAAACATCCAATTTCACTGGTGAGTATTCTTAATCACTTTCCATTTCATCATCAAATCTCTCGTATTTGTTAAATTTAACATTCTTGTTACACATAACCTGTAAAATGAGTGCTTTCAATAATCGTTCTTTGTGTTAATTTTTTGTTTAGTAATCATTTTTTAAATTTGTAACGGCAAAATGTATGACGAGGATGATTGGGATGCCCCAACTACTTCTGCAGCACCCGCTTCTAAACCGGTAACTTTGTAGTCTCTTTTCTTTTCCTCCCCCAAAATAATTGTTATTTGATGGAAAATTTTTAGACTTCTGATGGTTTCTCTGAAGGTGGTTGTGGCTTTAGTGCTGGTAGAGGCTTCGTTCCAGTCGACAAGAAAGTAAACAACACCAACGGCGATTGGGGTTGGGGTGATGGTAAATTTAATAACGCACTTATCTCCTAATTTTGTAAAAAAATAAAATAAAATTTTAGCCCCTAAAGCTAACAATACAAACAATGATGAGTGGAATGACAATCCAACAACTACAAATGATGATTGGGGTGGTTCACGAAATGATCGTAATCGTGATCGTGGTGGAAGAGGAGGTCGTGGCGGCCGAGGCGGTCGTGGTGGAGGAGGTGGTCGTGGTGGTCGACGAAATTTCGATAATGATAATGGAGGTGGCGATGGTGGTCGACGGAATTTCGATAATGATAGAAGTGGCGGCGGTGGTCGACGCAATTTCGATAATGATAACGGTGGTGGTGGTGGTGGTCGCCGAAATTTTGATAATGATAATGGAGGTGGCGGACGTGGTTTTGGTTCACATAAACAAGACGATAACGGTGGCTGGAATAATCGAAAGAATTATAATGATAATAATAATGATAGATGGAATAATGATAATAATGGTGATGATTGGGGTGATTCAGCAAAAGGTGCACGTAAAAGTTTTGAAGATCGTGGTGAATTCGGTGGACGAGGTGGTGGTGATGGTCGAAGTCGTGGTAAAGGATTCGATGCTGAACACGATGGAAATGATGGAGAACCAGAAAAGAAACGAGAAATTTACATACCCCCAGAACGAAATGCAACAGAAGAAGAATTGTTTAGTGGTATCGCATCAGGAGTGAATTTTATCAAATTGGACGAAATTGAAATCAATGTAAAAATCTTTTTTTTCCTTTATCAAAAAGAGATTAAATTTTTTTCCCTTTAGGTGACAGGAAATGATCCACCACCGCCTATGACTTCATTTGAATCGTCTGGATTACGTCCGCATCTACTCGAAAATGTTACAAAGTCTGGTTACACTAAACTAACACCGGTACAAAAACATTCAATTCCAGCTGTAATGGCTGGACGTGATTTAATGGCATGTGCTCAAACCGGCTCTGGGAAAACTGCTGCTTTCTTATTACCAATAATTAATCAGTTATTAGCTAATCAAGATCCACCATCAATGGGTGAGAATTGTGCACAACCTGATGTCGTAATTATATCACCAACAAGAGAATTAACCATACAAATATTTGATCAAGCTAAGAAATTCTCGTACAATTCATTTGTAAAAGTTGTATTAGCATATGGTGGCACATCAGTTAGTCATCAACGTAAACATGTTTTGGGTGGTTGTCATATTTTAGTCGCAACACCTGGACGTTTAAAAGATTTCGTTGGTAAGGGTCTTGTATCATTTGCATCCATTAAATATTTTGTCCTTGATGAAGCTGATCGTATGCTTGATATGGGCTTCTTACCGGATGTCGAAGAGATTATGTCACATCCAACAATGCCAGCAACTGTAACTTTATCACTTTTTTCAGTTACAATTCTTATATTTACTGTTTTTATTTTAAGGGCGAACGAATAACTTTGATGTTTTCCGCAACATTTCCAGAACAAATTCAAGAATTGGCATTAAGATTTTTGAATAATTATATATTTTTGGCTGTTGGTATTGTAGGTTCAGCATCCACCGATGTTGAACAAGTCATTTATCAAGTTGATAAATTTAAAAAACGCGACAAATTATTAGAAATACTAAATGAGAATCGAGGTGATCGTACTTTAGTCTTTGTTGAAACAAAACGTAGTGCTGACTTTTTGGCAACATTTCTAAGTGAAAGCAATATACAAACAACAAGTATTCATGGTGATCGTTTCCAAAGTGAACGTGAACAGGCTTTATACGATTTTAAGAAGGGCATACGTAAAGTTATGGTGGCAACAGGTGTTGCAGCTCGTGGTTTAGACATTAAAGATGTCCAACATGTTGTCAATTATGATTTACCTAAAAGTATTGATGAGTATGTTCATAGAATCGGACGTACTGGACGTGTTGGTAATCGTGGCAAAGCTACCAGTTTCTTTGATGATAAATCCGATGGTAATTTATCTGATGATTTAGCAAGAATTTTAACTCAAGCTAAACAACCAGTACCAGAATGGTTAAGTAATAAATCCTATCACGATTCAAAGGGTGATGCTTTCGGTGGACGTGATATCCGAGGGGTAAAGTTTTTTTTTATTTTGTTTATATTCACATAATAATTCCATTACAAAAATTAATGATTTTCAGGATAATTTCGGACAAGCTAATAATTATCCTAGTGGTGTTCCTGTTGAAGAAGAAGAAATGTGGTAATCTCATAATTGTTTTTCTATTTTGTTTTTTGCTCTCAATACTATTTTTGTTTTTCTATCAATGTTAGTTTAAGTTTGCTTAATATTCGTTTTGTTTCCTCTATTTAGAGATATTTTTTTACGTTCACTTTTGCACATTTGAAAATTGTTGTAGTTTTCTTTGCGTTTATTTTTAGAATTTAAGATGTTATTATTAATGTTTCTTTCAACAAACCATATAACTTTTATCTGTGATACTGTTGCGGAACTTTCATAGATATGGTACTGATAGTTATGTGGTTATACAAAATGTTTGAACATTCCTGAAAAAAAAAATTACTTTCAATAAAAATGAGTTTTGTAGAAGCTGGTATTTTGACGAACCCTTTTTCACTTTTTGTTTAATTTCGTTTAACCACTCATCAAGTTGGTGTACTAATTCGAATTTAGCGGTATAGTTAGAAGATGGCGCTCGTTGTGTTTGGCGCGATATTTAAAAATACACTCGAATTTTGTTGTATTTTCTAAAATAAAATTAAGTTAAACACAAGTTTTTGGGCAATTACTTGTTAATTAGTGAACAATTCGATAATGTTTAGGTAATATAAATGAATTTCTAGCATGTTTTGAAAATTCCCATTTGTAAGGTTAGATGTTTGTTTATCATTGAATATAGTTTACGTGTCCAATATTGATAAGGTTTTGATGATTCTCGATGTGGTAATATATCGTTTTTAAAAATGTTGAAAGCTGTGATTTTAATTGGAGGACCCCGAAAAGGTATGATTGTTGTTTGATATAGCAGTCTTTTCAAAAAAATTACAATGTTTCAGGCACGAGATTTCGTCCGCTTTCTTTGGATATCCCAAAACCATTTTTCCCAGTTGCCGGTTTACCAATTATACAGCATCACATAGAAGCATGTGTTGCATTGAATGATCTAAAAGAAATATTAATTATTGGTTTCTATCCGATTTCGTCAATTGAGAACTTCTTAAAAGATATCCAGCACCAGTATAAAGTGACAATAAAATATTTACAAGAATTCACAGCATTAGGTACAGCTGGTGGTTTGTACCATTTCCGTGATCAAATACGCTACGGTAATCCGGATGCTTTCTTCGTATTAAATGGCGATGTTTGCGCCGAATTTCCATTGGATGAATTATACGAATTCCATAAGAATCAACCAAATGCCCCATTAGTTACAATAATGGGCACAGAAGCTACACGCCAACAATCCTTACATTACGGTTGTATGGTAACTGATAAGAATACATCAGAAGTGACACATTATGTTGAGAAACCCGGCTCATATGTGTCGACATTAATTAATTGCGGTATTTATGTATTTTCTTTAGATATTTTCCATACAATCGGTGATGTATTTAATACGAAACAACAAGAATGTAATGGTAACGGCAGAGAAACTGGTTATATACAATTAGAACAAGATATTTTAGCACCATTAGCTGGCACTGGTCGCATTTATGCATTGCAATCGAATAATTGGTGGTCACAATTGAAAACTGCCGGTTCAACAATTTACGCGAATCGTCATTATTTAGAATTGTATCGTATTAAACATCCTGAACGTTTAAAATATGCCAATTCAGTGGCCGGTGAAAATTGTAATATTTTCCCTGATGTTTATGTTGATCCAACAGCGAAAATTCACGAATCTGCTGTTGTATGTTTTATGAGAACGAATCGTTTTTGTTTTCGATCTTTCTAATTTGTAATAGTATTCCAGTTGGGCCCTAATGTTAGTATTGGGCCAGGTGTCATTATTGGACCTGGTGTACGGATTAGAGAGATATCGTTTTAGCGAATGCTGTCATAAATGACCACAGTTTAGTTTTGTATAGTATAATTGGAAGGAATTCGAGAATTGGTACTTGGGCACGTGTTGAAGGTACACCATCCGATCCAGATCCAAATAAACCGTTTGCTAAAATGGAGAATCCACCGCTTTTCAACAATGATGGACGATTAAATCCGTCTATTACGATTCTTGGTATCTTTCGGCAATATCTTTCCATATAATTTGAATAAAATAACAATTGTTTTTACAGGGTGTGCTGTTAGTGTTCCATCTGAAACGATTTTACTGAATTCGATAGTATTGCCAAATAAAGAGCTATCCAGGAGTATCAGAAATGAAATTATTCTATAAATTTGCACATTTTTTTTTAAATAAATGTACCCATTTTACAATAATATAACAATAATAATCTTCGCAAGTTGAATCTCTCATCCAAGTCTGATAACAGTCTAGTAACACAGCTACGCCACTGGCAAAGACTCAAATTTTCCGAACATTAAAGATCTGCTAGACAGAAGAGAACAAAACTGTAATTGCAGTATAATTACTGACAATTACAGTACGTATCGTTTCACATAATTAAAACAACATTAAAATATTGTGCCAAACATAACCTCACTTTGACTCCTTATCAAATCTATAATTTTTAATAATTCATAAACAATAATCTTCGTGATAAATGTTACGCAATTGTTCCAGATTATCAAAATCAGTCGAAACAATGTCGAAACGTATATTACGAACAGCTTTAATACAATTGAAAGTGGGCACTGATCGTTTAGAAAATCTAACAAATGCATCCAAATTGATAGCAGAAGCCAAATCAATAGGTGCTGAATTGATTGCATTGCCTGAATGTTTCAATTCACCATACGGCACGAAATTCTTTGAGGAATATTCGGAAACAATCCCAGATGGTCCGACATGCAGGATGTTATCCGAATGTGCCCAGAAACATCAGATTCATCTAATTGGTGGTACATTCCCAGAACGTGCCACAAATACCAGCACGGATGATAAGAAGTTTTTTAACACATGTACTATATGGAATCCGAAAGGTGAATTAATTGGTAAATATCGTAAAATGCATCTATTCGATATTGATATACCGAATGGGATAACATTTAAAGAATCCGATATATTGCACGGTGGCAATGGTTTAACGATATTTGAAATTGATGGTATCAAAATTGGTATCGGTATATGTTATGATTTACGTTTCGAAGAATTAGCGAAATTATATCGCATTGATGGTTGTGAATTATTAATTTATCCAGGTGCTTTCAATATGACAACTGGTCCAATACATTGGGAATTGTTACAACGTGGCCGTGCATTAGACAATCAAGTGTTTGTATGTGCCATCAGTCCAGCTAGAAATGAGAAGGGCTATCGTGCATGGGGCCATTCGCAAATCACAGATCCATGGGGTAAAGTCCTGAAACAAGCCGGACATAATCAAGAGATCATTTACTACGATTTAGATTTGACTGAATGCGATCAAGTTAGACAACAAATACCGATTTTCAAACAACGCCGACTAGATATTTACGATACTGTAAAAGTGAAAAACAATTGAAAATTTGTTATTTTGTCGATAAATTAAAATTTTCATCCAGAAATTGACATTCGTTTGATTTTCTAAATAATTCCAAATTTTTTGTGTACAATGGAAGAAGAAACATTAGATGGAGTTATATTTTCGATAACGGCTGTTGTATTCCTAAGTCTGTATTTGTTGGTGCATTCTTACTATAAGATCGAGCACGAAGGGGCTGCAGTAGAAGAAGCTGACGCTGAACCTGCTGCTTAGTGCTATAATTGAATTTTAAAAGGATTGTATTCATGGCTGAAATAAATTAAATCAATCACGTACTGTTTTGATTTTTTTCAAAATAACCGCTTCTTAACGTTCGCAGAGCACCGTTGCCAAATCTAAGACTTACAGAACTTAAACCAAAGATAATTAACGCCGATTTATAAACGAAAATATATTTAACAGAAGTTAATTTCGAAATTATCAACAAATTGATGAATTCATTATTAATTGATTTAGGTTTTTTTCTATTTATTCTGCACTATTGTTGAGAATTGGCAATGTTGCTTTAGCACCATCTGTTGGCGATTGTGCTAAACATTATTTTAAATTGTTAATTATTGACAACGGTCGAACAACAAAATATTTAACTGGAACTCGTGAATTTCGCCGGATTTTCTCAATTTATCGAAGAGCCACACACGAATCATGGATTCAGTGAGTGAGGTGAGCTTGATTATTAAAAAATTCTATAAATTTTTGCTATAAATCGTATAAATTTAGCGAATTTTGGCTCGTGCTCGTGAACGGCAACGTCTTTTAGAAAACTGCCCCTCTATAACAACCCCATCAACAAGAACAACTAACAATTCTAATAATTCATCAAAATCTTTATCACAGCCCAACTTAACAAGTGAAACCAAAATGGTAGATAATAGGGTTAAATTAAATGAAACATCTGTATCTGATACAGATTTAATGAAAAAATGCAACGAAGGTAATATATCATTTATAACACGACAAACACATGTCTCATCAGAAATAACAACAAAAACACCATCATCACCGAAAGCATCACAACAATTAAACATCAAAAATGATAATTTCAATATGGAAATAAAAGTTACTTCTTTAGATAATGTCCGTGTTGAAGTACAAATTGATGAAGAGAATGGTGATAAAATGGATGAACACAAACAGAAAGATGGTGGTTTGCGTCCAGATGCTAAAAATAGATTGAACCGTTTAGGTAAACTGTATGGTAGTGGTGAAGAAGCTGATATTTCATCACCCATACATCGTACAGAAGCTAAATTTCATATTGATAGTAAAACAAAGGAGCGGCCTGCAAACAATGATGATGATGATCATGATGATGATGATAATAAACCGAAAAGAGGCTTAAAGAAATTGGCAGATTTAGCTGAAAATATTAACCAATGGGAAGATGATTTAACTCATGTGAATTCTATTTTATTATTGCGTTTTGTAACGTAATTTTTAAATTTTTATATTTAGGTAAGATTGGAGAAAGAAGAGAAATCGAAAAAGATATGGAAACCACCGGCACCGCAACCACCAACAGTTGTTGCTACACCACCAAAACCATCCGGAAAACCAAAAGCACCATCACCACCGAAAGTTGTTGACAAACAAACAAAATCGTTAAAGTGGGATGAAAAAGTTTTGGAAAATTTGGTAAGATATATATTTTTCTTCTTCAAAAAAAAGAAATGTCCAACCCTGTGACTAACAATTGAATTTTCCAACTAATATTTTTATTTGAATTTTGATTTTACAAGAACTTGGTACAAATTTATTTACAGGAGTCACAGGGTTTCACGCGCACCACCTCTAGTAGTCGTTTAGTGTATAAATATGATTCACAGGATAAAAAACACGATAATATCAATAAAGAGAATACAATAAAAGAGGAAGAAATTTGTGATCATTTACAATCAAAACAGAAATCAATGAAAATTGCTGATCGAGCTGCCATATTTGAGGTCAATTCAAATACACCACCATCAAATAAACAAAAAGATCCAGCATTATTATCAGTGTCCGAACGTAAAGCATTATTTGAAAAGAATAAAGGTACAGCATTAATACCAAAAGGACCGTTCGGTATGGCAACACCAGTCAAAAATGATAATCAAATGAAGAAATCAACCAAAAAAAGTCCAGCACCCAAACCACCGATTATTCAAGACAGAAAAATTGAAAAATTAGACGACAACAAAGAAGTTGATACGAAACCAACAGTAGCACAAGGTAGAGGTGTGGCAAGTACTGTTGCTGCTTTATTAGAGAATAAAACAACAATTTCACAAAATCAAATAGAGAATAATGTTCGTGAGCAACGACAAAAAGAAATGGAAATGTTGTTAAATCGTTTCAATAAAAATAAAGAGGTAAATTTTTGGTTGAAAATTGAAAATTTAGTTGAAACTTTATCAAAATAAAAAATTCCAGGCCATAGTCGAAGAAGAAGCAGATGATCTTGATGATGCTAGTGAGACAACTGCAATGATTAAAGAGAAGTCATTGAAGATTATCTCATCACCACCACCACCACCGCCGCCACCATTACCAACAACTTCAACAACAAAACGGCGAAGTAGTAACGAGAACAAAAAATGTTTTTTATTGAATTTAACCATCTCTAATTTTTATTCTTTGTGGATTAGGTAAAGGCGACAGTCCGAAAGTGGCAGAAGTTTTAAGTGATGTCAAACGTATAAAAGTGGCACCGAAAAAAGTTGGCCGTCTCTATCCTAGTTTGACTGATATTGAATCAACAACGGAAACAGAAAATGATTGTGCATATGAAGACGATGATAATTTATCAACGAATGAAAGCAGGTGCGATACATTTACCGATTGGATATTATTTTTATTATGTTTAGCGTAATTATTATTAATTATTAATTTTATTTTTTTTTGATAATTTTATTTATTTCTACTTAACTTAAACATAATTTAGACTGATATTTTGTTTGGTACTGTGATAGGAAATAAAACGGTTTTGTATGGATATAGTTTTTTTTTCTTTTTTACTAAAATAGAACCTTTCTTTTTTTTGCCGGTATACAGCAGTTTTAATGGAAGTTGTGCTGAATCTGATGAGGTTAATACAAGTTTTGGTCGTGATATACTTCAGACAGTATGCAAGAATCAGCCACCACAGAAACGGGTAAGTTTTGTCTTTTTGTTTGTTTTTTCAAAAAAAAATCTAAAGCAATCATTTTTTTTATTGGGAAAAAAAGCAAATTTTGGATACTTCAAGCGATATGTCCGATCTTCTAGATGGAGACGACGATTATATTGATGAAGCTTTAGCGTGTGATGAACCAGAAGCTGGACCGAGCCCACCTAAACTTGGACGTCAACAAGTGAATGTATGTCGTCATTATTAAATAATAATTGATTGATGAAAACAATACAAAACGAATTGATTAATTTCAGATGTCTCAACAATCGAATTCGTTTAATTATAAAAGTTTTCAAAATAAATCTGAATTTACAACACCAACAAAAGTCGAAATAAAACCACGGAAATCAGAAGAATTACAATTCATTGTTGATGGTGACAATGTTGTACCATTAACTCATACTGTTAGTTTCTATCGTAAACAACAACAACATCAATCAAATACAACACCAATACGACAAATAATACGACAACCGATCATTGAAGAAACAACTGATAACATCGAAAATACTGATGAAGTTGAACAAATTAAAATGAAGTTGAAACAATTACAAAATGAAGTTAATAAACAACAAACTTATATCGCTCAAGCTAGTCAAGCGTTGAATGTGTGCAATGCTCGGCCGGAATTTGTTGGTTCACCTGAACAAGTTGAAGCAGAGAAACTTCTACTTATTGCCAGTAAATTCAAATTATCTTGAATGATAAATGATTGTTTAATTTGTGATTGTTTTTGGTTGTAGCACATCGTCGTCAAACGGCCTTACATGAATTACAACGTTTAGAAGTTGAAAATACTTTACGTCCACAAGGATTACATTCAAAGAATTTACCGATTGAAAAAGGCACATTGACAATATCAAAAATTTTATTACCATTAAAACAGAAATATGTAACAGCATTAGCTGCAGCCGGTGGTAAAGGACATCATGTTGTTTGTTTAATTAAATGTGGTGAACAAGTTGTTGATACACAATTGGTATCAACTGTTGTAACAAATCGAAAGAATCCCGATTTAGAATTGAAAATACCCGGCATTATTAAATTAAATGATATTTATAGTGATTTCACAATAACATTTGAAGTTTATTGTCTGCAAGCACAAGAGGAAATCTTACCGCACGAAATTAAATACCACATCAACAAAAAGGTACACACGATGCATCCATCTATCCATAAGAACATACTTTAGCAGAAAATTATTTTCCATAGGCAAGCAACAAATTAACACCGAAAAAATCCAAACAAGATTCACGTATGATTGGACCAATGAAAGAATCACCAGCCGGCCCTCAAGTTGTTAGATCATCAACATTTGCTTTGATGGGTTATGTTGTATTTGCTGTACAAGCAATTAATAAGAAACATTGGACACTTAATAATGTAAATTTGGATTAATTGGTTTTTGGTTGAATTTTCTATTTGTTTAAAATTTCCAGACACCATCAATGAGTCCATTGGAGGGCACTGTTGAAATGCACATCAATTGCGAATTGGCTGTATCAGTTGAACATCGTGGATTTTTAACAATGTTTGAAGATGTTTCGGGTTTCGGTGCATGGCACCGTCGTTGGTATTTATTAAAAGGGCATACTTTAAGTTTTTGGAAATATCCAGATGATGAGAAGAAAATCGTAAGTATATCTGGCTGTTATTTAAATATATTAAATATTAATTAATTTTCAATTAAAATTAGCCACCAATTGATACCATCAATTTGAAAAGTTGTATAACGAAAAAAGTTGAATCTGTTAGTAGGGAGATATGTGCAAGATCACATACATTTTTATTGGAAAGGGAACGCTTGCCATATCCACAAGATCGTGACACTTTAGTAATGGTCCTGAAAGGTGACAAAACCATAATTAGACATTTATTGTCAGCTGATACGAAAGAAGAACGAATCGAATGGTGTAACAAATTGAATGCTGCACTAACAGCCATAAGGATGTGGGGCGATAAGAAAGATTAAATTAAATTATCAATAATTGTGTATAATCGAAAAAATATATTATTATTTTTAATCAATACTTTTATACAAATAATTTTTTTTCAATTTTATATTATTACTATGTATCACTAATATACATACGATTTTATTTATAGATTTATCATTTATCCTGTACAATATTGAGCCATTCAGTTATTTCCCCCATGAACATCATCATCACATCACGTTTATTTTTTGATATCTGTAAAGTGGGGGGTTTCGTAGACAAGAAAGAAGGGGTCTTTGGCCCGTGCCACCAGAGTCTGCGCTCGAAATTCAAGTTTGAATGATATCGGCCAGCACTCATGTGATATATCGCCGTTCTTTGTGTAAATATTCAATAAAATTCTTGTAATAAGAGAAAAAAAAACGAAGAGAAGTTTAATTACACGAAACAAACATTATGCCGGTAGAAAGCGTCGAAGAAATACCCATAGAACCGGTAATGAATCCGGCAACACCAAAGAAGGTAATTCTATTTGTGTTTAACAAAAAAAAATAATGCTTTTTTTCCACAAAAAAAAATCCAAATAAACATCTCCAAGGGGGAGGTGATGCATGGAAATAACCCGCGGATAATCCGGCTAGACGTTGGATGATCGCACCCACGCCTATATTTTTACAGCGAAATACTTTGAATAAATTTAATTAATGATTAGATAAAAGGCTTAATATGCATCGGTTGTTCTTTAGAAAAAAAAATTATAAAAATCCAAATTTGCCGGTTTCCATCAAATCAAGCGGTGAAAATATGTCTTGTAATGATAACAATTTGCTGATAACATTAATCTTTATTAAATGATTCAGTAAAATTTCCATTGGTTTTCCACAAATAATGCAAGCAATAAAAATGAATTTCGTTTTATTGCTTGTTTCGAATGCACGTAATTGCAACAAAAACGGTAAATAGGAGGTCAACAATCAAATTCTGCAAAGAGGACCATATGTTCGACTTGTTACATTTGTGATAGATGTATACAGTAAATGGATATTTCAAGTTAGAACACTCTTTATAGTCTACTTAAGTGCTAATCATTTCGAACAGATGGCCACTGACAACTATAAGGTCAGGGTATTAAAAAATCAATGTGGTTGTATGTGGAACACGGCAACATCCGAAATTTATGACAAAACTAAAAAACATTCCGACAATCGCCGTCTGTTGGTTTTTTTTTGTAATTGTGAAGATGCTAGAGGCCCCGTTCTTTGACCTACTGCCTCTGCCATTAGAGAAAACGAAAATCACACAGCTCTAGTTGTGAGAAGACAGGACAATTTCCTATTTCGAATTTTTTTACAGATACCGATGTCCACTAGTGTGGATTTGGACAGTGTCCGTTCGGCCTATGAAGACGTCCGTGCTGATAACACAGAAACCGATTGGTATTTATACCGTTTCATCTACCTTAATTAGATAGTTGTGAACAAATCGAAATTATAGGGCCGTATTCAAGTTTAGCGGACCGCAAATCGTCTGTGCAGCTACTGGTTGTGATTTTGGTAAATTTAAAGAGGAATTCAGCGAAAATGAACGCGGTTTCGGTTATATCCGTTTACAGACCGGCGATGAAATGTCGAAACGACGGAAATTCCTTTTCCTTACATGGGTAGGCAATGATGTTAGTGTACTGCAACGGGCGAAGATGTCAACAGATAAATCGCTTATTAAAAACATCATTTCGGTAATTATTAATTAACGGTTGTACAATTTTCGTTTAATTATATTGTTTTGTTTTTTTTTTGTAGAATTTCGCCGTGGAATTACAATTGGAAAATATTTCTGATATTGATTTAGATCATTTTTTAAATGAGTTGAAGAAAGCTGGCGGTGCTAATTATGGTACCGGTGTTCGTGATGCTTAATTTTACGCTTTTATTTCCTTTTTTTATTATGTGAAATCTACACTATAGTAATATATATATTTGTAATTATTAAAATTCCCTTTACATGTATAAAATTACCTTTTATTTTTATTTCTCTTTAATAGAATTAAAGCATATCGATGCAAAATTGGTAAAATAATCGATTTCCAAATGTAAATTAAGTAATATCGTACGGATTGATTATGTGGAAATGATTTAATTCTTCCGCAACTTCTTTGGAACAGTCTCCATATCCGCTTCTAATTCGGGAGCAATTGTATTCAATAAAGACGGTTTACAATATTTGCCAAATAATGTTGTTAATAATGCTACACCATAACCGGTAGCTCGTTCACCCTAGAAGAACAATTGTTAAATTTATTTTGATAAAGAAAGTAACAAGAAACTATTTACTGAATGCACCGGTGTTGCCATATCAACATGCAACCATACACCTGGATAATCGAAACCTAAATGGGCGCCAATAAATAAGCCAGCACAACTCGATTGTGCATTACTGCGATCGGCTACTGAATTTTTCATATCGGCAATTGCTGATGAGAATTCAGAGAAATGCAATTCCGGACAATATGGCAATGGAAATAATAAATCGCCAGATATTAAACCAGCCTCGATGGCAACATCTTCCCAATCACCACGATTTGTTAATAGTGCACCATGATATTTACCAGTTGCAACACCTTGGGCACCTGTTAGTGTTGCCATATCTAAGATAATATTAGCTTTGAGATCACGTTGTGCATATGTTACACCATCTGATAAAACTAGACGACCTTCAGCATCTGTATTGTTAATTTCTACTGTACGACCGGAGTATAAAGTGTGAATATCATCTGGTCTAAAAATTTATTATAGTTTTTATAGGCGTTTATTATTTTTAATGAATAATGGAACCTTGTAGCCATTGGACCGACAGCATTTTCAGCCAAACAGAAAACAGCATGTAGATTTTGATTGAAATCAGCACGTACAGCAGAATAGAATGCACCTAATATACCAGCAGCACCACCACAATCACGTTTCATGCCAGGCATAGCTGTTTTGCCTTTAATACTAAGACCACCAGTATCATAAACAATACCTTTGCCAACCCAGGCGACTGTTGTATGTGCACCCGGTGGTGTATGACTTAATACAGCTAAAGCTGGTGGTATGGCAGCAGCTTTACCAACACCATAAATACCACCAAAACCTTTCTCAGCTAATTCTTCACCACGTATAATTGTCGGTTTAATATTCAATAAGTCGCCAATACTGGATATTTCGTGTAAGAAATGATCAACATTCATTTCGCTACAAGGTGTATCAACTATACGGGATGCTAAACGAATACCAGTCGCAGCATCATCTAATATCTTTAAATCATCATCTGTTAATTCTAAACCATCCGTTCCATTTTCTTGAAAATTATCATAAATTTCAATAACGAAATACAATTGTTATTTAAGGAAAGAATTACCATTCGACTTGGGCACAACAATAAACTCTACAGATACTGTACACGTATCGAAGTTATTTGTTCCGGTTTTCTTGCTATAAAGTGGAAATGCTCTAGCCACGGCACAGGCACTAGCGAATACATCTTGACGTTCGCAGACAATCTGTAAAATTAATCGATTTGAAATAACTTTTGGCCACTGATGGAATTATTTATAACAGATTTACCACAACATTCTCATCAACACCGACTGTACAACTTTGTACTAATCGTGTGATAGCATGTGCCCTTGATCGTGTATTATGACGGCTGCATTTTAGCGGTAATGCAGCAATAGTTGCTAAATTTAAATACAATGAACAACTATCTGTTGGTGATGGATGTAAACTAGCCACAGCTAATTTTAAAACGTCCGCACTAACCCTTGGTTCTAATTTACATTTAACATCTTGATATTTCAATTGTGTTAAATGTTTCACTTGCCCAATTATAACGACAGGACTTTGATGTGGATCAGTTTTTGTTAAACCATTACGAAATATTAATTTTGTTGTCATATTGGTGACTCACAAGAATTATAATTAACCTGGAATTAAAAAAACACACGTAAAATTAGCTACCTGTGGTGTGATTTATTGATATTTTGATATAAGATAAAACAAATTATCACTAAATTTAGATATGTGACGATAAGTGTGTATTTCTATCTGTTTGTTATTTATGGAAACCTTGAAATTGTTTTTCAAACGTTTTTCCTTTGGGTAGTAACAAGTTATAGGGATCGATTTCCAATGTTTAATCTTTGTGTGAATCTCGTATAAACTGGGGTCAGATTTATTTATTTTATAACATTTATCAAAAACAAAATCGATTTTTTTCAATTAAAAATGCACTTATATCAAAATAATTACCTGATATCTTTAATACAAAATTTTAATGGGCTTATTAATGATTTATTTATATATACATTGTTTTTTGTGTAAATTAAGGAATTGTTTAAGTAATAAAATTTATTTAACTCACAAAACACCTTTGGTAAAAAACCTAAACTGAAAGAATCAAAATTTCCTGTTGTGTGTTGGCAACAAAATCCACCTCCACCGCTTTGGCGGTGGCTAAATGCTGCCCAAGTCACACATTAAGCACAGTCTACAACAAAACGCTATAAAGTAAACGAGTTACACTGGCAGATGTCGGAAAGAAATAGAGATGGCATACGTAGCAATCTCAGTGATAACGTTGTGAAAATGAGGCATTAATCATCATTCAATTAATTTTGTATCAGCTGTCATATTTTTCGATTACCATCAGCCATAGTTGGAAATAAAGATTTTAGCCAATTAGAGACGTTTACAGGCTCCTCATCGTAGAAAAAGCGTCTGGATTTGGTGAAATGAGCAGTAACCATCATCCATTCGAAAAGTCATGTACTTCAAGGTTTGCTGAAATGAGCAGTAGCCACCTTTTTTCCTAGACGAGTATAAGTATTTTTTGATGTGAAACATCTATTGGCGCGGGTCAACCGGATTTTTGGCGTGGCGACGTTTGCGAGTGTAGCGACGGGCTGCCATTCGCAGCCAACTGCGTACCCCTCACCTCACTCGCGTCAACGGTGTTGTTTACTACGGCAAACATAACCTGTGTTTTACTTAGAACAAAAAAATTGTGTGCGTGTAAACTTTACGCGCGATTGAAGTAAAACTTTTTGACGTTTATGACATATCACTGAAACGATTAAACTATTTTATATTCTATATGAAATTCGTTAATACCACTACCACTTTTTGAAGAATATTCGTTCATTAATTAAATTAATTGAGAATCAAAAATTTAATTAAAGGTTAAATCATCCCATGTATCTACCCAAAATTCAAACCTGTTCTCCTATTCCTACAACCAACCAATAGCTTTCCTCATGTTGTAGTCACGATGAGCATGCTGAAGAGCTATCATTTCCGTGTATTTATATGGGACACTTTAGAAAATTTAGGGAGACAGTCAAAGTTACTCCTTTCGTGATGGCATCTAGTGAATTGCGCCGTAAGGATCGTCGAGGAGTCGATCCCTATCATTTGTTATATATGGCAGTAAAGATAATGAGACTGCGGGTTCGTGACTGTTTAACAATCGCGTTTAAACATGTCGGTACAAATACCAATATAACTAAAGAACAAGTTCAATCCGAAGAGTATATTCATAATTGCATAGAGTCCAATTTAGCTTTTCTACGGACGATACCAAATTCAGTTTGGTACTGGTCTTCAAGGAAAAAAGATTTATTTGCAATGATTCGGCAGCTAGGGAAACCAACTGCATTCATGACACTAAGCGCAAATGAAATAGGGTGGCCGGATTTAATAACATTGTTGCATAAATTAGCTGAAGGAAAAGGAAATATGCCAAATCTCATCGCATCAGAACTAAATTTTATCCAAAAAAGTTCATTAATTAACAACGATGCTGTTACATGTGCTATTTATTTTAACAAGTTAATTAATGTTATAATGACAATTTTACAATCAAAGAAGATCAGTCCATTTGGTAAGTTTAGGGTTATAAACTACTTTCTGAGGATTGAATTTCAACATCGTGGAAGTCCACACGCGCATATCCTTTTATGGCTTGATAATGCTCCCATGCATATTACTTATAAGAACACGATGTTTCATATCTACCAGGCGTCCCGTGAAGGCTTACTTTTTTTTTCTTTTAATAATTGGCTCAAATAACTTCAAGGTATCACCACTTTTAATTGCTGTTTTAATTAAGATATTTTGGATAGGAGGCAGCTGCCTCCTTTTCTTACAATAGTTACGCCACTGCCCAAATAAACCTAATACTGCATGCGTATTCGAGTGTGGGCTGCGCTTTAAATGTTAGATTCGTACTTATATTTTCAAGGACGAATAGCTACTACTTTGACAACAGTACAGTTCGGTTAATTGCCTAACAACCACAACAACTATCTGAAAAGTGCATGTAATTGCAAGTAATTGTTTATACATTATTGTACGAATTCTAATTATAATCAATTAAACCTTTTATTCGGTGCTTAATTTTTGTATTAATTAATTGAATTAATAAAAAAACATGTAAATGCGTTTAATGTTGTGATGGTCTCTGTTGGTGAAAATGTGAATTAATTTGAAAATTGAAAGCATGGTGGCGACGTTCCTGTCAAAGGTTGTATGATCATCACCTCTCTCTAAATGGCTTAGTTGCAGTGATACGGAATTCAAAATGAGTTCAGTTTCGTATTGCAATGTGTGCGGTTTAAAAGACAGTTTGTTACGGTGTTCCCGTTGTAGATTTCAATATTATTGTTCAAAAGAACATCAAGCACAAGATTGGAGAAATCATAAAAGATTGTGTAGAAAATTACAGAAGCAACTACAAGACGAACAACGACAACCACAGGAAAATCAACACAAAAATGATTGCAATATAACAACAACGAATTCAAATATTAATGGTGATGAGAAAGCATATGTTCATTCAATTGATAAACAATCAACAAGTGCAGAGACATTGTTAGATGAAGGTAGTTCAGAGAAGGAGATTTACAATACGAGTACACAACCATTACATCCGAATATAAATTTTGAAAAGACAACATCAACAACAGAAAGAGCATTAAAATCAGCTAAAACAGCAATGCCAATTAGTGGTGAAAATATAGTTCTACCACATACAACCAACGTACATGATTTCCCAGAGGTAGCATTTGAAATGGCTACAACAAAGACCCAACCACCACAACAATCAATAGCCTCATATTTACCAGCATTACCATCATCGTCATATTTACAACAACAACAAAATCGTATAGATGAAATATGTAAATGTGTTATAAAAGATATGGATTCATATGGTGTATGTTTAGTTGATAATTTCTTGGGTGAAGATAAAGGATTAGCTGTATTAAAAGAAGTACGTGATATGTATACACAAGGTGTATTTAAAGATGGACAATTAGTATCAAATAAAGGTATAAAAGGTAATCCGAAAACTATACGTGGTGATCAAATAACATGGATAGATGGGCGTGAGAAATTTTGTACAAATATTGGACAATTAATTAGTCATGTTGATGCTGTTGTTATGCGTGCAAATAAAATGGCAACAAACACAAAACTTGGGCAATATAACATCAATGGTCGTACTAAGGTTAGTTTAAATAGCCCGTAAATTAAAGGTCAGTAATTGACCATGGAAACAAATGTTGAGGTTAGACAAAGATCGGTCGGAGGGAGGTTGGGGTAAATATATAAATTATTAAATAATAACAAATTCATTAATTAATAATGTAATATTGACAATTTTTATTGATTCCCAATGTTTTGTTTACAATTCATTCCGATTTGTGTAATGTTTATAAACAATTCTAGTATATATGAGTGACAAAAATTTGATACCAATCCAATGTTCTATCATTGTTTAACATGTTAAAAATCTATAAGTGTGTTTGTCCAACATATGGACAGATAAGGACGATATAGTGGCATGCTTGAAGTCACGTACGCAAAAATTTGAATTTTTAACCTCCTTTTTGATTTCTAATATTTTATTAAAAATAGAAAAATGATTATTTCTTAAATTAGGTATTGTGAAATAATCTTCATTTGTTAAAAGCTATAATGAAAAAACTATTGTCAGTTAAAATAGAAATAATGGGCAACAAAATGATTATCCCTGAAGCTATTTCTAATGTTTGATGACTGGTCTTAATTGTAGATTTAAGTTATATTTAATTAGTATTGGATGAAAAACCATAGGTTTTTTTATGGATTGTGACAATGAAAATGTGTGGAGTTACCTTAAAACAAAGGACGACGGATCGCCCTTTTGAGATTTGAGTTTTAGGAGATTTCGTGTTAAATATGACGCAATTACCGATAATAATAGCAGATATTTCACCAAATAATCTGTTTATTTTTTCAGTGCCACAATAGAATAGAAATTTTCAATGGTCAAATTTAGCTATGTAGAAAACATAATTTTTATTATACAGCCCTTGTCTCATTTCATTTGATATGCTCTTGTTTATCTGGGTTACTTATGAAAGCAATAAGAGAATTCATAAAAATCATTAATTACATGAAAATAATGATTGGCCAACTGGGAAATATCGTAAATGTTTAGGAATGCAGATTTTGCAAATCAACTTCATCATCCGTTTGCAAATCAAATTCACTCTGTTGTTTTGCTTTTGTGATTTTCTTCGATGATTTATGCAGAAATTAGAAGACGATAATCTTGAGGAAGTTTTAGTCCAACGTAAGCATTCACAAGGTCCAGGAAGTGAGTGATTTTGTTGATTAGACAACGCATTCTCATTTTTTTTTCGTCTATCTACCACCAGATTCTGTTATCAAAAAGGTGAATTTGGTGTGCAAAACATGTAAAAACCCACCAGATTCGCATGTTTGGGGGGGGGGGCTGTGTATGAATGTAATCAATGTGGGGGTAGGTTGCGTATTTACCAAGTATTTTATAATTTTTTCTTAGTAGTAAGTAAAGAAACGAGACAATTTGTATGGCTAAATTGATAAATGACATACAAAAGGATAGACTATTCACGATTATCCAGGACCCATCCAAAAAAGGTTTGCGTTAATGGCGATATTTCTTTATTAGCCCCCCTAGTAACGTCACTGACTCCTTTGTTATCTCTCTATAAGTGCATTTATTTATCAGTTTATTAAGTTTGAGGAAGATTAATTAACGTTAAAAATTCCATTGTATAGAATCATACAGTGATAATTTGGTAATTAACCATGACTTATTTATTGATTAATTATGATAACAGTTTGTGATCAAAGTTTTAAATATATCAATATATGTACATAAAACGATAACGATTTTATACGCATTAAACATAGCTTTTATTATTACTACTATCTAACTAGAGTTTGAAATATATTTAGATGGAAATTGGGAAATGTCTGGCTTGAATTCCCCTTCAAAAAAAAATTAAACATGTGTATTTATAATTTTCTTTTTACAACCATTTTCTTGTTGATTCTTTAGTTTTATTTCTAGAAGTTTCATTATTTTTCTATTGAAAATTCAGGGATGAGAGAGACATATATTGCGGTGGTGTTGTTGTTGGATTTCTAAATTGATTCTCTTCTAATTGCTATTTCTACATAGTTTCTTAATCAACAACGAAACACCTTAAAAGAATTAATAAATTACAGATAAATAAGTGGATTTTTAAGGACAAAGTAATTTAAAATACGTACACAAATATTTTCGAGATTATTATTTATTTATAATATTTTTCAATAATTCTTAGTAATGTTTTTTATTGACTCTTCTAACCGCCGATTAGAATACAAACAATTGTTAACAAGTTATGAAAATAGAAAATACCAGGAATTATGTGCACATTTATTTATTTAAAATATTTTCTGTTATCATGATAGTGAATAAATAATAAAAAAAAAACAATTGTTATTTTTAGTGAAATTATCAATTTTCCAGGCTATGGTGGCATGTTATCCAGGATCTGGATCGCATTATGTGAAACATGTAGACAATCCAAATCACGATGGCCGTTGTATAACAGCAATTTATTATTTAAATAGGAATTGGGATGTTAAACTTAGTGGTGGTTTATTACGGATATTTCCAGAAGGCTGGTTAGGGGACAAAGTTTGTATATTTCACAAATCACATTTATCCCATGATTTTAAACATATCGAGGGAAGAATGTATTGATTTGTTGTTCGTTTCCCCAATTTGTTGTAAATCATAAATCAATTTGTAGGTTGCTGACATTGAGCCATTATTCGATCGATTGTGTTTCTTTTGGTCGGATCGACGTAATCCCCATGAAGTCCAACCAGCTTATCAGACTCGTTATGCAATTACTTTATGGTATTTCGATGCCATCGAACGTGAAGAAGCATGTAGACGATATGCAAAAGAACGTAAGTCGTGATCTTTCCCAATTAGATGGAATTATTTTAAATTAATTCAACAAAAAAAATTGTTATAATTTAGGAAATATGGTAAATTCACCATCATAACGATATCATTATTTATTTTATTATTATTAATGCCACTATTCTTCACTGATTATTATTAAGATTATTTTATCATTATGGTCATCAGAAAAATCTATTAATATTATAATATATATATATGTGATATATTTTTATTGTTTATTGTATAAAAATAATAGTATATTTGTAAATATCATTGTCTGTATCAAATTTTTTTGTTTTGTTTATTTTAAAGCAAATCGTGTGATATTTACAGAGTTGTTGACTTTATTTTTTTTTGTTTATCTGTTTGTTTTATTGAATTATTATTTGATTTTTGGTAGTAGATCGTAAAATACGTAAATTTCAGTTCATTATTATTATTGATTAATTTTTGTTTACCGGATAACAGAAGAGAACAGAGAGAACGCCTTGTTAGGAACAACTTTACAATATATTTTAATAATAGTAATTATCAAAATAAAGCTGTATATATTGTAAAATTTGAGATATTGTATTTGTTTTTGTTTGTTTGCAACTAATACAAATTTCTATAAATAATAAACTTTAATTTTATAAAACACAAGCGTCTACAGTCTTTTCAGCTGGCGTATATGATTGGAATTGGAAGCCACTTTCACAGAATGATCCCTGAAAATGTTTTCATGATTATTTAAAAAAAAAACAAAACAACTAATAGTAATAAATCGAATTACAGGATTTATAATTTGACATCCTTTATATTCACTTTGGTAAGTCTCATATTTATCACCAATTACAATTAAATCGGGTATTGGATATAAACGTAATGTGTAATCAAAATCCCAATGTACAGTTAATGAGTTTAATGATAAAGGACTTAAATGCCCTTGACTGAGGATTGTACGTGTCAACTGTAAGTAGAAAAATTCGTTCAAATTGAACTTTATCAAATTATTATTATTATTACAGAAACATACATTATCAGCAATTTTATCCTTATCAGGTTTATATAAAGCTCCTTGCATTAATTTTGATAAAACATCAGCCCGGAAGATTGTAATCTCTTTCGTACAATATTGTATCCGACATGGATTTGTTGTGAATATTGCTTTGTTGAACACTTTGCACATTTCACTTGTTATAGAATTCGATAGTTGAAATCTAAAAAATTATTCAGGGATTAATTGAAAATAATTAAAAAATAATCGAAGCAACCTTGGTACAATATGTGATACACATGGATCTTCAAGACCGGGCACAAATATAAAATGACTATTATCAACTAAATGTTTGTATTTAACAATTAATTCACCAAATTGTCGGAATAATTTCGTCAATAATTCCAAATGTTCATTATTACAAATTTGTGATAAGAAATTGCCCATAAAAACGAATGCAATTGGTGGATTATCTTGAATGCCATCAAATAAAACTTTTAATTTATCAAAAATTAAAGGATGATCCAACCAGACATCAGAGAAGAACATCATCATATTGTGGCGGTCCTTCAACAAGTGTTCTTTTAGTTTAATTGAATCTTTTAATGGTGTTGTTGATGGGCCACCGAAATAATTAATTGTATTGAATGAATGTCGTGATTCTTTAGCTTCTTCACCTGGCGGTAGAATAATTGTTGATACTTTTAAGATCTTATCCTGATAAACACCGTTAACTAAAACGAATATATTTTCGACAACGAAACCACCATGGTATCTACAATTGGCTAATTTTATGCAATTTTATTTACTAAATTAATTGTTAATACTTGGCACATGTTAGATCTAATTGGATAATCCCTGTTGGATCTTCTAAATAATATTTGCCTTCTGTTACTTGTAATAATGATCCCAAAATTAATATTTTATCTAATTCAACATGCGTTAATGTTAACAAATAATCGACGGTTTGTAGACTGATCTCTGTATTTTGGAAATTACGACGTGTTCGTTGTAGAATTGTTAAATATCGATCTAGAAATAATTGTGTTTTCGTATCAGCATTTGATAAGAATTTCGATTTCTTTGTATCAATAAAATACTGTTTTCGATCATGGTCGTAATACAATTTTGGAAAGTTGAAAGCATTAATCACATTGAAAACGGTTTCGTTTTTATCATAACCGGAATGAAGACAAACCTACAAAGTGTGTTTATTAGTGAACGTTTATTTCAGAATACTATTGAATACTTCTAGTGCACGATCGATATGTTCTTTTTCGATACTTTGTTCAATTATACATTGATTTTCTAGATTATTTGATAGACTGTTAACAAATTCATCGAATATTTCTCTTTTGCTTAAATCGAATCTTGCGTCCAATAGTTTATCAATGATTAACGAACAGAATTCTCTGAAAAATAACGAAATTATTGAATGTCGATAATTGTGAAACTTTCAACAGATATACTTTCGCACTACAAATCCACCCAATTTTAAAGCAATTTGTATTTTTTTTTGTAATGATTCTTTATCGCACATTTTAAATCACAATAACTTAACCTAACTTTCATAAAATCGCGCCATCTAATTAAATATCCACATTGATGACAGATGGCAGCATGTGTACTAACTTCAGATTATGTCGAGTATAGTGCGTTTGATGCGTTAAAAGATTGACCAAAAGAAAGAAGCACTCCGGCAATCATTCAACCTTCATACCTATCTTGCTAATATTTTTCTTAATTATTACTTTAGTTAATTTCATAAGTCCTTTCATATATTTAAAGTTTGGTTGTAATTGTAGGGACATTTCTTCATCTCAACGTCAACCTTTCGCCACCAACCTGACAAATATCCAATATCGGAAATGTCAGAATGGTGACGTTTCGTTTAAGGTTAAGTTTTTAAAATTGTTGAATAATTTTTGGTTTTCATAAAATTTTGTTTGAAAATCCCATTGTTCAAAAGGTATAACACGATTACAATCAAATAATGTGGTCATTCTTTTCACGTGATCCATCCAAGGACTTTAATTTCGAAGTGAATGATTTGGTGAAAGGGTTGGAAGAGCAAAATATTTGGACATTACATAAAGGCAAGAAGAAGGTGCGATACAGAAAATTATTTTGGATTGTTTAAATGAAATTTAGAGTAAATTAATGTAAAATTACAGGGTACAACTGAAGATGTATCTGTATTTGTATTCGATGTCAAAAACAGTTCTGAAACACAATTGGAAATAGCCAAATCATCTGTGAAACGCTTAAAAACATTAAGACACCCAAGTATTTTAACATATTTAGATAGCTTTGAATCAGATAAAGTTTTATATTTAGCAACTGAATATGTTGAACCATTAACGACTCATTTAGAGAAATTAACATTAGAAGGTCCTCAACGGGAACTGTACGTTGCTTGGGGCATATTTCAAATTACTGTAACAATTGTTCCCTTTTTATTTATTACCATTTACATTTCACAATAGAATTTCATCATTTTTAGAGAGCTTTATCGTTTTTAAACAATGATGGAAATATGCGACACAATAATGTGAATATATGGTCGGTTTTTGTAAATACATCAGGTGAATGGAAATTAGGTGGTGTTGAATATATTGGAAATGCACAGGATAATCAAACTGTGGCAATTAAAATTTTACCATCACTAGAAATATATGATCCACCTGAAAAGAACGATCCAATTAAACAAAGATCCATTACAAAATGGTTCGATTTAACAATCTGGATTTGATTTAAAAATAAAATATTTATGTTTTAGTTCGGCTGATATGTGGGGTTTAGGTTGTTTAATTTGGGAAGTTTTCAATGGACCCCTATGTACACAAGCATCTTTAAAAATTTTAGATAAAGTATTTCTATTGGAGAATATTTGAATATTAATTAAATATTGTAATTATTTGATTTCGTTAAAGATTCCAAAACAATTGGGTCCATTGTATTGTGAATTAGTTGGTGCAAATCCATCGTCTCGTCCAAATCCCGCTGATATTATAACACGTTGTCGTAAATTAGGTGGTTATTTTAAAAATGATTTGGTTGATGCATTATTATTTTTGGAAGAAATACAAATTAAAGATAAAAATGAGAAGAATCGCTTCTTCTCGAATTTAACACCACATCTAGATAATTTCCCTGATAATGTATGCAAACATAAGATTCTACCACAATTAATTACAGCATTTGATTATGGTGATGCTGGTTCGGCTGTATTAGCACCAATGTTTAAGGTAATACACCTCATGCTGAATTTTCAAATTTCATTAATAATTTTCAAATAAAGCTTGGACGATTATTGGATGAATCGGAGTATCAGAAAAAGATTGTTCCTTGTGTTGTGAAATTGTTTGGTAGTAATGATAGAGCAACAAGATCCAGATTATTACAACAATTAGAACATTTTATTGGACATTTACAATCGGCCACAGTAAATGAACAAATATTTCCACAAATTGCTCATGGATTTATGGATACGAATCCGACAATAAGAGAACAAACTGTCAAAGTAATTGATTTTAATCATCATTTGATTGTTGTCTTTCTTGTTTGTTTATAATAATTTCTGTTAATATTTCTAGTCTGTGATACATTTAGCACCAAAATTGAATTATAATAATTTAAATGTGGAAGTATTACGTCATTTTGCACGTTTACAATCAAAAGATGATCAAGGTGGTATACGTACGAATACAACAGTATGTTTAGGTAAAATTGCCCAACATCTACATCCACAAATACGTCAGAAAGTTTTAATATCGGCATTTATACGGGCAATGCGTGATCCATTTCCACCAGCTAGAAATGCTGGTATATTAGCATTAGCTGCAACACAACAGTATTATTTATTAAATGAAGTATCATCAAGAATATTACCAGCATTATGTCAATTAACAATGGATCCAGAGAAATCTGTACGTGATTCTGTATTTCGTACAATTAAAGGATTTCTAGGGAAATTAGAAAAAGTCTCTGAAGATCCTAGTTTACGTGAAAGTATGGGTAAGTTTCTAATAATTTGTATCTATTACAATAATAATAATAATAATAATAATATTGAAATATAGAAGCTGATGTGAATACAGCAACGCCAAGTTTAAGTAATGCAGCAGCTACATGGGCTGGTTGGGCCGTAACAGCTGTTACAGCAAAATTCTATCGTAGCCAATCAGATACAGTGAAATCAATGAATCCAATGGCTAGTCGTATGTTAACAAAACCAGGATCATTAGAACAACCATCTAGTAGTAGTATATCAACAACAACATCAAGTGTCACATCAATGACATCATTAGAACATGAAGATGGTAGTCGTGGTAATGATTCAGTTAGTGATTATGATTATGATCATTGGGGTGATAATGATAATTGGGGTGATATGGAAACTGGCGGACAAATGGCTAGTAGTAGTGGTAGTGCAGAGGGTACAAGTAATGCAGCTAGTCCACCATCTGGTCCTACTACGAATAAAGTTACCGATGGATGGGATAATGAAGAATGGGGTAGTTTAGAAGAAGAACCAGTAATTGTTCAATAATTTCAATTTTTTAACAGATATAATTAAAATTTATCAATTTAGGAAGTTGAAACTGAACTAACATCACCATCAGAAGCTTGGAGTCCAAGTGAAACAACACCAATTATACCTGAAACACAAGAAACACTACCGACAACAACAACAACAAGACGAATAAAATCACCAAATAGCTGGGGTGATATTGAATTTGAACCAATAGAAGAGACAACAACAACCAGTAATAGTAAATTAGAAGAAGCTAAAAAGAAACGTGATGAAAGGAAATTAATGAGACAAAAAGAAATGGAATTAAGACGTGCTAATCGTACTAATTCAGCTCCAATGAAATTAGGTTCAAAGAAAATTTAATAATTACAAAATTTGAATTTTATGTTAACATATCGAATAATTGTTTTATTTAAAACAGCTGATATTGTAGATGGGGAATTATTAACAAATATTTGTCTCACACACCCACACATACTCTTTGTCATCTGGATGAGGATTTTTGTACATTTGTTTTAACAAAACAAAAATTTTGTCAAAAATGGTAATTTCAATGTCACGATATTCAAAAATCCATCTGCTTCCGCTGGAATACTCCAAGATTTTTTCAAATTTTAATGTCCCATAATCAATCAAATAACTAAATGTATGTCTTTTACAGTAAATTTGTTCATTTTATTCGATAATTTCTAAAATTATTTCACATTAATTCTTGATAAATATAATTATCTTTTTAAAGTAACACTTGTATTTTAAGTTGCATAAATTCAGGGAGCCTCAGAAGCGATGAAGTGTACGACCTAATCACGGACACACGTAACGAGTTGTACCGCAAATAGGCATTTGGTGGCGCCACCAGCGTGCTGTCAATGTACGTCAACAGAATTTTTTTCAGAATATTTGTTGTCAAAAAATTGCCAAAAATAAATAAATAAAAATGTGATATTTCTACAAAAGTTATTCAATTAAAAAGAAAATAAAGATTATCATGTTTTTGCAATCGATCACCAATAATTCAATCAATACAGGCTAACATCACTGGGCCTTGTCGACAAATTGAATTCTACTTTATAGAAGAAAGAGCAGAAAATGTTCACCAAAAGGAATTTAGTCGATATTAAGAAATCAACAACAAAACTTCAAGACCCTAAAAAGGATCTAGCTACACGTGTTAAGCATTTAAAAATCATATTAGGTGAAGACCTGCTCTAATTTAAGGTTATGTTATTGTTAAAAATTGTTTTGTTGTAGATAATGTTGATGTTGCTGAGGCTAAAGGCTTATTTGAAGCGAATTTCAGTCACATTTACAACATCCTTTATGATAGTTTTATACAAGCTGAAACGAATCTACGGCAAAGAGGTATTTATTGTTTTCTTATCGACATGTGAATCTGTTTGTCGTCTTTTTTTAACCATTTTCCTTTCAACTAAAAGTTCTCTGGTGTGAATACCAAACAGATTCATTTCTTTTGTGTGTGTGTGTACAGAGCTCTCATTCTAATTCGTTTCTTTTTGTTTATAATTCTCAGAGTTGTCTTTTCATTTAGGTAAGTTCTTTATGTTTCTTCCATAATTGTTACAAATGTGATTTCTCTCTGATTTTTTCGTTATTTCTGTTGGTTTTTGTTTTAGTTCATAAAGCACATAAAGAAGAATTGGATTGTTCGTTGTGGATATTGGAGCAAATCTTATGTTTATTACCGGAACTAATAAATAAACGTTGGCAATTACATTCACTTGGACGTATATTATCAAAATTATTACATACAGGCAATACAATTAAATTACGTAAACAAGCAATACGTTATTTTTTAATGTGGTATCAAGCATTAGACGATCATGCACCAGATTATGTACATAATATATTTAGTACATTAGTGCCTGGTTTTAATTTACAAACATTAATACCTATACATGGTATAAATAGTGGTAGTATATTTCATGATACTAGTTTACAATATCCGGTACAACCAATTGAATTATTACCAATATTACCACCGCCAGGTGGTGAGAAGCCACCAGATCATCCAAGTAAATTTTTTTTAGAAATCCTATTAGAAAATATGGTACATACAATTGTTAAATTAGAATGGCATGATAAACAGATGCAACAACAACGTTGTTTTCAATTTCTATTAGAAAAATTTAAAGTTTTCTATTTAATGAAGCTATGTCCGAGTTTTTGTCATGACACATCATTATACCAACCAAATTTAGGTAATTTATCCTAATTGTTTTCATATTAATCTATCGTATAATTGTTTTTAATTGTTAACTGATAGAATTACCATTATTACGTAAGCCGGAAGCTGAGAATGAACTTGTTTTGTGTCGTGTGAGTTTAATTATTTGGATAGCTACATATATGCATCAAACTAAAAAGAATACAACAGATGTCAATACGGTTACAATACAACATTCCAGTATTACAACACCTGTTTCAACACATTCACAAGATGATGAATCACAACATGAATCTGCCCATCCTAGTCTTGATTCAAGTAAAATATTCAAATACTTAGAGAAAACTGTCCAGAACAACATGTTTTTCTTATGTTATCTGGAGTTTTGTGTATCTTTCGTGCGATTTTCTATAATCGTCCTTTTGCATTTCAGCCATTTCAGTTCAGACAAATAAAACAGCAAGCGATGAAGAATTGGCAACACAAATTGTACGTGATGTGTTATGCAATACAAGAGATAACATAAATTTTGTACATGAAATCTATCGTCAAGCATTCCTAATGAATTTTAGTCATGTTGTAGCTATAAGGAGAATTATAGCATTATATAAAGATTATTTACAAATGAATGTACCTGAATTATTACCTTATATGTTAGAACCACCGGATGATTTACTAGCAACAACAACAACAACAACAAATAATGAATTAGAATGTAATCGTGTAACACGTTTGAGAAATGATTCATATTTAGGTGCAATACATAAAGAGAATGTATTTATAAGAGCTGGAATGCAAAATGTAATGCAATTATTTATGACACATGCTGCTAATGTATTTTTATTAGATGTAAATCCACATATTCCGAAAATGTTAGAAGAACAAACTGATGCATGTAAACGTGTACTTAATATTTATCGATATATGGTAATGAATACACGGATGGATAATACTACATGGGAACAACTTTTATTAGTTTTATTACAAATAACATCATTGGTATTAGGTGAGAATCCACCAAGGAAGAAAATGCAAACATTAGGTGGTAAATTGGCACCGGCAATTTTCCAAACATTAATCGTAACATGGATTAAAGCCAATTTAAATGTGATGATATCAACAGAATTATGGGATAGATTTCTACATGTTTTAACATCACTAACTAATTGGGAAGAATTAATAAAAGAATGGGCTGTTAGTTTATTATTATTATTATAATTAATAATCAATAATAATTATTGATTTGTTTGTAGAAAACTATGGAGACTTTAACTAGAGTCTTAGCACGGCATGTATACAATTTGGATTTAACTGATTTACCATTAGATCGTTTAATGGAACAGAAATCGAAACGTGGTCGTCGTATAACAAATAATCGCATAGAAAACAATAAAACTACAGTAAACGATGCGGAACATTTGAGTGTGTGTAGACAAGATTCCACTTTACCTGATGGTAATGTGTTGTTGAAGAAGAAAATCCGTGCAGGATTAGCGAGGAGTTACAGTGAAACTAGTTTGGCAATGAAACGGAAAAGTTCACAGAAACAAAAAAATGTATTAATCTATGATAATTTTTATTGTTTTTATTGATTTAAAATTGTTCTTTTTTTTTGTTTGTTTTAATTTCTAGTCGAAACATCGTCGTTCATTGTCATTAGATAATTTCTCACAATTACATGATACAGAATCAACAGATCGTACACGTTCACCAAGTCCAGCACCATCCAGTGGACTTGAATCGAATTCAATAAAAGATTCACCAATACAATTAGATGTTTTAACAAGTGATCATCAAACAACAACAACAACAACAACAATACCATCAACAATCACAACAGCAATATCATTACAATTAAATATCGATGAGAATCGTGGTGTTATATGTGGTGGTACAATACGTGGTTGGTTGCCAGATGTTGCTGTTATATTATGGAGACGTATGTTATGTTCATTAGGTGATATAAATAATATAAATGATCCAAAATTACATTCGCAAGTCTTCGATTATTTAATCAAATTAATTGATACATTAATTAAAATACAACAAAATCAAGGTATATCATCGGATAATCAAAGTACACCACAATCACCTGAATTGATACCACCATTAACATTAATATTACCATGGTGTTTTGGTGCATTATTATTACCAGAACAATATGAAAGTGGTAAATTGAATGCATTACGTTTATTATGTACTGTTACATTGAATTGTGATGAGAAACATAGGAATTATTTAACGCAATTTTATAGATTTTTACATTCAGGTATTATTATTATTATTATTATTATTATGTCGTAATATATTAAATTCATGTTGTAATAATTTTATTTTGATTTCAGCATTCACTGGTACTTCAAAACCATTCATTAATACATGCTTAAAATACTTGGGGCCCAGATTTTTATCGTTACAACTACCTGGTTCAACATTATTATTATTAGATTTAGTGCATGCTTGTAATGTTGTATTGAATTCGAATGATAATTTTGAAACAACACCAAGAACAGAAGCTGTATCGATCATAGCGAATTTATTAAGTTTACCAAATAATTTAAATACAATATCTGTATTACATCCAGAACAAAATATTCAAATTATCCAATGTCCTGATATTAAGGTAAACGATTATTATTCATTAAGTATTTATTGATAGAAACGCAAATTAATTATTTTAGGAGCATGTTGTTAGTATTTTATTAAGAGCTGGCCGCCGTGAACCGAAAGGTAGAGCCCGTTATATTGCCTTATCAGCTCTTGGTATGTTTGTTTATAAAGAATTAACACATCAAACCTATCATCCGAAAGTGGCAGATGCTATCAACGTTCTACTATTAGCACTTAAAGTAATTTTTCAAGTTTAATTAAGGGAATAATAATTGATGTTGTTTGTTTTTTTTAGTTTAATAACAAAATCATCGCCCAATTAGCATGTAATGTATTGTTTTTATTATGCGATCATGCATCATTATTATGGCAACAATATCCACGTTTAGGAAATGGAATTATACGTACATTATGTAGTGCATTATTTCTACATGCACCATTAAATTCAACAACAACAAATGAGCATGATAAAGCATTAATAACAGCATTATTATTATGTTTAGGTGAATGGTGTATGAGATTGGAACCGAAACGTTTATTAGAAATTACTGAATATAATAATGAATTTAATGGTAAATGTTTATTGTTGCAAGTATTTACGGTAAGTTTGTGCCAAATTTTCTATTCCAATTTATATATTTTTGATAATTTTCATTTTCTATACATGATTTGATTTTATTAATAGCTAATTTCAATTCGTCTATTTTTAATGTTTTCATTTTATTCGTTTGAATTCGTTCACGTATTATCATCATATTGATTTCTTTACATATAATTTTGATATCAGAACCGGATAAATGTTCGTTTAAAATTAAATTATCGAAACATTCTGGATTTATATCCGGTAAATTCTTTAAATAATTTCGAAAAATTCTCTTTTTCTCATCGAAATTGGGTAATGATACAAATAAACGTTGATCAAATCGTCTTAATAATGCCGTATCAATATCCCATGGTGTATTTGTTGTTGCTAAAATGAAAATCTCTTGGTTTTTATTTAAAATACCGTCGATTTGTATTAATAATTCGCTTTTAAAACGCCGACTGGCTTCATGATTATTATTTATTGAACATAATCCATCGATTTCATCAATAAATATAATTGATGGTTTCAGATTATTGGCTAGATCAAATAAAATTTTCAATATTCTCTCAGATTCACCACGCCATTTACTTATAATCATACTACTTGTTATATTGAAAAATGTTCGATTTTTGATTTGATAAGCAATAGTTTTGGCTAATAATGTTTTACCAGTACCGGGTGGTCCAAATAATAAAACACTATTCCATGGTTCGATATTTGCAAATAATTCCGGATAAAGATTTGGATAAATTAAACTTTCTTTTAATATTTCAATAATATGTTCATGACCAATACAATCGTCCCATTTATTTGTATTCAATGTTTTTGGTAGGATTTGTTTTAAAATATCTTGTGCTATCTCACGATTTTCCTGTGAATAATTGTCCAAATTTACAAATTTATTTTCTATAAAATCATTTTCATGAATTTCAACTTTCTCTTCGTTTGTTGTTAATGATATTATGTTGAATGAAAAATCATTTTGAATTTCGTTTTGGGGTTTTTGTAGTGCTTTTATTGTATTTTCATCTTTCTTTCTCATTATTTTTCCATTTGATAATTGTTTTTTAATTGCGGTTATTTCATTATTTGTAATTTTTTTCAAAATTGTTGGATATTTTTGATATTTCATAAAATAATAACTTTTATATTCTTGTAATATAATTTCTAAATCGATATTATCACAAATTTGGTATTGTTGTGATTCGATTTGTGTTTCATTTTGAAATGTTTCAATTGTATTATAAAGATTTTGATCGTTTAAATATTTGAAAATCAAATATAAAATCGATTTTTTACGTTCTTGGTATTCTTTTTTGATTTGTTCTTTATTATTGAAATATGTTCGACTGTTTGGTCTTAATTTTGGTGATTGAATTTCTGACATGTTCTTATTTTAACGACGTTTACACGAAATTAGTTTGTTTTGTTGTCGGTGAAATAGACAGCAGATTGTTTATTCGGTTACTATGGCGAGTTTTGCTTGTAGGTGATTAAGACAATAAAATTTCGGGTTTTTTTTTTGAATAAAATAATTTATTAAATAAAAAAATTGCCATATCACAAGCCTAAATTATAGGAAACTCAGTCTATGTAACATATACATTT
This sequence comes from Meloe dianella, assembly GCA_028455855.1. Classification (NCBI taxonomy): domain Eukaryota; kingdom Metazoa; phylum Arthropoda; class Insecta; order Coleoptera; family Meloidae; genus Meloe; species Meloe dianella. The sequence continues at coordinate 7,905,581 of JAPTHL010000047.1, read as the reverse complement.
ATAATTTAAAAATAATACAATAATAACAATGACTTTAAGACCTACAATACTTAATCAACTTCTTCAATGGTAGGACCAGATTTCTGTCCACCAAAACCACCAGCTTGTTGTCCACAACTACCTGGCATACCAGTGTTGCCACCACCACTACTACTATACAATTTTGCCATTATTGGACTACAGATTCGTGTCAATTCTTTCTGTTTATCTTCATATTCATCTTTTTCAGCTAACAAATTATTATCTAACCATTGTAGACAAGTACTGCATTCACGTTCAATTGTTGCTTTATCATCTGCACTTAATTTATCACCACAATCAGCTACAGCTTGTTTCAATTGGAAAATGTATGCTTCTAAGTGATTACGTGCTTCAATACGTTGTCGTTGACGTTCATCTTCTTCTTTATATTGTTCAGCTTCACCAACCATTCTATCAATATCTTTCTGTGATAAGCGTCCTTTATCATTCTTGATTGTAATATTTCGTACATTCCCAGAACTTGTATCTTTGGCTGACACATTTAAAATACCATTTGCATCTAGATCGAAGGTAACATCAATTTTTGGTACACCCCGTGGTGCTGGTGGTATTCCAGTTAAATCGAATGTACCCAATAAATTATTATCTTTTGTCATAGCACGTTCACCTTCGAATACTTGAATTGTTACAGCTGGTTGATTATCAGCATATGTTGTAAATGTTTGTGATTGTTTACATGGAATTCTGGCATTACGTTCAATTATTTTCGTCATAACACCACCAGCAGTTTCAATACCCAATGATAATGGTGTCACATCCACCAATAATACATCTTGAATTTTTGAATCGGTCTCACCACTAAGTACAGCTGCTTGAACAGCTGCACCATAAGCAACTGCTTCATCTGGATTGATTGAAAGATTCAATGATTTACCATTAAAGTAATTCTGTAATAGTTGTTGGATTTTTGGGATACGTGTCGAACCACCAACTAACACAATATCTTGAATTGAACCTTTATCCATTTTAGCATCTTTCAATGCCTTCTCAACTGGTTGTAATGTGCCACGGAATAAATCAGCATTTAATTCTTCAAATCTTGCACGACTAACTTTTGTATAGAAATCGATACCATCAAATAATGCATCAATTTCAATATTTGCTTCTGTACTTGATGATAATGTACGTTTCGCACGTTCAGCCGCTGTTCGTAATCTTCTCAAAGCTCTTGGATTACTTCTTAGATCTTTCTTGTATTTACGTGTGAATTCATCAGATAAATGGTTGACTAATCGATTATCAAAGTCTTCACCACCTAAATGTGTATCACCAGCAGTAGATCTAACTTCAAACAATGAACCTTCATCAATCGTTAAGATGGATACATCAAATGTACCACCACCCAAATCAAAGATCAACACATTTCGTTCACCTTTCAAATTCTTATCCAAGCCATAAGCCAAAGCGGCTGCAGTTGGTTCATTAATTATTCTTAAAACATTTAAACCTGCTATTACACCAGCATCTTTCGTAGCTTGACGTTGTGAATCGTTGAAATATGCTGGTACAGTGATGACAGCATCTTGAACTGATTGTCCCAAATATGCTTCAGCAGTTTCTTTCATCTTCGTCAATACCATTGAACTGATCTCTTCCGGTGCGAATTTCTTCGTTTCACCTTTGTAGTCAACTTGAATCTTCGGTTTGCCACAATCACTGATGACTTTGAATGGCCAATGTTTGGCATCTTGTTGAATTTTCGGATCATCATATTTACGTCCAATTAAACGTTTTGCATCAAATACTGTATTACTTGGATTCATTGCAACTTGGTTTTTCGCAGCATCACCCAACAGACGTTCAGTATCTGTGAATGCAACATAACTTGGTGTTGTTCTATTGCCTTGATCATTTGCAATAATTTCAACTTTTCCATGTTGCCAAACACCAACACAGGAGTACGTTGTACCCAAGTCAATACCAACAGCTGGAGCTTTCACCATTTTTTACTTTTCTTAGATATATTCAAGAATAATAACTTGAGAAAATAACACTTGATTTTATTAATATTCACACTTGAAAATCAGATAAATGTCGAAAATTTGCTTTGTATTCACTTCTTTTCACTTGTTATCGTTTGCTTGTTTGAAACTGAATTGTAATAGCGCCAGCGATCCGCTGCTTATATATGAATCTACAATATTTCTCGAATATTCGCGGAGATTCTCGAATGTGGCGCGTACTTTGTGGAAATTTCTAGACGTCGCAACGCCAAAATAATTGCGTAATTTAATGAATATAACAAATTAGAAAATATACTGATTGATTGATTAATTAATTAATAAGATATTCAACGATCTATGTTAGATTTTGATGAGTTTTAGAAATAATTTATAGAGAAAACATGGATAATTTGGTTTTTAAATACCATTCTCCAATTGATTGAACATATTTCAAATTAAAAGTTTTCATATTAATAATTAAATAATTTCAGTTTGCTTTTAAATGAGATGATGTTCAAGAAGGAATTCTGGAACTTATCGCGTAGTTTATGGAAAGTTCTAGACGTCGCGGCGCCAAAAAAAAATGAATGTTTTATCTAGTTTAAATAATAAAATCCTGTAAATTGGGAAATACCTTCTTAATTGTTGGCTTTATGAATTATTGAAATTAATGAAAACAACGCCAATTTTCTCCTCAATCCCCTAAATTGATGGGTTTTGAAAAATTAATAATGATTAATTAATAATTATATATAATAAGAAATTATTTAATCGTAACAATAAAAATTATGATTATTTTGTCAATTTTTGCGTTTATTTTCTTCATAATTTTCAAATTACGTGAAAAGTTTGTAGAACTGTTCTAGGATTCCCTAATTGCATGTATTGATTAACGAAACGAACACGTTCCTTGTTGTATTTCTTAGGGTTTTCTAACAAAATTGTTTCATTTTTATGTTTTTTGGAGTATAACAATGAATCAAAATTGTTTTCAACTATTTAAATATCGTGGATTATTCCTAAATAGATAAGTAGGGATCTATTTATATAAAACAGTTATTTAAATGTATTGACTAGGGTCAAAGAAGCCTGAAAAATCAATATTTAACGCCTTGTATGAATAAATCTGGTAAAACAATTGTTTTTCTAGAATTTCTATTTTAAAGCACGATGGAAATCGATGTTTTTAAATATTGAAACGTCTAGAATGTTCATGCGCTTCGTTAGATTTTTCGAGATCGATCGGGAATGTTCGAGAGATATTGTAGATTCATATATAAGCAGCGGATCGCTGGCGCTATTACAATTCAGTTTCAAACAAGCAAACGATAACAAGTGAAAAGAAGTGAACACAAAGCAAATTTTCGACATTTATCTGATTTTCAAGTGTGAATATTAATAAAATCAAGTGTTATTTTCTCAAGTTATTATTCTTGAATATATCTAAGAAAAGTGAAAAATGGTGAAAGCTCCAGCTGTTGGTATTGACTTGGGTACAACGTACTCCTGTGTTGGTGTTTGGCAACATGGAAAAGTTGAAATTATTGCAAATGATCAAGGCAATAGAACAACACCAAGTTATGTTGCATTCACAGATACTGAACGTCTGTTGGGTGATGCTGCGAAAAACCAAGTTGCAATGAATCCAAGTAATACAGTATTTGATGCAAAACGTTTAATTGGACGTAAATATGATGATCCGAAAATTCAACAAGATGCCAAACATTGGCCATTCAAAGTCATCAGTGATTGTGGCAAACCGAAGATTCAAGTTGACTACAAAGGTGAAACGAAGAAATTCGCACCGGAAGAGATCAGTTCAATGGTATTGACGAAGATGAAAGAAACTGCTGAAGCATATTTGGGACAATCAGTTCAAGATGCTGTCATCACTGTACCAGCATATTTCAACGATTCACAACGTCAAGCTACGAAAGATGCTGGTGTAATAGCAGGTTTAAATGTTTTAAGAATAATTAATGAACCAACTGCAGCCGCTTTGGCTTATGGCTTGGATAAGAATTTGAAAGGTGAACGAAATGTGTTGATCTTTGATTTGGGTGGTGGTACATTTGATGTATCCATCTTAACGATTGATGAAGGTTCATTGTTTGAAGTTAGATCTACTGCTGGTGATACACATTTAGGTGGTGAAGACTTTGATAATCGATTAGTCAACCATTTATCTGATGAATTCACACGTAAATACAAGAAAGATCTAAGAAGTAATCCAAGAGCTTTGAGAAGATTACGAACAGCGGCTGAACGTGCGAAACGTACATTATCATCAAGTACAGAAGCAAATATTGAAATTGATGCATTATTTGATGGTATCGATTTCTATACAAAAGTTAGTCGTGCAAGATTTGAAGAATTAAATGCTGATTTATTCCGTGGCACATTACAACCAGTTGAGAAGGCATTGAAAGATGCTAAAATGGATAAAGGTTCAATTCAAGATATTGTGTTAGTTGGTGGTTCGACACGTATCCCAAAAATCCAACAACTATTACAGAATTACTTTAATGGTAAATCATTGAATCTTTCAATCAATCCAGATGAAGCAGTTGCTTATGGTGCAGCTGTTCAAGCAGCTGTACTTAGTGGTGAGACCGATTCAAAAATTCAAGATGTATTATTGGTGGATGTGACACCATTATCATTGGGTATTGAAACTGCTGGTGGTGTTATGACGAAAATAATTGAACGTAATGCCAGAATTCCATGTAAACAATCACAAACATTTACAACATATGCTGATAATCAACCAGCTGTAACAATTCAAGTATTCGAAGGTGAACGTGCTATGACAAAAGATAATAATTTATTGGGTACATTCGATTTAACTGGAATACCACCAGCACCACGGGGTGTACCAAAAATTGATGTTACCTTCGATCTAGATGCAAATGGTATTTTAAATGTGTCAGCCAAAGATACAAGTTCTGGGAATGTACGAAATATTACAATCAAGAATGATAAAGGACGCTTATCACAGAAAGATATTGATAGAATGGTTGGTGAAGCTGAACAATATAAAGAAGAAGATGAACGTCAACGACAACGTATTGAAGCACGTAATCACTTAGAAGCATACATTTTCCAATTGAAACAAGCTGTAGCTGATTGTGGTGATAAATTAAGTGCAGATGATAAAGCAACAATTGAACGTGAATGCAGTACTTGTCTACAATGGTTAGATAATAATTTGTTAGCTGAAAAAGATGAATATGAAGATAAACAGAAAGAATTGACACGAATCTGTAGTCCAATAATGGCAAAATTGTATAGTAGTAGTGGTGGTGGTGGCAACACTGGTATGCCAGGTAGTTGTGGACAACAAGCTGGTGGTTTTGGTGGACAGAAATCTGGAGGAGGTCCTACCGTTGAAGAAGTTGATTAGATTCCAAAATAATTAGTATTTGTATAGTGTCTAAAATTAATTATGATTGTATTATTTTATATTATAAATGTAGTTTAGATATCATGATCAATATGTTGCATAGTCTAAATATGTATACAAGTAATTTAGGACTGTGATAATAATAATTTATTGTTTTTTTTACATTCAAATAAATTTCTTTTTAATTAATAAATAAAAATGTGTTTTATTTCATTTTGTAATTTTCTATTGTTATAGGTTCTTTATAAAATATCAATAGGAAAAACAGATGATAATTCTGGTGGTCTAACACAACCAAATTTAAATGAAGATTTCGATCCAAATATATTATCAGATGATTTAGATGTAGATTCATCATCAGTTTCACCAATTAAAAATCATCATTGTCAAAAAGCTGTTCAATTATGTGCCAAAACAGTTTTAACACATTTAGTTACACATTTAGGACATTTTCCAATGGCCATCGGTGCAGCCCGTTTAAGTTCCCTAGTTGTTGAACATGACGATGTACCAAACTTAACATCAGATGAATTATCAGCTAGTATTTTTTCAGCACCAAATATTCAGGTATTTATTAGAGAAAACGTCGAAAAATACACAGAACAATAAAACGTAAACCTATAATTTTTATCTTATTCTAGTTGTTCATGTTAACTGAAAATGTAATTGCAAGTTTAATTGAATTGCCAATGCTTGATTTACCTGGTGGTGGTGTAACTGCTGGTCTATCAACAGCTGATAATCAAGTGAGAGTATTATTAAGAGATTTATCAGGGAAAGCTTGTTGGGATGCTTCCATCTTATATCGTACACCTAGTCGTGATATTGTTGACAATAAACACGATGATTTTGATATGACAACAGATGAGAATCAGTTTAAATTTGGTCCGATCAGTTATATACAACAGGGAAGTTTTATATATGGTAATATTAATAATTTGCCACAGAGAGCTATGCGACATCGTCCATCAAATGTTTTACCTGATACATCAAATGCTGCTCCTGATTTAGATCAATTAGATGATGTAAGTTGATTGTTCTTTTTTTATGTTTAAAAATGATTTTACAAAAACTATTGTTTTAATTAAATAGTTATTACAATATTTGGGCCATACAAGTCCGGAATGTTTAGAGAATTTTGATCGTAAATTAAATGAACCAGCCATGACACCGATATCGGTTGATTTCGAACAGGAGGCTATAGCATCTGTAATTAATCAAAAAAATCTTGAAGTAGAAGAAAGTCGAATTACACAGCATATGGATGCTATGTTAGGACAACCAATATTAAGACCGAATAGTCGTTGTGATAATAATCGTACAAGTAACCCAATTTTTGATAATAATAGCAACAACATTCAAGGTTTTTAGGACTTGTTTGATTATTTTTCTTATGAATTTCTAAGACATTCCGTTTGTTTTTCTTTGTAGTATCTAATGATGGTAGTGGACAAAATGCTTTCCAGCAGTGTCGTTTACTTTTCTCACAGATGGGTTTTGCTGGTTGGGAACGACGTCAACAACTTCACTTACTCGACAAGACTGAACGACTATTAAGGGAATTGAGGAATTTAGACAGTCAACGTTGTAGAGAGACTCATAAAGTATTCATTGACTTTATTTTCTTGAATAGTTATGTTAAAAAAAATGATTTTTCAAAATTAGGTAGCAGTAATCTATGTTGCACCAGGACAAGAGGATAAAAATTCAATTCTATCAAATCAAGGTGGCAGTGCTGCTTATGAACAATTCTTAGCAGCTTTAGCATGGGAAGTGGAATTAGAAGGACATACAGGATTTTTAGGTGGTTTACAACGTCAAGGATCAACAGGTTCAACAGCACCATATGTGGCGACTAGTTTTTCAGAGGCAATCTTTCATGTTGCTACTAGAATGCCGGGTGATACAACTGAAACACTTTTAAATAAGGTTTTTAATTAGATTTGTTAAAATATAATTTTCAAAACGTATAATTAATGTTATTTGTTTATTTATATTTTAGACTCGACATTTGGGTAATGATGAAGTACATATTGTTTGGTCGGAACATTGTCGGGATTATCGACGCGATATCATTCCTACTGAATTCTGTGATATTTTAATAACCATTTATCCATTAGGAGATAATTTAAATCGTGTAACAGTGAATTGTAAGTCGGATGTACCACGTTTTGGTATATTGTTCCATGAAGCTATTGTTGAATGCACAATTCTAGCTGGTCTTGTACGTGCTACAGCAATTTGTGCCAGTCGAGCTAAACGAACAACATTACCATTCTATCAACAATAGTCAGTATTGAAAATTTCAAATTATTTGAGTTAATTTCTATTTTTTTTTTGCTCTTATCGAACATATAGTTATGAAGAACGGGCATTATCACTAGAAACTGTTGTTACGAAACATAAGAATAGTACAACATTTGAAGAATTTATATCGCGAGTTTATAGTCCTGTTGTAACGCCTAGTCCATTTTGTGTAACTGGTGCAGGTGATGGACCATCCAATCCATCAATGTTGGCTGCAGCCCTCATAGATTCACATGGACATTCACATAAAATCAATCAACGAACTGATTCGAAATATCGAAGTAATTAAATTATTAATTAAAATAACCAAAACAAAAAAAAACCTGATAAATAATGACAAATTTTTTATAGTTTCAACTGATTCTGGTCGTGGTATAATATTTAATAATAATAATAATAACAATAATAACAACAATAATAATACCGATATTTCACAAAATGTTGAATCAACAAGCATATCACCAAGGCCATTGAAGAAAATCTCGGCTAGCTTAAAGAATGTACCAAAACGACGGCAGGACAACAACAATCAAACTGAATCACCACCACAAAGTCCACAACAAATAGCAACACGACGAAAATAGTTGCTTTTGTATACCGCTTTTGTGTGTTATCATTGTTGCTTTCTTTAATCAAAAACGTATCTAGTTCTTTGATGTTATTCTTAAAATAATAATAATAATAATAATAATAAGTGAATCAAAACACCAATTGTTTAAGGAAATGATATTTTTAATACTACTGAATATAATTAAAACAAGATGGTGATGGAGATTGTGTGCTAAATGACGAAATATTTTGTAAAAAAAAGAAAAACTTCAAGAAAATAATCGATAGCAAACGGAACTTGTGTATTCAGTAGCTGAAATCACTTTTTCTATTGGAAAAATGATTGTAAAAAACAGTTATAAAACCTATTTATTAACTAATTTATTTAATCTTTTTATATAGTGATTATTTTTGCATTTATTGTTGTTTATTTTTTTTCTCGTTTATTATGATTAATTATATTTTTAAGTTACAGTATTTGAGATGATAGATTGGCAATTATTTTATACATATATACGTATATATATATATATATTTTTTTTTCAGTATTTAAATCTATGAAACAACTTTATAATCATAGTATTGTTTATATTTTGATTTTTTTGATTGAAATAATTATTGAAAAGGAATTCTAATAAGTTGACAACGATAATGGTTCTGTGCTGATGTTATTGTAATATAAATATTTCTTTAAAAAGAATGTACTTATTTTCAAATGCTTCACTTTCAATAAAATATTAAAACGGAATATTTTTCTATAAATGTATAACACGAAAAAAGAACGTAAACTTCAAGCAAATTTGCGGTGAGTTAAAGACAGGAATGACATTTTTCTCCTGTAATTGCAGCAATTCATCAGCATTAGATGTAGCAGAAATTCATTGCATTTGTAGTTTTTGCTGACATCATTAGATTGTACGTAAGTTTTGGTTTTTCGATAACAACAGACAAAGAGGAACGTCTATAAAGTTACCTAACGTCCTTTTCGTGTTGTTATTTTTTATTATTTTTATCAGTGAATTCTTAGACATCGTAGTGTTTGAATATTTGTGGAATCGTTAGCGATATTAAAAGTGCAATAGTGTTAGTGTTGTTGTAATGGATTGGCATGCAGCGAAGTAGTTCAGCTAAGGTAGGTCAAAAGTAGATGTTGCTAATAAAAGTTCATTAATGTTTGATTCAAATTCGTTTTGTATATGAAATGAACAAACAGCGCGAATTTTTCCGGGTGCGATTTGATATAAAAGTGATTTAGTGAAAAGTGTGCAGTGTATATCTTAAATTAATACATTGGTGAAATTGAAATACAAGCAAATTTCGACGGTTTTATTTACGGATTCTACAAGGATTTTTTTGAATTTTCGCCGGACCCCAACCACGTTGGTAACATTGGCGAGTCCGCGACGTCAAGCGTCCGTTTGAAAATCGATTATCTTATATCACTTAAATATTAGTGAAACACGAGAACAACATGAAGCGTCAAAATGTCCGTACTTTATCATTAGTTGTATGTACATTTACGTATTTATTGATTGGGGCTGCCGTTTTTGATGCTTTAGAATCAAAAGAGGAGAAACGTCGAGATGATTTATTGAAAGGTGTTCCAATTCGAATATATCATAAAATTGAAATTACTACTTGTCGCTCACTTATTTACAGCATCAACGAATGGTTTAAAGACCAAATACAATATCACTGATGATGATTATCGTATGATTGAATTAGTAATTATTGAATATAAACCACACAAAGCTGGGCCCCAATGGAAATTCGCTGGGGCATTTTATTTTGCTACTGTTGTATTAGCCATGATTGGATATGGTCATTCAACGCCGGTCACAGCCGGCGGTAAAGCCTTCTGTATGGGTTATGCAATGGTGATTTCTTTAAAAATTGTTAAAAAAAAACGAAATTGATCAAATTATCTTTAGGTTGGTATACCGTTAGGTTTGGTGATGTTTCAAAGTATCGGTGAACGTTTAAATAAATTCGCATCGGTTGTTATACGACAGATAAAGAAGTATTTAAATTGTAAAAAAATTGAAGCAACCGAAATGAATTTAATGTTTGCTACCGGCATGTTATCATCGATAATTATAACAACAGGTGCTGCTGTGTTCTCACGTTATGAAGGATGGACGTATTTTGATAGTTTCTATTATTGTTTCGTTACATTAACAACAATTGGATTTGGTGATTATGTTGCATTACAGAATGATAATGCTTTAAAAGATAAGCCCGGTTATGTTGCGTTAAGTTTAGTTTTCATTTTATTTGGCTTAGCCGTTGTTGCGGCCAGTATCAATTTACTCGTCCTTCGATTCATGACAATGAATACGGAAGATATACGTCGTGATGAACAAGATCTACAATCGTCATCCCATCATGTTCTCACTTTAGATGGTGAAGTGATGGCTGTTAATGGTAAATTATTAGCCGGTCATGCTTATACAGGTGAAGATATTGAAATCGATCAAACATCAGTTTGTTCATGTAATTGTCTCGGTTTAAATCACGGTGATAATCAAGAATTACTACTTGATACAAGCTATCATCCATCCCATACAATTTTAACATCGAATTTACGAGTGAAAAGGGCATCAGTTTGACAAAATTTCCAATTATTCGAGAAATGATCATGATTGTACTACAAGTGGCGCCATCTATACGTTTAGGGAAATGTAAATGAACAAATTCCAATTGTTATTCAAACACTATTATCATATATTTTTTTTTAATATTAAACATTATTATAAAAGGCTTCCAAATATTGGACGACTTCACTATTGTAACCTTCTAAAACCGGTCGGCCCATGCGATATTCACAACAATCAAATAATGGAATACTCTTTGTTTGATACCAAATATTTCTAATATCGTTATTTTGTAGATCTAAAGTGTTTAATTGTAGTACACCGAAGTGGAATAGACGACCATCTGTTTGTATACATTGAATAACAATAGGTTTCGGTAAAACTTTAACATCCTGTTGAAGTTAGAAAAATTCAATAATAACATCAATCAAATTCGTAGATAAATACCCCAAATTTATGTTTAGCATAAGTGGCAGCTAATGTGAACGTTTTCAAAAGTGATCGCCCATAAATCTGTTGTTCTGTCACCTCTTCTTCATACAAATTCTTCACTTCTGTCCCCAGATAATTGAAGATTAACGTATGTGGGTGGGATTTCTTCAAATTCAAACTAATTGCTAAAAGTTTTATTAGAAAAATTATGGAGGAAATGCGTGGAAATTTATTATAAACTTACGATAAATATTGTTAATTTCGTAAATATTTATAGGATTCAATGTAATAATTGGTGAGACTGGCGTTAAATTAGGCAATTCGATAGCATTACCGGTATTTTCAGTGGTTTTTTCTAGTGGTGTTGTTGATGTTAACAATGTATCACCCCTTAATTCGAATTGAATTAGATCATTATTACGTTCGAATATGTATGAAAATAATAAATCATCGAATAAATAACGTTGCTTTGCTAAATCAACATGACGTGTTTCAATTAAATTCAACAAATTCGTGGTTAATAATTTGCTGAAAAATCAATACAAAAACAATTAATTTGTGCTACCAATCCACTAAATTTATCAAAAACTGATAAAGCTATCAATAATCTCTGTTGACCTCCATGTATCAACAGTATTTCCACAACAAAAAAATCGACAAGGAAGTATTGTTGAAAGGTCCACAGCGATAACTTTATCTGTTTTCTCCATCTAGAAGATTTTATTGTTTGGAAATTATCAACATACATTGTACGTTCCTGTGTGATTCCATAGATTCGTGGAAAATTCCAAGCGGGCCGTTCAGGATCTTTGATTTTCGGTAACAGCTTCTGTTCAGCATCAAACAGATGCGATCTTACGATTATATCTTCGATAGTTTTATTAATATGTTTACATGATTTCAATACAATAGAATCCGGCAGCCCGTCTTTGATTTCTATGGTGTTTGTTAGGATTTTCGCTTGTTGCAACCCTTCAAGCAACACATTATTGTCTTTGTAGGTCAACAATGGTCGATCATGCCAGTTCGGATGTGTTTGATCCAATTTCACTGGTTCCGGCTTGAACCCAATCACTTCAATACTGGAATTTTATAAAGTTATTATTGTATTGCAATGAGAATTGGTTTATTTTAATTGTTACTCGATTTTTTCACGTTTTTCATTGATGATGTCCTCCGGTTGATATACCGGTATGGATTTTTCCGCCAACACTTTATCTAAATGCGTATCAACAACTGTACGGGCACCCTGTTGTATCCAGAATTTCTTGAAATGCCATTTTATATGTTGTTTGCACAAATTCGGTGTGAGTTTCATTGTTTCCAATGGTCTTTACGATTTTTTAGGTTATCAAACATAACCTATCTGTTGCCACCTAACCTCAATTTGCATTACAAAAAAAAAATTATACCGGAAAATGAAACAATTAAGATACAAATAAAATTTTTATTGTTTTTACAAAATCAACCTTATATAGTTTAATAGAATGTAATAATAATAACTAAATATAAGCTAATTTTTGAACTTATTTGCTTAAAACAAAAAACGAAAATTACAAATTCCTCAATTATTCCTCATTCTTCGACGATGTCCCTTTCTTCTTCGATTCCTCAGTCGATTTATCAAAAGTTAATATATTCTTGTGATCGATGAACTGTTCTAAATCATCCAAATTATCCCACCATAATCTTAAGCGGTATTTTAGGATCAATTGAAACCATGGCGTTAGGTTTGGTATTGATGGTAAATATTCATCTAATGCCGTTCTTGGTACGAAACTAATTTCAGAGATTTCATTCGGATTCGGATTGACTGGCAGATTGTCTTGTAAAAATAGAACATAATCGATTTCATGTTCACCCCAACGACTATTCCCCTCATCTTTATAATAGATACGTGTGATATAATTGAATTTCTCTAACGGTATTTTATCGGTAGGTATTCCCAATTCGTGGTGAAGCCGTCTTTGTGCTGCCAATTTAATGCCTAACGCATCTTCCTCATTGTCCTCACCAGGAAAATCAGCCAACGGATGGCTACAGCATGAATTCGTGTAGCAATTCGGATAAGTCACCTATTGATTAAAAACCAAATCAATTATCGACAATTCATTCGAATAAGCAAAATATTCTTGACATACCTTGTGCTGTGATCGTTTCTGTAACAATAAATCACCACTGTTATTAAATACAAACACACTGAAAGCCCTATGAAGCGGTATATTGCCATCTTTATCAACCGTATGACATTCGCGTTTCGTTGCCGTACCAATGATTTTGTCGTTCGAATCGACCAGAAAACATTTCTCACTTAGCGATTTCTCTTGAATTGGATCAATTTTACTTTTACAACGTACTGTTGTACGATTCACCGTTTTATTTGTGATATTCTTTAAAATATTCCGAAACGTTGTAAAACTTAGCATTTTTATCATAGGTTAGATTTCACTAAATGCTACCAGAATAATTGTTCAATTGTAAGCATTTGCATCGGTGCTTTTCCAGGAACAATTGTAATATGACTGGAAATTGTTGTGAGGTATTAAAATTATTGAAAATTCTAAAATTATAACAGAGCCACTTTGACAAACAACGTCAATTTTATCTACTGTCGGATGGGTAGACAATCAACTTAACAAATGCGATAATTGTGTTGCATACTTAACTGGCGCGAATTTTGAACATTTATGAATCATTTTCAATGAACAAGAAAAATGAGTTATAGATATATAGCAGAATTGCAGGGAACAGTCAAAAAAGAACTGGAAAACGACCGCCATGAGATGAGTTGATCTCATCTGACAATACAAACATCTGGGCTCATTCAGTATATTCTACTACTGTATATGATATATTGAATTATCCGTCATCAGCGTAGCCACACTACATATGTTAGGCGCTATAAAATTGAAAGCAAAACTCAATTCCAATTGAATCTTGCGCTAGGCCGCCATTATTCTGGTTGTTGTCAAGGTCAGATCCGATACTCGTTCGAAAACAAAGCAAATGTCCAGGAGTTCCACATCTTTATTAACTGATCCCTGACAATTGTGCTAACGGAACAAACAATATAGACATGTTTTATTTTGTAAATCACTTTGTATTAAATAATACCGGCTTAAATGAGTCAAAAGTTTCGCATTTTTTTTATGTATTTTCACACTTTTCTAGGAAAATGACTGGAAATGAATAATTTAGCTTGTTAGAATTGAAAGCGCAAGTGTTTGAAAAAGCGCAAGCGCTTTCATTATCAATCAGCTTATCCTGAACAGTGGCCACATTCAAATTGTGTTAAATCTTAGATAATGTCTTACATTAATTATACTGTTTACCTCATTTTAATCATCAGTGGTAAGTGATGACATCAATTCACTTGAGACAACACCAAAAATTTACGAAAAAGTAGCTGACTGAAATTGGTTTAAATGAAATTTTGCAAATTTCCCAATATTTTATTTAAATTCAAATATTGTTGACATTTCCAATCAGTTTTATTGTGTCGAATTACTTTGTTTACAATTAATTGAACTTCGATTATTCGTTTGCCATATGAATGAGCTTTAAGTTCGCGCTTTAACGCACCTTTTGGTGATAAAATTAGCATGCGTGCAACAACGAATCTTCGTTGATACACGTCCATCAATTTGATTGTGGTCAATTTGAAGTAAATGAACCTTTGAATAATCGAAGAGAAGTCGATTGTTTTTTTTTGTGTCTTTTTGTAGAATTTCAATCAATATCCACCGTACAGATTAATCACATTAAAGTACCGAATGCTGTTCGAAATGATTCTGGTACACCAGTAATTTTAGATTGTGATTATTCAATACGTCCTGATGATAGTGAATTAGTTGTGAAATGGTATTTGAATGGTGAAGTGATTTATCAATGGATACCATTGAAAAGTCCACCACAATGTTTAGGTATATTGAAAAATCGTATTGATTTGAATTATCGTGCTACTGATGATCCAAAAACTGCTTATCGTGCGATGAAAATTTGGAATCCAACAACTGAAATTGCCGGCGAATATAAATGTAAAGTATCGACATTTGCTGATGAAGATTTCAGCGTTAAAAATATGATTGTTTTTGGTAATTATTTTTATAATTATATTTGAATAAAACAAAGAAAATGATCAGACTATTTTTAATTATTGACAGAACCGGAAAGTTCGCTAATCATTTTCAAAGAGAACACAAATGGACGTTCAGTGAATTTCACATGTTTCGCAAATGAAGTGTATCCACCGCCGAAATTGATCCTTTACAAAGATAGAAGTGATGAATTTTACAATAAGTAATGCTACAAAACTCCCATTAAATGAATACAAACAATTCTTATTCTTTGTAGAAATCCTCTACAGACACTTGAATGGAATACAAGTCGACATCCTAATGGGCGATTTTCCGTTTTCATCATAGCAAATGCTCTAGTTGAAACGCTAAATCCAGGCACTTTAATACATTGCGAATTACGCATCCCCGGCACCGGGTATGTTAAAAAGAAAAGTCTCCTCTATTATCCTTCAGGTAAGGAATCGATACGCCGCCGCGACTCGACTCCGGCGCTTGCATGAAGTTTCGGGGCGTCGAGTCGCTGCAGTCCAGCCGCGACTTTAATCATTTTAACCATTATTGAAAACTTTTAGCTCCTCAACGAAACTGTGGTAAATTGGATAGAAGAAATAATTTTATACAATTTCCAATCTAAATTACATTGCTTTTTAGGGCCAAATCTAGAAAATTACTGGAAAAATGTTGTGACAATTTACTGCGCTTTAATGATATTTGCAATGATATCCAATTAAATTCCTTTTGGGATTGAGATCGGGACGGTGGTAGCGTCTCTCCCGGAATACCAACGATTATGCGAGTTTTATTAGTGTTGTTTAAAACTGTTACTCCCCACGGTTTCATACATTAATTTTTTTGCTGTGCCTATATTTTATTGCGACTTCAACCGTAGTTTGTTTGTTTATAAATATGACTATCTATAGTGTTACATTGCCCGTCTTGAAGCCATTCTTGTCATTCCATTGTATGTAATCTCATAATTTCAAAATATAATTATAACTCCACAAGCCTCGTGTGTGTGTGTGTGTGTGTATAATATCCAAATCGTACCTGGCACTGGTTCAAGTTATTCTTTATAACACTATCTACACGTGAAAAAATTGAATAACAATAAAAAACAAAATAAATAAATAATTTATAAATTTTATTAAGACTTATCTGTATGTTGTAATTTGTAATAATCATAAATAAATAAACGTATAAATATTGTAATAAAAAATAGTACGTATAACACTCATTGTTAATCTATAAAAAAAGAATCATAATTAATTGTTAAATTGTTAATGAAAACGAATTAATTTGTATTATTATAGAGTTCGTCTCGTGTGGACTCGACCACCTGCCGTCTCATATTTGTTAATTGTCTTAGAAAAGCACTGGGACTACAACTGGGCCGTGATTTACGCAATGTCCTCCTTGGTAGACTACCGTAATCAGAGAATGTCACCGGATTACTATCAATACTCGTATCTTCATTATCATTCAAACTCAAATCCCATTGATTAGAAAAATCATCACTGAATCGTGTTGTTGTTGTTGTTGTTTCTTTATTAATTTTCTCTTCTAATCGCTTGCAGCAATCTTCAAGTAGCGTTTCATATTTGTTAACAGGAATGGTGATGTCTGCAGTACAAATTGTTTGGCAACTGTGATTTCGTACGATTTTCGCATCAGTTTGAGAATTCGCATGCTGCGTCTTCTTCACAACTCTGCGTTTATGGCGTTTTGATGATTGCTTAAAACCGGATAATTCATTGATTTGAACATGAATATCGAATCCATCAAATGTCCGTTCGAATTTATCAACAATCGTTGTTAGATTATTCATTAATACTGTTGCTTCATCGAAAAAGCCCGACATAGTCTTCAACATTCGTTCATTTGATGGACATTGATGCAATTGTGTGAAACGCACTTTTTTATTGTTATTAACAAGATGATATTCTAATGAATCGGGCAATTCATTCTCTGATGATAACAATAATAATTCATCACTAGAATCGGATTTTTTCGATTCTGGATAATGTTTCATTATTGATTTTAATACTAATGGTTCGATAATTTTGATGCAATCATCATAATACGGTTGTATTTGAACAATAGCCGGTTTCACACTAGCTGGCAGAATTGTTGTGAAATATTCTAATGTTTCATAACAATTTCCTGTTATTATCGTTTCAGGCGCATAGAATTCTGGAATGTTGATTGTCTCTAGACGTTGTGTGGGTGTTGGTGAAATTTGCCAAATTGGTATTAAATTCGTTACCAAAAACTCTTCAATCACTTCGTATTCATCTTGGATTGTTTCTAAATCGGATTGTCGCACTTTCAAATCGATCATTTCATTATTGTCGTTTGTAATTGTGGCGTGTTGTTCTAATGAATTATGATTACTGATTAGATCCGGTGTGGGAAAACACACATTCTCTCGATTCTGTTCATCCAAACTATCATCAGACACACTATCAATCTGTTGTTGTTGTTGTTGTTGATTATTTAAATAATTATGCGTTACGTTAATATTAACCGAATTGGTATAAATTGGATTTGTTGTTGTTGTTGTTTCAGGGTTACGTAAATATTTCGTAAATGAGACACAAGTTTCCTTTTGATTTGGCTGTTGACTATCATTCGTTTGACTGCCGCAACTGTTTGTAATTAAAAATGCATTCTTATAATGATGTAACTGATCGAAATTCTCCAACAAACAACAATCAACACTTTTATCACACATTTCAATTGTTATTGTGCCAATTTCAACGTTACGTATCTCATTTAATTGGATTTTCAAATCATCAACATCAGTTGCAATCTCTTTAACACGCAACACCGGAAATAGATCAGTTTGTGTCTCTTCATTACGCAATCGTTGATGGACTTTTAGCGCTTTCTTTGTCAATTCCTTCAAACGTAAACGTGCATTCGAACAGATCGTCAATTCTTTTGGTGGTTCAAATGGTTTATTGATATCGAACGTATCAGTTGAGGCATCTTTCTTTTTCATTTTTGTATATAAACGATTTGTGACGGCTTGTACGATTTGGGCACGGGGCTTACGTAACGAATCAATTTTCGAACGGATATTTTCAAATGGTTTTGTATCAGTTGTGACTGTACCTTTCTCTAGTTTCTTCAATTTATCCATCGATGGGCGTCGGTACGTTGATGGTTTCTTTAATGTCTCCAGCGAACTGAAATGGGGTTTTTCCATTTTAACAATTGTTTGATCAACACTGAATGTCCGTCGTAGACGTGGTGTTGGTTTAATTTCTTTGTTAACAGTGGCAGACGTACTCATTAGAGGAATGAGTTTTTCAGTTGTTTCACATACCGACTGTGTGCTATCTTTAGATGGAGCAATGTCTTCAAGTTCATTGTCGTTACGGTTATCATTCAGCATTGGTATATGTTTCGACTAGAAAGATTTATATCAAATATCTAATTTTAAAACGAATTTTCTGTTTTGACATCTACCTGATTTGAGGCTTGTAATTGTTGTTTTAAACGTAGAATTTCCGCTCGAAGTTCTCTGATCGTCCTCTCTTTCGGATCTTCATTAACTACTGGTGTCGAAACGATCAGTTTGGCACGTTGCCCGAAACGTAAAGTATTTACTGTCTCACTATAGCATGCACTTGATGGTGAAATTGCTGGAAAAGATCAATGGAAACACACATATAGGTATCTACAATTCAGGTCACAATTATTAATTACTACTCACTCGCGATTAGAAATGTATTCGAATTGCCACCTAATGTATCTTTCAACAGCCATGTTAAAATAGAATCCCGATACGGAATGAATCTGCGTCGGATTGTTTTTGTTGATTTACAAGATTGTTCTGCTGTAATTATCAAACAGAGAATAATAGTGTCAAAAAGTATGATTCAGTTGAACAAATTTACCTAAAGCTGAGATAACATTCCCAAATGCTACAAGACTTTTGTTAATATTGGCACCTTCACGCAATCGTGATGTACTGTAACAACGATTACCGGCACGTTCACTACCGGCCAAATCGACTAATGTCAATTTAACATCACTACAATTAATTAAAAACACTGAATGACTGCGACTTGATTGTGGATTTGTTAATGTGGAAGCTACACGACGATTACTGTTGCCTGTTTCAAGTAATTCAAGCAGTGCTCTTGGTTCAAGTGCTGTATGCTCTGACAGGCCTGGGAAATAGAACAAATCACAATTGAATTTATAATTGCAACACAAATGAATTGCGTGTATTTTGTTTACCTTGGACGTAAGGACCCTTTTTTGGGTGTTGGCGTACTTTCAACGGGATACTTGACGGCGATTTCGCTAATAAATCTCGTACTTTTTCATTGTAAATCTCCAAATAACTGGAAGAATACGATCGTTTTGAAATTCGCGTGCGTTTAACAATACGAACAAACACAGACTGATAGTTGTTTTAGGAAATATTCCAACACACTTCAAGTTGTTGCTGTTGTTAAGTTATAAAGTCGTATAAATATACTTTCGCACGATAGTGCTTTTGTTTTAATTCAATTTATATTCTAAAATTATTAACAAATATTAACATAAATATAAACCGTAACGATAGTTCCTGATACGTGATCAGCTGTAAGTTATTTTTTTATTATTATTACTGTGTGAAAGTAGAGGAAAACTGTGTTAAAACTTGGGCAATTTCCTGTAATTGTTTCGTCTCTATCTAAATAGTCCTAATCGATAAACAATCATACAACAGTGTCCTTGCATGTGTTCGAAATGTGTGTGAAACTACTACATTGTTCCAACATAGATAAATCTCGTGGAAATTATCGTACGATTTGGATAAAAAATTGATTTCCTTTACCTAACATTTGCTTTCATTGTAGCTCCCTCATCGCCGACCGCTGTTTCTTGGAAATAATCAAAGATACGTTCGCATAATCGCGGTATTAAGCCGGGATCATGTGGGAAACCCATCATTGTGTGCGTTTTACCTGATGAACTTTGTCCATATGCTAAGACACAGCAATGGTAGCGTTGTTTGATCGCTTGGCCGACCACCCCTTCAACAGCTTCGAACACCTGGAAACGTACCCGATTAAAAATAGAACACTTTCGGGAAGAGATGTAAACAAACAAACACACCAAAAAAAAATTAATTATAAATAGATTAGTAGAGAATAGAATAGAAATAAAAATATAATACGGAACAGTTTATTAATATTTACGGTCTGCAACTGAATATTGAAGTTGATTGGGAAATGTTTTAATGATGGAATCATCTCAATTTTTACAGTCAATTTAAACGAACTATCGCTAATGGCGTGGTGTTTTTAGACATAATTCCTTTACAAAAATAGAAGAAAATCTAAAAAAACAGAAAAAATAAAATAATTGTTGTTAATGATGAGTTGGCTAGGCGAGTGAACGTTGCAACAATGCCGGAAACTAGAGCCAAGAAAAAGCGAATTGTTGGCGCCTCTTAATATGTTTATTTTTCGTTGGATATATGAAAATTTTCAAACTGATCTACAGGCAGAAAGGCACTCAGGCACTGGGCGCCGACTAAGGGAGGGCGTAGAGTTTTTGTTAACATACAGGCTGTTTCCATCGAACAATTTGGGATGGGTGTCTCTTACTTGGTCCTGTGTGGAAGTCTCTTGGAAGCAGAAATCAAAGGTGAACCTCCGCACGCGTTCCCGACTGTCTCCAGTATTCTGTTCAGGTACCTGTAAATTGTTGTTATATATCACATTTGTGTAAATTTAGATCAAAGTAAAGATGACGGAATGGTATATGTCAAATTAAAGCAGCAAATGAATGAATTTAAATTGTTGGCAATAACATTTAAGCATGTTGCACATTTTGCTATAACAGTCATTAAAACAAATCAAATTTTATATGACAGAGAAGACATATTATGGATGGTAAAACATATCAGACAACTAGGAGGCTATATTAGAAAAACAACCAATTAAAATGGTAATAATCATAATTTACATGATTTTAATTAGTCGACACATACTACTGGGTAAATAAGTTTATATATCTACTTAGATAATGAAATATAGATAACATGCAATTTATATTATTATTGTTATTATTTGTTTGTTTATTTGGAATTTTATAATTAGCCCGATGACTGTTTGTTTATAATTTTAGATATTCTTCAAATGCATCTCATTCCTATGATTTCAATTAATATAAATCACAAACGTTTTGTTATTTCAACAATACAAAGTTAATTACCTTGATGTTGGTAATCGAGATTGTTTTGTGGTCATCTACTGCCAGAATAGACGTTGATTTATTCTCTATTTCTCTAGAAGATAATCAAAAATTCCCATGTTAATATAATTATAATAAAGTACGACTGGCACAAATCTGGCCCAACAACTTTCGTCTTTAATGATGAAGACTCCGCCATACATGGTCAAAACTATTTAGATAGACACAGTGACTAAACAAGTGAATAACGCTGCCCTAGTTGCCGATGTCTATCTAAATAGAACAATTTTGTTAGCGTTTCAATAGTTAGATAGTTGAGAAGTTTCGATTTTTGTTAATTAACTTTATATGCAACTTTCTAATAATAAATGAATTCAATGGGATCATGGATTTGATCACTGTTTCACTCATTTAAAATGCAACGAATCCAACAAAGATAATAAATGTTCGTCTATTTTATAGAAAAATAATTTATTCACACACAATCATGTGTTCTTCAATAATATCAAAATTATTTACATTTGGACATGGAACAAATTACTACAAGACAAGTCTTAAAAATATCTCAACCACGACAGCACAAATAATCATTTTTCATTGCTTTAAAGCGGATAAACTGATGGAAATTCCTGAACAGAAAACACAACAACGAAGAACAATGAAATAGTGTGGAAAAACGGTGATTTTTCATCCATTTAGTTTATTTATATTCGATTGAACAATAAACTAAAATTGAAAGAGATTAAACAGATATCCAAAAACTATTTGTAAAATTCGCCCGGATATTCGTTCACAAGTCTCTATCGTCAGCTTGTCAAACTATCAATTGATGAATTGAGATAGAGATGTGGCTTTTGACGTGAATACGGCACATTCGTCAAATACAGGACGTGCAAAAGTAAATAGCAACAAAGTAATGTCAAATAGCATAATAACACAACGTACAGCACATAAACAACCGGTGACTTTTTCCAGAAAGAGTACAGTGACTTTTTGCACTTTAATATTAGTATAGATATGTATATTATATACATGTGTGTTTGTGTCGTTCTAATCTAAATTTAGACGTGTTTCCGTTTCTTCTTCGTTTCCTCACCACGTAAACATTTGTCCTTTGTTTATTGGCATTTGAAAAAAAAGAAGACAAACAACAACGAACAATTTCTATTGGTGGGAAATTTTGCTTAAAATAACACTAAAATCACGGAAAAAAATCATTATTTTCATTTATACCAAAAAGCGCTCTATTATTGTTATTGTTGTAATTTGATTGGATGCCGTCCAAATTTAAATGAATTAAACCGGAATTTATAAAATAATTTTTTTTAATTAGAAATGATAACATTTAAACGTAAGAATAACAACACACCTACCTGTATGACAGTGGTCTAATTCGTACAGCAACTTTAAGATGAGTCATGTTTCCTATAAGACACTTATCGTGTGTACACTTAGTGGACTGCACACCTATATGTTGTTGTTGTCGTCGTCTAAAATCATCATAGACAGCATCTGGAACAACTCCAGGAAAAATACGAACGAACGGTGTCGCGCACATGTATCTAAATTTAACCAAAGTGTAATTGAGGGGCCCCTCCCCAGTACTAATTGATAATGTGCAAACGAAACAAACAAACAGGGGTTGATCAACAACTCCTGAATAGGGATGACTCTCTAGAATTAAGCGAGCGTAAATAAGGGGCAAAGTACTGAAACTCAACATCTTTTGGTAAAACCAATATTTTATTGAACATCATCGTTTAATACATAGTTTTATACGTATGAATAACACATGAAACAAGTACAGCAACAGAAATATCCCTTAAACGAGATCACTGGCTATATTTCACCAAAACAGGTCATATCTGTGTATTCTTCAATTTATCCTTAATCGTCCATCATTTATAATAACTTATTATTATAATTAATATTATTATTATTATAATTATTAAAAACATTTTAAATTGAGACCACAATAAACAGGAGTTAACGAATTTTTTAACACATTTTGAGTGGGGGGGGGCGACACGTAATTAAAACTGCTATTTTAAAAACAAACAAAAAAGGATTATTGCAATATAACAATTAAATGTGCAGCAAAGAAAAAAACTGTCTCTCATCCATTATTGTTAATGCCACACTATTACTGTTTCGCGGAATTAACGTTTCATGCAAGCAAATCAGGTAATTCCCAACGATAAATACCTGAATTTGTTGCAGATATTATATATATATATATATATATATATATATATATATATATATATTGAAGAAAAAAAAATATTGAGATACAGATTCTAGAATATAAACAATCGAAAAAACATCATTTCATTCTCCCTCTTTTCATAGACTTATCACAATAATGATATTTAAATTATTTACAATTAAACAAACAAACAAAAAAAAACAGTTGTATACACTCATTAAATTTGATTCAACTAGCAACATTTTTCTTAAATGCTAAGAGAGCACAATATCATTATCATTATTTTTTTTGTTAACTTTTCTTTTAAACCTTAACTTTATACATTTAACTATCAATATTTAAAATTATTTACGTTACTACTACTATTATTATTATCATCGTAAAAATCACACATAATTTTGTTTCTATGGTTTTCCTAATTTTTGATTATGAGCAATAGACTTTGATTTAAAAAAAACACTGATTAATTAACAACAACAATCAATGAAAGATAACTTCCATTCGAATGGCACATCTCATGTTGTTGTTGTTGATTTAAATCAAATTATTGTTAATACTTTTGTTTGTGAAATTTCGAATGTTAACAAAAAAAAGTTTTGGGACATTTTAAGATACAAGACGAATAAATTATCGACGATTATTTTAGGCACCGATTTGTTAAAAATTACTTATTTAGATAATAGTCGATATCAATTATTTTGATTGTTTCCTTTAATTGAATTGATTAATTAATTAATTAACAGACGAGTGTTCCTTTATTCTTATCTATTATCATTTAGAAAGATTCGACGATATTTCAATCGTCCTCTTTCTTTTCTGGTTTGAGATCTACCATTGCATGTAGTTCTTCCGGTGTATATCTAGAATAATTTATTTGTTGTTTTGTGCTGTTTTTGTTTATAATATTTGTTTGTTTATTTACCCTAATAATGTTTGCAGATCGCATACGAAACGATAAACATAACGTTTTCCTGCAGTCTTGTGTATAATATTCTTATCATAATAATAACGTAAACCTCTTGATAATTTCTCATAATTCATTTTTGGTTTATTTTTACGTATACCCCAACGTCTTGCCACTTCATCTGGATCAGTTAATTTGAATTCCCAACCATCACCTGTCCATGATATGAATGCTTGACACGATTTATCGGTCAATAGTTCCAATAGGAATTGCCATAATTGAATTGGACCAGAACCTATACAAAATCCATAATGAATCAATTAAAACCAACTGTTATTTATTTGATCGACTAGTGATTGTTTACCGGTAAAACAGGGTCCACCAGGTGTGCCACTATTTGGATAACCAGTGATCATACCATTTTGTAGCATTGGTTTCGTATCAGGTCCACCACCGCCTAAAGAATTGATTGGGTCGCGATTTTGCATACTAGCAGCAGCTGTTAAAAATGCTGGATGTGTATGTGGATGTGGATGTCCAGTTAATTGACTTAAATCATGCGACCATTGTTCTGGATTGTTATTACCACCACTACCACCACTACTACTACTACCACCATTCGTATTTGGTACGGTTTGGAATGGGGCACCATCATAAGGTGGTCCATATGTATCACCATAACCATCATTATACCTTCCAGTACCTAGAAAATATATAGAAACAAAACAAATAATGTTTAAAACATTTTTATTCAGTAGGTATTTGTGACGATAATGTGTGATGATGATGATGATGACGATGATGGCCTATTGTTCCCAAATGGGTTCTCCATTTACGGTGGGGTAATGACAGAAGCCTTGAATTTTAATTAAATATACTCGAAGGTCATTAACCATCATGATTTTATTTCAATTTTAATAATAGAGAAACAAATCGAATAGAAGAATGGAAAAATTAAATGATAGATAGATAATAAAATTGTGTCGCTTTTATCTATTTTGTTCATAAAAATTATACAGCGTGTCACATAAATATCCATAAGTTTAATGATAACTATCTGAATGCAACAACATAAAAGAACTGTCTATTTGTCTAGATTTGTCTTTGTATACATGCATATGTGTATAATTGTGTATATACGGACGGACCTATACATATCTACAGTAAAAAAAAAATGGTATGCAGCGTGGGAACAACATGCAAAACAACGAAATAAAAAACCATAACCAGCCGCCTTTCCTCTAACAACACAACACAATATATTCGAATTCAGTGTATAACTCACCTCTAACATAATTTTTAACATAACTATGTGGATGATATTTTGATTCTATTAAATTATTGGCAGTATAAAATTCAGGTGAATTCTCCAAATATTGTTGCTGATGTCCAGCCTCTAATGCTTGATATTCATGTTCTTCCGGTGAATAATGTGACGTTTGAAATAAATGCGATTGATCCTGATCTTGATTTATTGATTGTAAATTATCCATTGTACCAAAACTATTCTCACTTGGTGATGTTTTAAAACCTATAAGCAAAATCAATAATAAATAAAAAATAAATAATAAACGAATAACAACAGAAATTAATGTAATTTTAGAAATTACCATCTTTGAGATGATGGTGGTGTTGATGGTGATGGTAAGTAGAAGGACTTCTTTGCTGGAGATTGAGGAAACTAGGTGGTCCTGGAGGAGGAGGAGGTGGTGGAGGTGGTGAACTCTCTTCCCGTACTTCATCCGTAGTACTAGAAGGACATGCAGGACTCCTTAACTGGCCATAACCCCCTATAAATTATTTTCAAAAAAAATTAAAAAAATCAAATCAAATTATAGTAGGTAGATAATAAGAAGAACGTTATGGCCAATTAACTTCCATCATGGCCAGCTGATCAACATTTTTTTTTATTAATTTTTTAAACTTATCTTATTCAATAATAATTTAACACATTATTATTATCATCATTAATATGTGATAAATAATTAAGGAATTAATCGTCGTACACATTTATTTAAATAAATTAATAAATAAAACAAAATAGAATTTCGAATTAGTTGGCTATGATATACATATAAAAGAGACAAAAGAAAATCGTAATCGTTTATATTTAGAGAAGATGACCGGTATATAACCCGTCCTCAATACAGCTGGACGTTATGATTGGTTCAAATAAGCACCGCCTCTTATACAGTCAAAGCTAATTGGGAGGCTGATCTCCGCCCTATATCTCTAGTTGGTCCACATCATAACAATACAATTATCATATCAATAGGTGATAAATAAGTTTATTTATTGTTATAAATTTAGCATTAATTTCAAAATGTCCGACCGTTATCTCTATTCGATATACTTACCACACATATTTAATTTAATTAAGATAAATAAATTTTCGAATTTATTTTGTTAAATAGAGATTTTCCTGGACTTTCGTACAGGATATTTATTGGAAAATAATTAAAAAATCGAAGAGTTCTGGTACGCATCAATCAGAAGATATGATGATAAAGGATGTCCGGTATTTTTTTTTACAACGAAACACTTGCATACAAATTATTAAATAATAATAAACAATAACGATAAGGATTTTGTGGAAATTGTTTAAAAAATAAGATAAAATCGTACAGAAACAACAATAAATTTTGTAATAAAATCGAAAATCGTAAAAAAAAATCGTCATTATTGAACACATAAAGAGTTTATATGCGATAATGATGGAGGAGGAACCGATATAGACGAATAAATCTAAAAATGATAAATACCCAATGTTAACGAGATGAAAAATTGTTATTTAAAATAGCAATATATCTCGCAATTGCATGTATAATACGTTCAGTAATTTAAAACATTGACAAATACGCCTGTTCATGCGAATTACACAATTCTCAATTAAATAGACGAGTAAAAGGCTCCACGTATTTAGGCACCCCTTCAGATTTCCACTGTAGTCAACGTGTTAAAATTACTGAACGGACTATATTTAAACTCGTATAATAATCTTGATTGAGTTTGATGTTTGAATTTATTTATAGAATAGAAGCGCACACCTGACTCATTTCAGTGCAGTGAGGGCCGTTTCGAATTATATCGAAAGTTTTACACAATATAATTGTTATTTAAATATAGTTTGTAAATTGCATTAAAACAAGATATATGTTGGACTATATAGGTATCTATCTAGTTGTGGATTCTAACCGATCTTGCAAGTTTTCAAATACAAAACAAAAAACAAAAATGAAATAAATTAAACTGGTGTGCGTATGTGAGACAGGTGCTAGTTGAACAGAACCACCTGCTTGGTCAACCGACTTCTTCAACTATTAAAAAGCTCTCGTTATAATCGGTCTATTACAATAAAATTTTGCAAAATTCTACGATTAGAAAAAAAGAAGAAGAAAGAAATTGCTTTTTTACATTACAATTTTTGTTTTTATTATTTTTGTGGAAATTTTGCAATCGATTGATGTTTTCATATATTTTATATGTATCCCGTATCTAAATAGATTGGTGTAATATTTTCGACTGGGGGCACGCGACAAACTGCAACAGGTGTCAGAGGCCAGAAGGCCTACATAAATGCTCTTCTACACTAGAGTCAGCTGCAATTCGGCACTTTAAAACAGATGCTGTTAACGTCTTCTCCACTATACAACAACAATATGAGAATATATTTTGGGGTGTGTTAATTTTGTAATCATTCGTTTGAAACATTGTAGAATTGCACAAGTTAAATTACAACAAAAACAGGAGGAAATTATGAAATTTTTATGAAGAAGAAAATTAATAATAATAATAATAATACTCATAATAACAATAATAAAAATAATAATGATAATAAGAGATGGTAATTGTCAGGTTGACAGTATATAGTAATAGTCGTTATTATTCCATCCAAGTATTACACATTATGTGTATAACTTTATGGTCTGATGGGTGTATTATTTTCTATTTCACGACGACTGTCTACATATATTTATTGTTAAATAATTGTATTTGCAATCAAAAAAATATATATATATATATATATACCTTGTGGTATCACCGTACAGGTGGTATGTCCAGTTGTATTTGTAATATCCAGATTTGTATATGTTTGTGGTATTGGATAATCACCGTAAAATGGTTCACTAGTAGGATTGACTAGATCCAACACTTGTAGCACCATGGTGCCCTTGGGCGCCTCCGTGGTTCTATTTACCTTAAAACTACGTCACAACCGGTACAATAATAATAATAACGATAAAACACAACCGTTCTAACCGACATACAGTCACGGACTGATCATATTAAATAGTGAGACAGAGAAAACTCCCTTCCACGACGCGACTCGTTTTCCTGCTGTTCTCTCCACAGACACATTTAAAACGGTAGAAACCACTGACTGTAGATGTCGAAGTCTCCCCCACCCTAAAGCTTTCAGCTTTACAGCTAACGATATTAACTTCACCGAACAGAAATATCAAAAAATAAAAAAAATTAAACAAATCTAAAATAACCAACTATTATTAGACTTCACAATTTTGCAAGTTGGTAATTTCATAAATAAGAAAATAATAAAAAAAACTACACCCCCAAATTTGATTAAAGCGACAAATACAAAGAAGCTTTTAAAATGAAAACAAAGTTAGCCGGCCACTTATAATGCATTTCAATTAACTATCAACTCGAATAAAAATTCAATAAGACGAAGAAATCGATAAACATTTAAGAGACAAATGCAGGAGACAGCGGCGGTATATGATTTCATCGACAGAAATTATTGTGTAAAATTATATTATATCCAACTGCAATTTTTAGCGAAAAACGTTCATTGAATGAACACGGACGATTCGTAAAAACGTGTATTGTACAATTTCCGGTGGCGGAAGAAGAGGAAACTTGACACCGATGCACGTGATTTGACTACCTTACCGAAAAAGAAAAAAAATCGACACGACCAGTTTAACAAATGATTGTGATATGAAAGAACCGCTATAGATTCTTTATTTATTTATTTATTTTTTATTTGGTACGATTTATCGTCTTATGACAAAAAAAAATAAATTAAGTAGGATTGACGAAGAGCGAGCAGCTTTTAGTTTTATGATATTAGTTGATTAAATAAATTAGACGAATTTAAAGGAAACCAATAAACTGCATGAAAAGGTGAATGTTTATATTTAATTAAGTGAAATAATCTTCTATTTTAATTTACAATTTACAATCAATTGAAAAAGCATTCCATTAAAACCAATTTACAACATCTATCCTCGATTGGTTAATTAATTAATTAACCAACCAATCAATTGTTGAAAATAATAATTTATTTACTTTTTGTTGAATTTTAATTTCAATCAATTCTACAAGTCTTAAAAAAAGCGGCTTTTTTCGTCCAAATCGAGTTTTAATTAACATAAATTTGTACTTTTACTGATAGAGTTGAGTTTATTTTAAGACCACATACAGGATCGGCCCGTCCAAGTAGAAACATAGGAGAAAATAGAAGAAATGAAACAGAAATATGATGTACATGAGTTAAAAAGAGATATAGGAAAGGTGGGTGGTTAAGTAGTAAATACTCATTGCAAAAATATCCACCCTCACCATCTGCACTAGACCCCTTTTGTAATAACCACTCCTCTTTCTACTAAGAAAACGATCTGGCCTAGAGTTTTGCGTCTTTTTGAAGTAGAAACATTACAACTCAATGAGTAAGAGAGAGTCAGAACAACAACAACAACAAACTAGCAATTTGGAGAATTAAAATTAAAAATGCGTTGCTGATGGAAACCGAATTTAGAGAAATTTTTGCTATTGTTATCAATTGAACGAATTATTAAACAATAAAAAATTTTTGGTAATTTGTTTGTTTTCAATTAACTGTCGATCTTAACAAACAGTACAGATACACATTTTTTATGGTACTATGCAAGAGCATTAAAAAAAAAACAAAAGTTTAAGTTTAATCGATGTTTACATTTATTTTCAATTACGATTAATTTTAAATTCACCAAATGTCTCAAAACCAGGACAATGTTGTTGTTCCGTCTATCTCTTACTCATTGAGTTGTAATGTTTCTACTTCAAAAAGACGCAAAATTTTAGGCCAGATCGTTTTCTTAGTAGAAAGAGGAGTGGTTATTAGAAAAGCGGTCTGCTGAAGATGGTGAGGGTGGATATTTTTGCATTGAGTATTTACTACTTAACCACCCACCTTTCCTATATCTCTTTTTAACACATGCACATCATATTTCTGTTTCATTTCTTCTATTTTCTCCTATGTTTCTACTTGGACGGGCCGACCCTGTATATCTCTAGAAAATTTTCCATTAATTGATCCACAAAAAGAAAAACAACAATCCGGTCAGAAATGTGTGGTAAAGAAGTCGTAATCCGGAAATGCAAATTTATGGAAATATACACGTTTACAACAAGAAGATTTCCTAATGACAAATAATGTTTCAAGAAAACTATCTATATTTTACAAGATGGCCATTTCCGGTAGATCCGCCTTCATAACTGTACGATCTCTAATTCTGTTCGTTTATTGTCTAGTTTACAACGAAAAATTTGCACCCTTTTCCAAGAATAATTAGAAATGATAGGACGGAAATGCTATTCAGCACATTTCAATAGGTGGTAAAATTCGCATTTTTGTCGAAATGTAATAAATGAGAGTTTATTCAAAATTTATGGGAATACCGGTAATAATCGTTAACACTTTTTTAAGATTATGCCCACTTCCGGTGGAACAACTTTCTCTTTACTCATCTTACAACGAAGTTTTATTGCGGCCCGTTCGCCCTACCAAGGGATGAAGAATTATATTGTTTTTGACTATTGGAACAAATGATTTAGCACAGTCGTGGAAAATACTAAGATTCGCCATATTGTTCTACTTTAGAACACACATAAGCTCCACTTAAAATCGAGCGCTTCTCCAAATCCGCCTAAGCTTGAGTGCGTGGACATTAACTGACGCTCAAGAATGCTCTTTTAGCTAAGCACAAAGACCATTACTAATATGAAAATTAATTTCTGGCCCAAAAAAACAAAAAAAATTATAAATATGTAAACAAAAATTACCATAAAACATTACTATTAACAATAATTAACCCAATATTTTATCAAATTCACCAAATCTACCTAATTACTTATATTTTCCCAACAAAAAAAGAGTAAAATTCATCAAAAAAAAATAGGGGTGTCAGATATTTAACATAGAAAACTCGATTTCCTGCAGTAGGTACCTACCGGAAATAAATACCGATAACATCTATAATTGTTGATCAAAATATTATTAAATTATTAACTTAAACAAAAAAAAAACATAAATCCATTCAATAAATGTTAGAAAATACAACAAAAAAATACCAACAGACAAAAAGAGAGAGAGAGAGAGAGAGATTTGGACGTTTTTTGGAGAATTTGTTGATAAGAATGATTGTGTGTGTGTGTTGTGTGTGCGTCAAATCTGTAGAGAACACAAACCGGAAACAAAACCAAAATTGATAAACAATAAAATAATAGTTTTGGAAAAAGAAAAAAAAACGTCAATGGTAATCTTGAAATGACCACTATTTATTCTTTGATAATACAAACATTGTTCTCATTTATTATTATAGAAGATAATAATAATAATAATAATAATAATAATAATAATCCTAAATAAAGAGATTGTAAAAGTTGGGGATTTCACACACAAAAAAAACACCAACAAACAATTGGCGTTATCATTTTTCAGAATGGACTGCTAGATAAATAACAGTTATCTATATAGTGATAGTCGGTAATTGTAAAATAGGAAGAATGTCGATTGAATAGAAGAGACGCATATTTACTTTAACAAACTTAATAAGCGCTAATTGAAACAAATGCTACTTATTAGTGTCATTCAACAACTACCCTCAAGTAAGACAATTAGAGAGTGTCTGCAAGCAGACCCTCTTTTCTTCTTCAGTGGTTCTCGAGACATTAAAATATCAACCAGCGATATATCTTTAGTAAATCTTGATTGACGTATTTAGAACAAGAAGCTACTTGAATTAACAATGAAGACGATTTTTTTGATTCGATTTTAATCGTTTATAACGGCCATTTTGAAGATTCCTATATACCACCGGTAATTCGGGATGAAACCAATATACATTTAAGAGTGGCGCACGTGTTCGTAGATAACCCCGGTGTGTGAGTGTGTGTGTATGTCATCTAACACCACTCGGGCCACTTCCTTTCACAATTCTTGGGGTGGGTTATGTGTAGTTGAACAACAACATGCGGTGGGCAGGACTCGCGATCGTTCTTTTTTCTTTCTTTCTTCCAGTAGTATTGTATTAATGCAGTCCCTTTTTGAAAGACTCTCTTATTACCATATATAAGGGTGTAGTAGTAAATAGTAGTAGTAGCACGTGAGTCTAATGGAATGTTTAGCGGTGGTAGTTGTAGATATATCTACCTATTGGTTTACGGTGATGGAGCGGAAATGGGTGGTTTTCAAGTGGAATCAAAGTCTTTCAAAAACATAGATCGAAAAGGGAGAAATTCATCGAGAATCTTTTTTATATTGATCGACAAACATCCTGTTATTGTGAACGATTTGTTGAATTAAACAAAAATCACACACAGAAGAAATTAATTAATTAATTTAATATAATTATACAGGTTTTATTGTGGAAAGGAAACGACAATTCAATATCCTTTCGATATTATTATTATTATTATTATTTGGACCATCAACAGGATGTATAGATCTTGAATCAATTTCTTAATGAAACTGTTTTACAAATATTCCCGTAAGATTCCGACTATTAAACATAAATTTTAAATAACTTTTATATTTTATATATTAATTCTATCTAATTTCCTGTAATTTCTAATCACATTATTACACACCTTTAAAGACGATTGCCATCACCATTGATTTCGAATTATATTATCGCAGAAGATAAAGAATTTTCCAATAAAGACACACACGCGCGCCCACTGTCTTTCGTTAACAATCTCCTTTAGAACAACTCGAATAAATATTGACAATGACAAGATAAGAACGTCCGCCACAAAAAACTAACATAGCGCGAATGTTACAAATTCATCAACAATACAGAACAAAAAAAACCCAACAACAAACAATTGAAAGAAATAATGAAACAAAGCCGACACACATATGTCTCAAGAGTGAAAGAGAGAGTACATATAGAAGAAATATAGTACTCTAATGGGTATTGTTGGAAGCCGACCATATCGAAAAGAACATTGCCAATGATGTGCAATACAACTGGCCTTATCTAACTTTCACTATCAAAATCATCATCCTCGAGCTAATTTTTTCATATTTTATGAAATAGATTATAGTGTCCGGTCTAGCAATTTCATTAAGAAAAAATTAACAACAAACATATAGAATTTCACCAACTTCTTTAAAGGTTACAATTTCATAACCTTAAATCAGTCAGTCAGGTCAAGTCAATGTTGAAATATTGTTGTAAATTACGCGTTGTTTTGTTTTTGTTTTTGTAATAACTATTACTCCTATCCAGTTGTTTTTTTTTTAGCAAAACTATTTTTTAATCGCAGACAGATGAGTATCGTTCATGTGTTATTAAGTAATTGCGTAATTAGAGAAAAAAACTATATAAAATAAAGAGTACCATCGGTCACGGTACGGGATTCTGAAAGTTTTCAAGTATTATTACTTAATTCAGGTTAATATGTTAAAAGGGAAGTTTAAATATTTCAATTTTTCTAAATTAAGTTATGGAAAATTTCGCATCCTGCATTATCTTAATCTGGATAACTATTATTTGAAACATATTGTTTCTTATTTTTTTATTTATTTTTAATAAAAACAACGATATATTGGTCACAGTTCGATGCTTACTAAAATTAGAATCATGTTATTCTTGTCTTTCTTCTAGTGTTCATTTGAAATTTTAATTAGTGATTAACATAAAATTGTGATTCATTATTTAACAAAAAAAAAACAAAAAATGTAGGTACGATAGTTAGATAGATACATTTTTCAAAACTTACCGTCATGTAGGAAATTATTGTTGTTGGATGCTGCTGTAGCAGGTGCGTTTGTGTTATTAGAGGAAACTGTTGTAATTGTGACCGGTTTCCTATCTTCTCCTGTTAATAAATTGCCTTGATAATCGAGAAAACCCAATTCCGGTACACATATTGAATTATAAATATTTGTTGGAACATTGTTCGTTAATGAACGTTCTTTTTCAACATCTGTAATTGTACAAAAAAAAAATTAAACAAAATTAATTTCCAATGACATAAATCCGATTTTAAATTACATCTTTTAGATGATATAGCGTGCATTTTACGGGCAGATTCACTAAATAATTGACATATAATCTTCTTCTATATATATATTTTTTTATTGTATTACGATTGATTTTTTTATAATTTTATCTGGAGTGAGTTCCTTACCTTTTTGGAGTAATTCCAGGTGCTCCCATAATATGTCACCAACGAAGGCGGGAGCTCTAGCCGAGAACGCCTCCTTACCCATTGCACAGATATCTTTACCTTTCATACGGAATTGATGCAATGGTATACATTCTAAAGAGAATTCTTTAGCTGCCCATTGTAACCAATGGGCGACATGATTCTCCGTCCATTGTCTAGGGTCTGTTAACAACAACAACAACACAATATATTAAAATAGATAACTATTATATTTACAAAAAAAAAGAAAGAAGTATAGTAACCGTTAGAATGATATATATTCAACAATTAAACCTGATTTCAAGACTAGTAGTCGGTATGTTATTATAATAAAAGGTATGCATATTATAAATCGAATAAGACGGTGCTTTTTCTTCCTCGACAAGCTTGTTTAGCAATTATCTTGTCAAACAGTGATAAATAATGTATATAGTACGCCCAATTTTCTTTTACTTAATCTAATTAAGAATGGAAGTTTAGAATAAGATGAGAAACAAAAAAAAACAACTCTCAAAATATAAATAAAACATTAACCGATTCTGGTTTGTAACAACAATCCAACAACTACTGAACAATAATCAGTAAAATTACAATTAAAATTCTTCTTTACATTATTTCATTAGTTTTTAGAATATTTGATGGTTTCACCACGACCGGCGTTGATATGTAAAGGTTTCGTTCTACAAACCAATGTGTTGGGCGCCCTTTCAATAACCGCATTGTAAAATTAAGTTCTTAGAGTTTGAAATATGACCGTAATTCTACTTTTTAGAATTCGCCGTATCTAAGTTTTGTTTTTTTAGTTTTAATCTAAACATTTTTGGCGTACTCCGTTTAATTTGCACAATCGCTTATGCCGGCCCTGTGTTGTGATAATCTGTCATCAATTCGTGTCTGCAAAACGAACACACGCCACACGCATTTTATTTCAAACGAACAATTCTTCTTCTGTCGCATCATCAAATTGTGTCTAACATAATATTGAATGATAACATAATTGTACTACAAATCAGTTTTACACGATCGTACTGCAAAATAAGAACGTGAGTAAACTATCTAGCATAGTTGAAAGCATTGTTTGATTGTTAAAACAAGGTGAATAAAGAGTTTTAAGCTCTAAGTTTCCACTGGCGAGCAATTCGCAGCAATTGATAGTTAATTGATGATAATTTGTTTAAACGCACCCTAACAGATATTTGTACGAAATGAAACAGTTGTGTTGTAGTTATTCAGTCGTTTAATTAACATTATAGATATGAATTAATTAACAAAACTGTTGACAAATCAACAATTATTAAATTATAGTTTATCGAAAACTACAGCGTATTGTATGGTTTGTAAATTAATCAATCGTAGAAAGCTTGTGGTGTAATTTGTCCTGACATTCTCAATGAGCACAATTTGACTACATTTAAAAGATTGAAGCTTATCCTCCCCTAATTCCGTTCAAACAATACTTAAAAGGGTGACAATCCGAAATGGAAAATGCAAATTCAATCCATGAAAATTTGTGAGTCAAATATTTTTCTATGTGCTCGATTTATTTATTAATGCACGTTTTATTCAATTTATGTATAATGTTTCTTTTTCAAAAAAAATCCCAGATTTATGTTAGCAATTTTACAACGTAATAATAATCCACAAATATTAATTAGAACATAATTTATTGCTATTTTGTAAAAATAGAAAATTACAAATACATACACACACATATATATTTCTTTTCTAATTTATAATTTTTGCATTTTAAACAATTCTATTTCAGGAGAATTAATTAAAGCTAAAATTTTTGTCTGTTGTTGTTGTTGTTTCTAATATATTCTGATGGACAATAGAATTTGAATTTATCACAAAACAGAATAGAAAATATCGCTCGTTTTATCGTTGAAATATGTTGGTACGTGTGTTATGTTATATTAAAAAATGTTGGGATGTTAATAAATGAGCGCGGGGGCGTATTAAAACGAACTGGGTACAATTGGTGACCACTCGACCGAATACTTTGATATCAAAGTAAAAATCTCTAATTGCATGTGTTTTAACAATGGCGCAGTATGTTGTTTTGCACAACAACAACAATAAACAACAAAAAACGAACAGAGACAGATAGACACATTTATAGAGACACAAAATCAACAACAAAACACAAAAGAGAGGTAGATAGAGCGATTTCAATGAATGATGATAGAATCCTGCAACAGTTTTATCGCGTTTGACTCGATTTTTTTTTAAATTTCCTAAAAGCACAATCCGTAAATGGAACAGAATTTAAGCGTAAATATGTGCAATACTAAAATTATAAATAAGGACAGTAATAATAATAATAATAATGCATGTCTTGTAAATATTAATAAAACTTGAATTTTTCGTAATAAAAAATGTTTGTTTCTACAGGACATCAAGAGGAAGTCATAAAATATAAATATCGAAATGAGGTTTTTGTTTCTTAATTAAATTTTTAATAATATTAATAATAATCATCGAAAAATAAATACCTATATAGTAATGATTTTATTTTATAATTAAAGACGAGATTTTCGAAATGTATCCTTGGATAGTTATAGTTCATCCTTTTTGCCACATTGTTTATGGAGAGGGAGAGAGAATTTTTTGTTGGAACTTTCTAGAAAAACTGCAAGGGTTCAATTGAAACAGGAAACAATTAGATAGGCGCGGGTCAGCGAAAGTTTCCGCTCCTATTGAAAATCAACAATGTGTAACGATACAGCATCCGCTCCACCATCATACAAACTGGTGAAATCACCTGAAATAATGACACGTCAAACTTGTAATTTGAAATTTACCACATTAGAATACCGATTCGTCAAAAATTTTGTATCAAAACAATAATAATAATAATAAAATTAACTGGAACGATAGTGTAGAAACAATGGAAATTTAACGCCAGAAAAAAAGAATTAACATAATAAAAAAAAAGACAGCTAAAAAATAATTCTTTTTAGGTAAATACCTTGGGCCGGTTCTTTTGATCTTTATACCTAAGCCAACACACAAATGAAGAGACAAAACAAAAACAAAAAAGATTGTTTAACTTTCAATAATATTGAAATATTTTTTTTTGTGGTTTCGTTTTCGGTAAATAGAGATGAGGTGTATAAGAAGAGTGTAAGAAAAAAAAGTTCCTATTTTGAATATTAACGATAATTCTGTTTATTTATCTCGTAAAATTGAAAACCGTTTAAGAAAATTAGGAAATTATTTTCTATATAAGTAGAGATGTGGGTACAAAATTCAGGAAATCGAAATGTGACTCAAAAATCAACGAAAAGTGAATAAGAACACAATTTCCTTATTTCGATTAGAATTGTAGCAAATGCGTTGATAACCATATTTTCTATATCTTGTAGTTGGTAATGATTTCATCAATCAGCGGTCCTCAACAATTATTGCAGGAAATCATCGCTGCTTGTGGGGCCGCAGGCAATTTGTCCTTTTTGTCCATAGGATAACGCGCCACTGCATGGCCTACTCTAATTTATGTCGAACGTCAGCTAGATATAACTTTTGGTTGAAAACCGCTGATCTTAATTATAATGTATTTTTGATACAATTTCAATCAATATTCGCTGAATCTCCTATGAATATAAATCAACAAATTGTTTAAAAAATACCGTGTGTGTGTGCACCTGTGATTGTTTTATAATTCATGTTTACATCTTCCATCTTCTAGTGTAGATAATTGGATGTCGACCATCGCACGTTATTTAATGACGACATAAGTCTCTAACGATCAGTGAGCACGAAACACGTTTAATATCATCTAATAATTTTTCTTTAACTTCGAAATATAACGATCTAACTAGACTAGATTTCTGTAATTAACTAGCTACTGATGCGTAAATTAATTGATTAATATTAAAGATTCCTATCTATCAAATCTGTTTTTTTTTGAATTTTTTAACTTACCTTTGGTTATATTTAAACGGATTTGTTCTTTTTCCCATGATGCGAAAGACGCTTTTAGCGCCTCAGCCATCGTCTTATTGGTGCCAGGCGTCAGTGGCGGAACCTGTGTCGGTATATCTGCAAGCAAAACAAAACAACAATCACGAAACTTGATGAGAATTCATTCAAAAATCTTGCAATATTTGCACAATTGGGGTATTTGCTACATATTAAATTTGGAACAAAAGAGGCGCTAATGTCAAATAGGAATGTCGCTGTTGGAATTTCGACAATAAAGTTTTGTGCATGTTTAGATGTTCAATGATTTTTTTTTGTGCATCTTTTTGTGTTGTGGAAATTCAAATATTTTTCGGTTATTGAAAAGATTTATGTTTATATCTACGATGATTTTTACGATTGTTTTAATATTTTGTTGGTTCGTTAATTTAACGTGTTTTTTTTTCTTCTTGAAAAATTATAAAAATAAATAAAAAACAGATTTTTTTCTTGGCGCGATAATTATGTACATATTACTGTCTCTGTTTCTCTTTTTTTTGTATGTGTTCTCTCATGAAAAATCTAAAAATCTTATTGCGATTAGTATGAAATCGATTTACTATTTATTGAACTATAAACAAGCAAACGATTAAAACTTGCAACCGATTCTTGGAAATATAGATATATATATATATATATATATATATATATATATATATATATATATATATATATATATTCATCTACTACACAATATATATTTTAAGTGAGTTTTGATGATTTGCACGGTTCAAAGTAATGTATTTTAAAGGTTAATCAATTTTAAGTTGGAATAACTGAAAATAGCATAATGTCGACTTATAATAAAATCTAAAGAGGCGGTAGTAGCAGGAGTACGATAACAGTAAGAACAGCAGGAATAGTAGCAGCAATCTTTATATATATATATATATATATATATATATACACTACCTAAATAAACGCCAAATAGAACACACAGTCCAGGTGTTTGAGATCGTAAAGTTGCAAGTACCTCGTCAATTTGACCCCTCCGTTACTGAATTATGAACGATATTATTAGTAACCGACTTTAAAAACATTGGCCAGATGCTTGACTTGAATACATATATATATATATATATATATATATATATATATATATATATATATATATATATATATATATATTATATGCATTTAACTGTTCCCGAAATTACTAGACGCATATGAATATTCTTCAATGTATTTGTATTTGAGTCAAGTAAATAAAAAAGAATATATCGAGAATTATGTGATTTTCGTTATTTTTGTTTTTGAAGAAAGAGACGTGCCGAAGGAGGCCGCACGTAGATAGCCCGTGCCTAGAGTCTGCTTCGCTATGGAATATAGTGGCCGTGACCAACCACCACCACCTCTTCGTCAATCTGGTGGACCGTGGCATAACATGAATACAAATTTAAATGACGCACTCTTCGACAGATTTAAATTGAATGAAACAAAACCACAGAACGAATATTAGTGTACTATTTTTTTATTCAGATTTTCATCAAATAATTCTCCAATATTAAGGGGTGACGAAATATATATATATATATATATATATATATATATATATATAGATAAATATATATAGGGGCAAGTGCCCTATAGTAACAGTATTCACTCTACCGAAACTATTGCCCACCTGCTAAATTTTCTACAAATATTCTTTTAATAACACAACCTGATTAAAATTGTAATTTATTGAAATAACCACACAGAAACTACTTTGAAACTACTTGAAAATCATCAAATTCGATCAAAAATGGATTGGATTGTCAACGCAGTAATCAGGTGTTGTTGTTGTTGTTGTTATTGTTATTGCTATTAACAAACTACAGCAGATGGATGTTGTTTGTTGTTTTATTACTTGATACAGCAGGTGTCTTTTACTATTTTCATAAATTTTCAACCAATTTCTCCATTAGATACGAAATAGAATATTTAAGAGAATACACTGAAAAAAGGCAGTGATAAACTATGAAGCGGTGATACATAATTAGTAAGTCGACTACCGTAGGCGCTCTATTAGCTGATTACACCGGATACGGACACTTCACTTTTCGACCTTGAAAGAAAACAACAACAACGAAGAAGAAGAAGACACTGTTGTTGTTAAAGAAAGTTAGAAATGCTCCCATACGAATTTCTGTCGAAAACATTCAAAAAATATAGAAAAAATATGGCTGAAATTTCAGTGAAATTCTCTAAATCAACAATAAACATGCTGATTATTGATTAAAATAATAATTAATGAAAAAACGAAATGATGTCTAGTCAGTTCCAGATCGAAAAAACAAAATTTTTTGAAATGACGCATACTGTGGATGGATTATGATGATGATGATGATGAGAGGGGACGACGGAAGTTGCTTTTAAACTCACTCGAATTATTTCATTAAATTTATTCCATTAATTATAAAACATTGTAGCACGTAGATTAAACTATAAATAATATTAATAATAATTGCAACTATACCATTAAAACAGAAAAAAAAACAAAATCAACAAGATACAGAAAAGAATTTGACTTATATTTATTTTCATTGACATTGTAGCTAATTATTTAATAACATTAGCTTAATTAACGCAGAAATCTTTTGTTTAAGAACAATTATTTTATGAATTAACTTGTTTGCTAAAAACATAAATTATAATGTTACGATACGTTTTGTTGTTGATCGAATAAAGAGATGTTGACTGAATTTTATTTGATATTTCCGATAAATTTCGCGAATTCAAACAAAGACGAACTCGTAACTAAACAACTTTCGAACGAGATGTTCCAACATTTTACACTTGATTTGTACGTTACTCAGTAACGCCAAATAGAACTTCTCGTTTCCAAAAACGAAGTGTTTTCAAAATTAAGCAGGAAGTACCTCCTTATGTAACCGTTTATATATCAAACGAGATATACGAATTGTAAATAAATCAACTGTTATCATCACAATTATTATAAATGATAATAATAATGATAATAACAAAAATTGTGTATAGTGCAGAAAACATTCTCTCGACACACAATCCTTCTCTAATCTTATCCAAAATATCAATGAAGACGTATTATATGATAGGCCTCCTATTGAATTAAATTAAGTGTTTCTATTTTGTTATTATTAATAATAATAATTTTTTTAAGTGAAAGGCACACACACGAATGCACCCGTATACTTGAAACAACTGGACACTAGTCGTTTGTTAGATAATAAATTAACAACATAATAGAATGAAAGAAAAATCTTTTGTAATTTAATCATCTAGGACAATTTAGAAATGGACGAGATAGATATATGTGTGTATACAAAAGTCGTTCACATATATTATTGACCATCTTTTGATAATAAAATTTCCATGTATAAATTTCATCGGTATACAATAATTGATAAGATATTACGGAGAATTATAAAAATTCCGTGGAAATACCATTTGAAAGGGTGATGATAATAACGAAAAATTTCGTATCCAAACACATTACCATTTTTATAATGTTTGAATACAACATCTGTGGCACATATGAAAGATTTTCGAAAAGAAAAAAATAAAAGTTAAAGAAACCGATCTGTTGTCGAACAAATTTTCATACCTTTTTGCCTACTGAACGCTTTCATTGTTTTTATGCCCATCCCGGAGTAAGGCCTCAGAATGTCTATGTACATTGACTAGAATAATAAACACTTATACACAATAATAAATTTAACAACAATCATCACATAACAGCACACAGCACAGGGTTTTTGTGGAATTTTTGTTTCTTTCTTTTTGAAAAATGCCGATAGGAAAATGTCTGTAAAACCAAAACTACATATTGTTGTAGCTTTATTCCCAATTATTTTTAGACTGTTTATTATTTGTTATTATTACTATTATTATTGTTGTTGTTGTTGTTGCTAATGTCTATTTGAAACGAAATTGCAACGCGCCTCTCCACCACAACACACAACTGTCACTAAAAGTTATTTTCGTAACACACTAGAAATAGATGTTTGAAATTATTGTGGAAATTTAAACGGTTTCCATTCAAGAATACGTTTGTGTTCAACGATATTCTGATTGATCTTTTTCAGTGAATTACACGAACACTTTCACTGTTATTAAGATATTGTTAAAACACTGTGCCATTAAAGTTTCCACACGCACACAGATACACAGGTGTGAGCACCGCGAGTTTTCCAGTTAGATAAACACTAGAGTTGTATTTTTGAAAATTCCCCAATAAAAACCAATGGAAATAAAGAGGAAAAACTAACAATACTATCAAAAGACCGATGTTAATATGCTTTTTAAAAGATGTAAGAGCGCACCTGTGCGTCAGTCGGTATGAATAGAGTTTGTGTTATGGGGTCTTCTCTCTCTCGCTCTGAAAGCGCTCACTTCTCCCACCATATGTTCGCTGGAACTTATGAATGAATAGCCTCTACTCGGGGGTAGACTGTAAACGTTGTTCCTTTTTAAAATACAAAGTATGTTGTGCGAGTAAAGCTCACACACACACACACACACATACATACACACACCATGAAGAAAAAAAAACGCCTCACATGCTGCAGTATATCTTTCAATCTATCTATCTTTGTTGTATAGTTTGTAATACAGATACATAAAACAGGATCTGATGATTTTGTTGTTGATGATGATGATGATGGTGAGAGAAGACCAAACATGTTCACAAAACGTGAGAGAAACTCAACGAAATGACCGTTCGTCTATATATTAATCACCAAATTCAGAGATTCATTAAAATTAAGCATTATTGAAACGAAAAAACCTGTTCTAAATAAATATTTACCTGTGTTAATGAGCAATAATTATTGTGTGAATTTCAACCGGAAAACGATTATTAAGTTTAATTTTTTTTTTGGGGAAATTTCGGTAATAAATCTTACAAGTCTATTACTTACTCGTAAAACTTTTGCATTGAACCGGAAGGATTAAATGTTATTTAAAATATTGTTGTTTTTTTCTTTTTCCAACGAAAGTTCATTAAAGACATTTCTCTTGAAATATAAAACTTGTGTGTACAGTAGTATAAGAAATGATGATGAAGGGTAGGTTCGGGCCGGAAACACGACAGTAGGGTGGCCCACCCCAACTCATATTCCACCGGAAATAGCGTAGAACCCTGTATAGAGATTAACAGGTATATAAACCATTCGTTTTTGTTGTTTGTTGTTAAATAGAAAACGCATCTTTTATGATGATTTTGTAATTGTAAGACGATATTTAACCGAAATCATCCACATGGAAACATAGTACATTAAACAATAATAATATTGATTTTTCTTTCTTTCCATTCTTTTACAATCGTATTGCAAAATGTTACGTAAAAAAAAAACAACTAATAATAGAGTAATAGAAAAATTACTCAATATTCCATTTGATGGGTTTGGCATTTAGATATTTACATATATGATTAATAATAATATTGCGATAGAAAACAGGGAATTATCAACGATTCGAT
Organism: Meloe dianella; assembly: GCA_028455855.1. Classification (NCBI taxonomy): domain Eukaryota; kingdom Metazoa; phylum Arthropoda; class Insecta; order Coleoptera; family Meloidae; genus Meloe; species Meloe dianella. The sequence continues at coordinate 7,861,084 of JAPTHL010000047.1, read as the reverse complement.
GGATGATTTTTCACATTAAAATCATCAATTACGAATCCAAATGATTGATGCAATTAATGATATGAGAGAAATGTTGTCCATTTGTTTGTTTTGTTTTTTTTTTGAAATACATACACTACAAATAAACAACAATTAATTTGCATAATAAACGATGAAATTGAACAAGATCGCGTAAAGAGTCTCTTTAATTTCGTCGTCTATTTTTGATGATCATTGAATTTCGTAACCAAGTGAATTCTTGGAGTTTCTAAGATAAGAAACAGGGCGCCATTTATGTATACCAAAATCACTTTTGATAACATTCATGTAAAGATGCTTTCGTATTTGTTAATTATGTGAGGCTAGCCATTGGAATTTATACTGCTGATTACCCACCCAATGGTAGTGAGCTTTTTGTTTTCCCTATAAATAACGTTTGATGGATATGTAGATATGTAAAAAAAACAACAATAACAACAATGGTAGTTACAACGTTAACAATACGTTTTGTGTATTGTTTTTCGATTTTTCTTTTTTTAAATTTTGATTATGGTAAAACCTGTCTCTATATGTGTATAGATTTTGACATTTTCGGTAGTATTGTTAATGTCATTAGGTATGTACAATTGTGTATAGAAACAAAAACAGTAGCAATAACACAATTCATATTAATGTTACAACGCGCTTCAACGACTCTCTCACTAAATACTACGTCACACCGGAAGTCGTCCATCATTCTATGCGAGTCTCAGGCAAAGCCTATGGGCTTTGCAAACATACAGCGTGTCCCATATACATTCGATTCGTTACTTTCGTAAATTTCAACTATCTGAAATTATTAGATGTTTGTATTCCGACACTTTGCAAAGTAAATTGGGAATTTTCCCAACTAGTTTAATGGGAAAACGTAGAAAACGTAGCACCTGCCAACAGCGGATTTTCATCACTCACCATACCGAAGGATCGAGGCGGCTAAGATGGCTGTGCAAGCGATTTTGACTGGACCGTGATCTGATCACAAACCGGAATCGGGCTTTAGTGCCACAAGTTTATTGTTAGCTTGTGCGAGTTTCTCGCCAGTGGAAATGAGGCGTTAGCGTAAGCCAAATTTATATGGCTCTATATTGACAATACCACAGTCTAACGGACAGTTGTTCGCTTCAATACACACCAAAAATTGTTTCACCATCATTTTGTTGTTTGATTCACAATCATAATTTTCAAATCATCTGATTGATGTGCCATTATATTATTTAGGTCAATATACACGAATCTTTTCATTAGAGTTATTGAAAAAAATAAGGATTGAACCAGGTCGCGCTGTTGTTGTTATTCTTGTCATTGTAGCCGTCATAATTCTTGTGATATTATCAACACTAAACTCCGTATGCGTACAAAAAAAAAAGAACAACACGTTGATATTCAAATTGCAGTGATAACGACGGGGTCAGGGCAAGTCAAATCCTAAACAATAATATCAAAAAAAAAAAACCATTGAATATTCATAATCAGTTTATATTATATGTAGATTGATTTGATTAACATAATGTTGACAACAACTCGATATGCCCAAGTTGTATACTTTCGTTTTTTATTTCCAACTACAAAATTTAGAATTAATCAGAAAAAAAAATGGAAACAAAACGAATATTTACAAATGAATAAAATATTGGTTTTGATGACGTTCGTCATCACTATTGCATCTATACAACACAATCATTCTACATGAAGGAATGCATTCTTTAATTATCCATCCAAGAAAACAATGGATTGTTTCCATTTTTTTTTACTCTCTACAAGTACGTGTTGAATGTTTCTTTCGCACAACACCAAACAGTTGAAAATTGTCTAGTTTCTACCAGTGGCGTATCAAAACCGTTGGGCAACTATCTACAAAGCATTACGGCTGTAGTTGTTTTTCATCATTTAATTCCCCGATTTTTCATGTTCTAAGAAAATCTGCCACACAATAATAATAATAATTCATTGGAATATTTAAAATTGAACTAGGACAAACACCTGGAACGTTGAACATCAAACGTTCAATACTATTAATTTGTCAACAATTATTTCAAATTTCAAAGTATTATTTTTCTATTCAAAAATTCTTGTCAACGTTTATTTAATAAAACAAAAAAAAACAATTTCCTTCAATCCATATCGTGCTCACCCTCACATACACACAAAATTCTCAAAAAATCAACAAAAAAAAAGAAGAAAAACACAAATATCGTTTATATTAAATCAACAAAAAGTGTTAAACACTCAAATAATAATAATAATTGCACCATTGTTTAAGTCCATTGACGATGTTTAACTATGTACAAACATAATAATTTCTTATTTGTTCATCAAACATATAACATCGGCTTTGACACAAGAATTTCATGAATGTTCAATAAATATACATACACATACACACACACACACACACACATGCATACATCATTGAAAATTCCCAAAATTTCACAATTTTTAAATCAACAATTCCAAAAAGAAAAAAAATTGTTGGAAATTTCGTATCATCCCCCAATACTCTCGTATGTCATTGTTGAAGAATTCGACCGGAAATTATCGCAGGTAGCAAAAATTATCAGTAAAGAACAACAACAACAACATTAATTACAATTTAACAGATAATTGTGGTCATATGATGATGATGATGTTGTTACGTTTGGAAAACAAAGAAAAATTTTAATGAATTTCCATAGACTATGGGATAATTGGATTGATTCGCATTGTGGGCATCATTGGATTGGGACTTGTTCTGTGACCCGTGCATTTACCACACACACATACACACATATCCCTATATGTATATATATGAAGTAATGAATGTGATGGTGTAATTGTTGAGCTACATTAGTTTCCTGTTCAATGCAGATATCCCGCATCCGGCTAAAGTTGATTTCTTACTTTTAAGTACGGTGTTGATGTTTAATGATCAACAACGACAAAGCGACTAAAATGAATTCAATTCTTATTATTACTAGTAGAATCAACGATTTGGCCAGTTGTTTTTAATAAAAATTGTCATCTCATAGATTTTGGGTGGGCGTACGCGGTATGTTCCAAATTTAATACTAATTTTTTTTCTGTTATATTCATCTAATTTTTTATTGTTTCACCCAGTCTCTCGCTCTCTATCTCTCTCATTTTCAACTGTTGTCTCGAAATAAAACATGATGTATTTAGAACGCATTCATTTCCAACAACGTTGCAAAGTATTCTGATTTTTATTAGATAATAAAAGCCCACATGGTATCGTTAATACTGAAATATTGTGGAATCATATTTGCCGATATTTCACATTAAGAATTTCGTATTAAATGAGCATATATATATATGATGCTATACTACCGTTCTAATTTCGAAAGAATTTCCAATATGAAATGAATTTCTGTTTTCATTACTATCCTATGACTACTATTTCCTTCTATAGTTTTGTCTCTTGAAACCGTGTCTAGGTGTCTGGACCATTCATACAATCAAACCATGAATGAACGTGTCCAGTTTAACAAAAACAACATCAACGACGTGTGGCGGAAATAGAAAATATTAAATAAGTACATTGCGTCATTTTAATGAGCAACATCCTGGAATAAAGTTTTCAGGTTTGTCTAGTTTTAATGGCACTATCTTTTGAATAAATGAAATCACCATGTAACTGTATCTTTATTAATGTTGGAAAAGAGGAACAAAATATAACAACAACAACAGAAGATGAAAAAACGATCTGATTGGCTTCCTGTAGTAGGGATTAAGACACGAACAGATCGCACGCGGCATTCTGCGGTCAAGTTCCTTTTTTTCGCATCTTTTTACGTTTACAATTATTTTAATGGCTCTTTTTCATCTAAATCTAATGTGTGATGATTTTCTTCTGTGTGTGTTTTTTTTTTGTTTGTTGGTATGTTGTTAATATCAAATCAACTAGTCTTCTACAACAACTCCATCAAGTATAATCAGTTGATTTGCATTTTATATCCGCTAATATCACTTACAGTTATAAAGATGTCGTGCAAATGAGAAAAAAACAATAGCTTAATAGCTACTGAAGATATAAACTCTTTTATAGTGAAAGAAAGAAGAATAACGACTTGGAGATTATCATCAACTATGCATCGTTATTGGTGCTTCAGGTCAACCGTACAAATTGTGCAGACAGTGGCGTACCATCAATTTCATCGATTTTAATTTAATACTATAAGGAGTTTAGTTGGTGTCCCCTGAACGATAATGCCTCGGGTCGTATGTTCAGTTAGTATAATTAGGGAAATCTAGGCGATTGCCTGAAGGCTTATAGATTCTAGAGCACGAAATCGTGAACGAAATTATTATAAAATTAGTGTTTATAAATCAAAATAAAGTTTTCGCGAGACACTGTTTGCAGATATTTTTAATGCCGCCCCATTTTTAAATAGATTATTAACGATTTTCATAGTATATTTGATTCGAATATGCTACTGTTGCGCAATTATCTATAATCAACTTGTACTTAATGCCAATTATCTTTTCTATTACAAAATATAAATTAATTTGGTAAAAATTAATCGACAACATTCTCATTAAGTCGCGTTTCAATGATGATGATGATGATGATGATGTTAGAGTATTTTCTCGCTCTCTCATAACCGGATGTTATTCTGATACATTACAGTACTGTATGTCCAAGGGCATTTTACTACGGTCATTGTTATTAACTCTTGTCATATGTAGCAATAATAATAATAATAATAATGATAATGTTGAATTTATCAAGATTGGTTGATTACTGTTGTAGAAACATATATATGTGTATTATCAATGATAATTTTTAACATATAAGATTGAATTATATGTGGAATCAATTTGGAGTTGGAAATGTTCAAGGCTCTTTTAATTGTGAAATATTTCCAAAACACCCAACATTCACAACAATAATAATAAGGCGAAAATAAATATACGAATAAATTATGTCATTGCAAATGAATCCAATTGTTGTTATTATTATTTATTAAAATTAATCAACTGCTAGATAGTGGAGACCTTTGGAATATATTTTTTTCTTTTTCTTACAACACTTGAAGACTGACCGTGCGTTTAAATTACATTGGCATATTTATAAAAAAAATATCATTTTAAAACAATGGCTCGTTATCTGTGGGAAATCTCCAACAGTATTAATTGTATAAAAATGCTCAACTGTCTGCACTAGCCAGACATATACTCATAAAACTCAAATGGAATAATTCTATACAGAAATAGTGTTGAATAAATCAACAACAATCAAATCAAACGTAAAACAAAAAAAAACAACAACATATAAATGTATAGATATGTATTGTCTATAATTATAAAAAGATTAATTGCCCTATTTTGTGGTAAATCATGTGGTAATTATGTGTGTATATATGTGTGTGTATAAAAGAAGAAGGAGCTGTGAGGGCGACAACTCTTTGTCCTGTCAGTCGACGTCCCATTATAATCTCGCCCGGTTGCTTCCTTTGGATGGATTAACTGATTCTTTACACAGATCCCTGTGCTAATTAAGTTCGGCAATGTGGCGTTAAAATTAATCTTACAATCGTCTCATTGTCATCATCATCATCACCATTAGTATCATCATCATCATCATCATCATCATCATTGTCCTTCAATCTCTCTATTTCTCATTTTGTATTGTTGTTGACTTGTCAACATGGTCGTTTATTGGTTTCTACCCCTTTTAACTTAAATATAAACGCACACTTGTAAGATTCTATAAAATGTTTATCATTGAAAAAATTCGACGACTGAAAGAATTCAAAGAAGAGGGTTGAATTGTGTCTTTGATTTTTCAACCGATAAAATACTGATGATGAGAGAGCGAGAGTTTCTCAATAAAAAAATAATATTGTTTAAAATCATTCAGACAGTATTATAAGAACTGTAATTTTTTTTCGCAAACTATAATACAACATAAGTAGTAGGATGATCAGTATAATTCACTATAAACTATATAGATAAGATCAACAGGGTAGGAATGTAATTTCAGTAATTTCATGTATAGTTTCAGGCGACTATTCTCCCTATCTATATAGTCATTCTCTCTCTCTCTCTCCCTCTCTCTATCTCTATCTCTCTTTATATGTGTCCTGAAGCGTGTCGTCCTCGTTGTTGTTCACAGGTGGCACTCGTTTGTTATAGAGACTGTGGGAAACCCCCACAGGTGCGCCACCCACAATTCCCGATAAATACCTATTTACTTATGTGAATTTCAAATATTATCGTTGGATAATTATTAATTTGTTTTTATTTATTTTAATGAAAATGTTTCCTTAAGGGTAGAGTAGAGTTGTTCTTCGGTGATGGTGTGAAGGTGGCGAAAGGTCATCGGGGGCCCCGACAGGGCACTTCACGCACCGATGCCCACCACACATGCCACTGGCTGTCTGTTCATAATGGCTATTGCATGTAAAATACAATAACAATGAGATCTAGCTTGTACGTTATATTTTTATATAAAGTAAGTACAGTATTGTCGAAAACTTTCACGATTGAAGAATTTCAAAAATGTCCAATTGTTGTGTATACATACATAGATGTATAGAGAGTGTTAAAATACAACAAAACACAAAAACAAATATTAAAACAGAAATATATTATTAAAAAACTGGCAAGTTGGAACTTATAATTTGCAATTCAAATAGCGCACCTGCTTTTAAATTTTTCCCATGGTTGGCTTGACAGTCCAGGCGTATGGTGAAGCAAGTTATTTACGCTTATGTTTATTAGCGTCTATGATGTTCCATCTAACAGCTAGCAACAACAACAACAACAACAACAACAACAACAAGCACTTATTATTTATCAGTTTTTAATTTTAATAACGAGATTGTCGGATATGTGTAATGAATTTTGTAAAGAATCCATTATACACAAACAGTGTGATTTTCATTGAATTTACACGAATTTTTTCGATAATAAATATTGGTTAGAATAGAACAAGAAAACCATCAATTAGTCAATATGGAATTTTATAATTAACATTGATCGAATCCGTTTCCTCATGTAATCAAACCGCAACCAACTACTGCTCTGTTAGGGAATTGATTAATAATCCATAACCAGAAATCAGTTTAAATTCTTTCGATTTTTTTTTTGATTTTTTTTTGTAGGTGAAAAGGTCGAAATTATTTGAATTTTTTTATTATTGTTTTTATTATTTGAAAGAGTTCGAAGACGAACTTGGACAATTGTCTACAGGCGCGGCCAGGTTCGGCGGCTAGCCAAGCGTAGTTCCGCCGAGGTGGCCCCCTTTGTGCACCTTCGTGCCCCTAATGGCCGTGTCAGATCCCCTTTTATTTTAAGACGATAATTGTTTTTGGTATCTTTGAATTGTTGTTGTTGTTGTTGTTGTTGTTGTTGTTACAACAGGAAATCAAGAATCTCTTAAAAGAATGGTCAATTTTTCGTATAGCCGTTCAATGTTTTTTTGTTCTTTTTCCATAAACACTTAGAGAGCTATTTATTATAATTGACGTTCATCGTTATTATCGTGCTGGTTTAATTGCGATGAATCGCTCTATAATACTGTTATAGATGGACCACGATTTATAAGGATAATTTCAACAGCAGTCATCAGTGAAAATGAGAGTAAATTAAAGAACGAACACAATAAATACAAAAATTGCAACAAAACAATTTACCATCGATAGAATAGTGCCTGCGTTCAAGATAACGGTGGCATAACATTAATTTACAAAAGACAGGGACACCTGCATTAATTTATTCTCAACAAACATAATATTTTCCTTATTTCCCACGAAACGCACCAATATAAATATACCTACTACACGTGTCCGTATTATTATGGCAATTTATTTGGTGGGGTCAGTTGGAGAAAACGTAACGTTAATGATGCATAAAACTTGAAACAATCCAATTAAATCCAATTATTTATTCTTCTAATATATTTGTATGTTTATAAACAAAAAACAACAGAATTAGAAAACAAAAATTGATTTAATTAAACGAATAATTAAGTAATTATTACTGATTGGACGGATTGGATAATTCTCCGCCCAGAATTGAACTTTAACCTAGACTCTTGTCGACAATTGGGTAGAATAATGATTCATAAAACTGGCGACGAGTTTACTTAAAAACTTTCAAGGCGATAAACAATGAAATTTGTTTTTGTTGAAAATTGTATAAAATCCTCCAAAACACACACACACACACACACACACACACACACACACACACACACACACACACACACACACACACACACACATAGATAGCAGAAGAAAAAAAGGCAACAATCAAAGCATAACAAATCGACAATAAACTATGACCGGAAATCTGACGGGAAAGGTGAAACGAAAAATCAAACAATATGCAATTTCAGGCAAGAATAACTAAGTAGTTGGTGTAGCAGGTCGAATCAATTTAGACATTGTTTTTAATTGTTAATAATGAGAATAATAGTCGAAAAATAACAATAAAAAATTAAACACACACATACCGATAATTGTTTATCCAAAATGTTTTTATTTATCACAGTTTCAACAATTATCAGTTTGAAACAGTAACAGGACATCCCGTGGTGTTATTTCGATTACAAACAAAATCTAACATAAAATAGTTTTCGGATTAATAACAATAAAAATTGTATGTACATAAAAAAAAATTGATTAGTGCAATTCAACAATTCTTGTTGATTTTCACTTAATTAATAATTGACAAAATGTACGCGCAGGAAATTAAAAAAATTTATTAAATACACATCTTTGTATAATTCAAACATGAAAACTAAGCGATATCAGGACGTTATGCGCCCCATTGAGAGGCGGAAGGAAGTGGTTTACTGATATCTTCACACAATAAAGCGCAAATTATACAAAAAAAATTCAGAAAGATTTCGCCCATTATATCAACAACAATTAATCAAATTAATAAACAATTCAATCGGCATTTGTTGAATAATTCAAAATCAATTCAAATCATTGGTTGATATTGACAAGGTGAAAGGTAAATATTGGTTTGTGATTGGGGATGAAGAATATTAAAAGGGTGTTTGTTGATTTAATAAAAACCAACAATAGTGGCGACATCTGCATTATAAGCTATAGAACTTGTATAAATGAAAAGCAATAATGTGAGCAAAAACAATAAGCTGACACAAAATTTCTGATTACTCCTTTCGTAATTTTGTAAAAACAAATCGATTTTCAATTAAGTTTTCGATTTCTCTACACGACAACAGAAAAAATGGAAACGACAGTACAAGAAGTTTCAAAGATCATTGCGTGTTGTCACACCGTTTCGGGTACATCATTGAAATTCCATTAAATGAAACCTTAAAACTCATCGTTCGTTGCAACATCAATTTCAAAAGCGTAACAAAAAAAAATGAATAAAGAAAAATTATAACTTTCCTCAATTACAACCTTCATTACTGAAATACAAGGTTGTAGCAACAAACGAAAGTACTGTTTTTGCAAACAGGACCGTAATAGTGTTAAAATCGATTAGTTCATTCGCAACAGCATAATTATTTTGTAGAAACAAAATGAATGAAAACTAGCCACAATTGAAATTTACAATTATTCCACATTAAATGCTGGAATAATTGGAAAATTTCACATATTTCTCAAATTGTTCGCTTGACAGTTTTAAATGAATGAGATAAAGCGTTAATAATTCCAAGATGACTCACAAAATCTCATTAAAATTATTCAACAACAACAACAATAATAATTGAATATTTATAAACAAACAACTATCCAACAATTAAATACAGGTTTACATAATAAATAAAAAATAGATAGACATTCTTGAAGAAAACAAATTTCAAAATAATCAATTGAAACCGATTCAATTAGATACATACACAATTAGAAGAATTAATCTCAATAAAAACATGACCATATTTGTTTAGGGAATTAATTTGAAAATCGTCTCTGTTAAAACGGCATCATTTGAAATTGAAATCATTATTATTGCATCACAACAATTTGAATTTTTGGCGTGAGAATTTTTCTAATATTTCTCTAACTCTTCTCCAAAAAAAAAGACAAAAAAAAGAACAATTTCATCATCGTTAATAAATTTATTAATTAAAAAATGGACGACGAACATGTTCAATTAACAGAAACTACATATGTACCCGAATTAAATAGCTTGCTTTTTGTTTGTTGTAAATTCAATTCAACGGTGAATGGTGAACGGTATTCTATCGGATGAGCTTTCGGCAAGGAAGTGTGCGGGTGTATTGAAGCAACTAAAGCAAAAATTGATATATCTATATTTAAACTAGCTATGCCTTAGGCAATATTAATCATGAATTGATAAATTATATATGTTAGATAAAGATAGTTGTTGATAATTATAAAATGATAGTGTTAGAAAAGATTCGAACGATAAAGAACCCAGAAGCTTTCTATAATAAGTTAGAAGAGTGAACGGTTTCTCTTATGTTTCCCACGATCCATGAATGAATAGGTAAGGTGGCGGGGTCAGTATACCTACTATATTGCTCCAGGATAGACAAATATAAAGCAAACAATCTATCAGATAAAGATTTTATGTAATAATTTCTATATAATTCATTCTCTAAAGCTCTGATTCATATTTTTTAATTGTATGTTGAATTAATTAACGAAACATTCGCAAATATTCCAATAATCTCCGACCAGTTCAACAGATGCAATTTATTCTTAGAGATTCTTTGTTAATTATCGAAGAGAATGCAATATTTGAATAGTATCAATAAAAATAATAATAAAACCGCCGCTAATTAGAACCAATATAGATTACATCCTTACACGTGTTCAATTATTAAAATTCCAACAATATTAGTGAAAATGTTACTTAATCTATTGATTTGTTCTGGTCTTAGTTGAAGCAAATTAGAAAAAAATATATAATTAAAGAACCGATTAATTTTGGATAAAGTTCATTATCTCTATTTATAAACTTGAAGAAACCGGTATCTACCTTCAGTCTTCGTTTTCTTCTTCTTCTTCAATGACGAGATCGATTTTTGTTTTTTTTTTGTAAAGTTTAACTAAACAGGAAATCGGCGCCAAAAACAACTTCTGTCTCATATAACCCAGTTTTTTTTTCTTTTGGTGATTAATAAAAATAAGTTGCGTCATTTTCAAAATCCGGTGCTATAAAAATTGATTTGAAAGGACATCCTGGCGCCTCCACCACAATCCATTGTTTGTTGTTTTTTTTTTGTTTTGATATTAATTAAGTTTTACATTCACTTTATGGGGCGGAGTTATCATTTAAAATTTATGCAAAATCATCCACAATAGTTTAATTAATAAGCTGTCGATATTTTTTGTTGTAAGCAAAACGGAAAAAAAAACGTGTAAGGCGGCTTTATTAAACAGACCATAGTAATGGACAACTTTATTAATGGATTTTTTTGAAAAGTATTTGAGGCTAATCAGATGACGTATTGGTTTCATTGATAACACACGTAATGCGTTTAAAATATTGTCGGAATATCCTTGGAGGCGCAGCACTTTCACTGAAAACCACTAATGGTATTTTTGCATGGAAAAGGCAACATAAACGCGACTAGCCTCCGCTAGTTGATGTTGGAGTGAAATTGTTGTTAATTTTATGACTACTAAGAAACTTCAAATTAATCAATGTGCTTTTGTAATTTAAGACTATTCAAATGACTATAGTTGTATAGATTTAAAGAGATATTACATAAAGCAGCTGTCAATATCTCCCGATTTCTTCCTTTCGAATAAATAAGATTACTTAGTGATTAAAGTAGACGTTATTTTTTCGTCTTCTCTTTTGATTGATCATTCAACAAATTATTGATCTGTATGTTGAAACGATCAACTTCCGTTACGTTTTTCTCACAATAACCACCGCCCCTCTTCTCTTCAAACTAGAATCACAGATTTACATGTTAATTTCTCTTTATCTTTTAGTTTCATTTTCGAAAAATCAAGTTATAATTGTTGATTTAAGCTAACGAATGTTGGAGTAGTGTTGTTGATGTTTCGACAGTAGCTGGTCGTTGATTATCCAAACAATCAATTACACACACACACACACACACACACACACACACACACACACACACACACACACATAACAATCCATAAACTTGAAAACACTTATATGGGATAATAAGTGCCCGCCGACCACAACGTTTATCTTAACAACTAACAAATGCTCAATTAAACAGAAGGAACTTGAGCAAACAATCTCACCATAATAACATGCCATCTCATTAATTGAAAACTCATGGTTCATGGTTGATCATCATCATCATAATAATAATATTGCAAGCATGGATTTTTATTCAATAAACGAATATATGATGGACATCCTGTACGATAATCGTGATTGAATAAAAGGCAAATATCTTGGATGCTGTTTTGTTTAGTTTAAGATAGATAGAAGTCTATGTTTATGATGGTGGGGCGGTGTATGAATGAAGTCGCGTGGCTCCTAACTGACGTCACAACGATGTGAAACCTGTTGCACCTGGGGCAAATCAGCCGCTCCAATGATGATGATGCTGATGATGATGATGATGTAGAGAGAAAGAGAGAGAAAGAGAGAGAGAGAGAGAGAGAGAGAGAGAGAAGTAGCTGCCGTTCAGGCTACCACATGCTGGGACACGACTTCAAATGGCCTACACTTCAATTGATAATTTTCCGAAAGGAAATGCAAATTTTTCTCTTTAAATCTATATCGGATATATCATTTTTTTTAATTAACAAAATATGAAACCGTTAAACACTCAATTATCACAAATGTTCAATTATTAGATCGATGTGATAATGAATTGCCACATCCGGAATTAATAAAAGGAAAAAAAAATGGAGAGAAAAAAATATGGAAGAATGAATCTCTAAAATGAATTTATGAACGAATTGGTTTCCCATTGATAGATTTGTAACGGGAATATGAAACTTGTGTTGTATTAATCTACATATTTTTTTATTTATAGTTGTTTCCCCATTATTATTTACATAAATTAGCGATTTGCATAAGTACAGGACATTTTCGATAAATTATTATCAACAAATCGTACAAGAATCTCCAACTCAGTCTTAAAATAAATTACGATAATCATCAATCGGTATATATTTGTTGCTATTTTCAATCAGTAATGTTCACAAATTTGTCTACATCGGAAATAATAAATTCAACGTTGAAATCATTGGTAATAAATGTGAGAATCTAACAATAAAACTAATAATAATAATAATAATAATCGATGTTTTATTGGTAATTAATTGGGAAAACACCTAGATTTTTGTGTCCTTGGCCGGATATGACGCCATTATTGTACTGCACTTTTCAGGTTTTAAACACACATCTGGTCCTGAACATATTCACATAATGAAAAACAAGACTAACTCATCTCTCTATTACTTCAATGAAGACGATTTTATAGTTCATTTCCGTTTGTATTTACTATTCTATTTAACAATTACTGAAAAACTACTTGACACTGACACACAATTTCGAGAATTAGATTTAAATCAATGTTAATTATTTAAAACTATCACAGAAGATTTTTTTTTGAAAATAATTTAGTAACTAAAGAATCTATGCAAAATTTATAAACAATCCGGAACAGATATGTTTAGCATATGTGGCCTAAGGGTTCCATCACTAGGAGGTTGTTGACCGTTGTAGAAAAACACGGTAGCTTCAGGCAACAACCATCTATTCACTATTTTCATCCTATAAGTAATTTTCTCTTTTGAAAACAAAACAACAACAAAAAAAGAAGAACAAGAACAAGAGAAGAAAAAAAGACGACTTCACCATCATCTAGATCGTAATCTATCTCTGTTACTATCCATAATTATTGAGTTAGAACAGACAGAGAGCACAAGATTTTACTTTGATGCCAAAGCAGGTATGTAGAAATTGAGCAGGTGGTGTTCACAAAGTCCAAGTTTTCAAAACATGAGAATTAATTTCTTCTTCTTCTTCTTCTTGTTCTGCATCTACTAGATACTACTTGTTCTTCTCGTTGTTTTTTTTTCAGTCTTATTTATCTACCTTTATTTGTTACTTAATCACAGTCGAAGGTCAAGCTTTTATTTGCTTGATTTCATTCAATTATCTTTAGAAAGAAAATTGTGACAGATTTGCAAATTAAAATGCCACTCCCAATTCAATTTACTGTATTTATTTCTTCGTTTTTTTTGCAGATAAAAAATTTCATTCTAAAGCCTGATCTAAATAATTACTGAAACCGATAGATAGCAGCACCAGACTACTGTACGTGCAATGACAACAGGAAACTGTAACTATACTAAAATTTCATCTACTACAAGATAGATGTCGCCGCAGTATCAAGGGTCAAGATTAAATTCTCCACCAACATTCAATAAAAATTCAAATATTTTCAATTAAAATACCTATTTAGCCGTTAACAGATATCAAGTTTGTAAGATTATTTTTTTTGCGATATTAGTGGTTTCGCTCAGTTTAGTGTAAATTATAAGAAAACCTGTATTTTATTTATAGCAAACGTATTTAATATTAAAGGTGAAGCAATAAGATATCCTTATTTGGCACATTATTTGAACGAAGATGACTTGAACACTAACAACCACAATAATAACAACAACAACAACAACAAAATTGAAAAGAAATAAATAATATAAAATGATACATCATTGTAAATTGCACCTGCTCAAAACCCGTTTTGGACGTGAGAAAAATTCTACTACAACACCAATTTGCAAGTTTTCGAATAAAAAGTTATTAAATTAAAGACAGAAAATAAATAAATAAAAAACAATCACAAATAATTATTTTAAATTAGATAATTATTATGATAGTTTTATTCAAAAATTATGAGGAATCTTTGCGAAACGCCCAGTAGTTATGCAACTAATTTGACGGCTGCGTAATATATGTTGTCAAAAATTTACAAATTAATGGCGGTAAATTCATTTTTTTTTTGGATATCAAATATAATTTTAATTGAAAAAAGTAAATTCTCATAAACTGCTGTTTAATTAAACAGTACCGATAAGAACCATCCAATTAAACTGAAGAACAGGATATGGAACAGGTTTAATATCCTGCTGTTCTTAACATAATTATTTTCCATAAAACTTGTAATTAATAGATAGGTGGTAATAGGGATTTTATTTGCGTGATTGTTATTACTGCTGTTTATCTCTCAATGGAATTTAGTAAGGTAGATAATAGTTTTTCTCTAACAAATATAAATGCTAAATAGTATAAACGGCAACATCCTCATTAATGCGAAATTCCGGACTCCCACTACTACACCCCCAATTCTCATGTGTGTTGTACATTTATTTATACATATATGCATGAACGTTAATTAGAATGTATCATCATGTTGATTGCATTCAAAATGTGTCATAAATTAAACTAAATTCTTTTAATTAAAAATTTCGTTCAAATTGGTACTTACCCAATGATGCTTCAGGATCAGATAAATCGCTAATTGACGGTACTTTCTGTATAGAACAAACCGATTGTGGTGTTGGTGCTTCATCGTTATCATCTAAAATTTCACGTTTCATTATGTTTAGTGTGGCAAAATCTCCATCATCGCTCTGAAAATTGAAATCAAATTACAAATAATTATATATATATATATATATATATATATATATATATATATATATATATATATATTTTTTTGACAATAAATTGTATTGTTGGTTGTAGATTTATTTGAATGTTTGCTACACAACGTGGTAAATTCATTGATCAAAAGATTTTATTAGTCATAAGAGCTAAAGTAAACATGCATTACAGCATACTCGATAGTTTTATGAATGGAATGATAAAGATAGAAAAACAGTGACGGTTTTTGTTAAAGAACTTCTAGGCCGGTTGTATAGTCAAATAAGTAGAGATACAGATAGGGATAGATAGAGTTAGAATTGTAGCGGCCTTGCTCTCCACACCAGACATGAATGAATGAACGTGGAATAATTGCGTAATTTTCCCAATTTAAATCGAAATTAAAACGAATTTCCAATCAACAAATACAATAAAAGGAAAAAAATCACCACGAATGTTACTCCCCAAATAAACTCTCAAACACTAATTCAATCGTCGTTTATATATAAAACATTTAGATCAAAGTAATAATTCGCTTTTAATCTAAACATCTAATGAACTGTCATCAGCAGCTGTTCTAATAATGTTGTTGTATATAGTCAAAGTACTACTTTCATAGTTTCTAGAACTGCTTAGTTTTTTTTTAATTCTATTTGACTTTACTTTGGATTCTTTTATATCAATCATGAGAGATGCGTGTTGAACGAACACAGCTGTTCGAAAGATCGACATTGCAACAGTCTTATCTGGCTCAAGTTCAAATAGTTTCTGGCAAAAGCATTACCCATTATTGGCATCATTACAGGTATTTTTCAGTATATTGTTAAAAGAAATTATATTCTCAAGTTTTATACGTGACTGTGAACGTTTAAACTACCCTTTGTCGTCTTTTATAAATCAACAATAGCTGTAGGAGAAGATTCCCATTCAGTATCTACTATGAAAATAATACAAAAAAAAAGTTTATAGAAGATCGGGATAAAATTACATGTGTGTGAATAAAGTGTCTTCATGTGTACTGAATCGGCGATTTTTTTTCACAATTTGTATCAATCTTGTTTCACTTTATTATTATTATTATTAATCTTATTTATAAAGTATCTAATAAAATTTCCAACATTGTATAAATGATTAATGTTTTTTTTTATCATATTAACGATTATATTTGAATAGTAACAAATGTATTATCAATCGTAAATGTTGATATTAAAAATGCTTTGGTATTTGCCGATTAGCTTTTGAATCATTGAAATATTGAAAATAAAACAAATAATCAATGATTACAACATGATCTATTATTATTAATAATAATAATAATAATAAAGAAATTGTCTGATAAAGACAACGAGATTACCATAAATTTTCGAAATCAACAATAATATGCTTACCAAACGAATTGGATGGCAATAGAAAACATAGACAAAATACAGTATTTTTAGGATATTACAAAAAAAAATGCAAAAAATTCGATTAAAATCATATTTGTCGCGTCTATTTTGATTTGGACGACTTCGCCTTCATCCAAAAAATTGTAATGACTCGAACGTTAGATTCCAAAAAAAGAATCCTGTGATACACGCGTCGCGATTTATTTGAAAACCGATTAAAAGATAAAAACACAATAGCTAGAAATATGGTAATTACAAATCGTGTACAATGATAATCAGACGGTAAGAATTTTAAAATCGATAAAAGGACCCCTCTATCAATCATTATTCATTCATTTTGTATGCCAAACATTGGCCTTTATAACATCCTAACGTACAAAACGAACTAACAGTGCGGAAAACTTTCCAAATTTTCGATTACCTCCGTCCCGTATTGTACTGTCCAAAAATTTGATTAAAATTGAATCGGCAGCTTTTTTTCGTTTAAATTCAGGAATTCATGTTTATTAACGAACCAAAAGTTAATTTGCTGTACCAAATCAGTTACGTGTTTTTTTTTTGTAATAATGCTAAACAATTCAATCAATAATTCTTATTTTTCTTTGATTTAATCTGAAATTGCCAATGATCACGTAGTGTAATTTGTCAAAAAATCCACCACCATCGAAGGTGAACGATTTCTTTCTATCAAACACGCCGGAGGCCATCGATTTTTATTAAATACAACTTCAAGGTTCTCCACGATTGCCGTCTCAATCTAATTACAATTCAATAAAGTAATTCATTATTGTTTGATAAAGATAATGTTTTTTCGATTTGAAAACACTGCCATCAATCTGTTGCCATATCAAAGACAAACTCATGTGTACTGCTGAATAAAAAAATATATACATTTCCTCAACGGAAGTGATTCAATCACGCTACAGAACTTCAACGGATGTCAACATAATTATAACGAAACTTGATTTCAGGTGTTGGTTGAAATAGAATTGTAAAAATAATAAAAAACAAAATGAAGACTATCTATTTTTCCCCAAATGTAATTAGAATTCGTCTTTTAACTATTTACGAATGTATTCCATGTCTATTACTTCCGGAAACTCATCAACAATCCGGGAGAATTTCAAAGGATAATGCACTATTCTAGTAGAAGAATTGTTGACAAGTGTACTACTGTTTTCGTTTGTTTTTATTTTTGTCTAATTATCTGTGTGTGTTTTTTATTTGATCAATAATTAAATTAAAAATAAAACGTTGCAACTTATGTTTAAACAATAATTCATCTATTATTATCTTTTATTATTTTTAATAAAATTTAATTGAGAATTTGTTATAAAATATTTACTGTCTAGATAGTTGGGTGTTGAATAAAGTTAGTACAAGTAATCAGTTTGTACAGCAACGACTCTTGCGACACTAACTGAATAATAAAAACATTAACAATTTATTCATAAAAGTTCAACTATCGCGTGCATTTTTAATAGAAGAAAACAAATACAAAAACAAAACAAAAAAAAACAACCTCCATATAGGTCTAGTTGTGGGGAGATTTTGGAAAATTTTCAAAGATTCGACTGACCTATACTTGATGGGCATTATTATAAGATCCATTTCTTAATTATCTCTATCTTTCTTTAGTTGTTTAATTTTGTATGTTTTTTTGTTGTTGTTGTTGTTGTCTGCGGAGAAAGAGCTACTGTTGACAGAGATAAACAACAAGACAGATGCATTCTTCATGTATAACACAACACAGTCATCGGCCTTTATGGCCAAACAACAAGACGGAGCGGTTGTGTTCAACACCAGACCACTTCAAAAAACATTTTTATAAAACAGTATATAGAAAACTAATAAATTGATCCAAAATAAATGAAATTTATAGAGATTTCTATATCTACTTCACAGACTGGAGGAACACCTTTTTTTCCCTGTCGTCGTCTCTTCATTGTTGTTAAAAGATAATCTTGAAAGATGTAAAGACTAGTAGCACACAAATGGAGCCAGACTTACAAAACTCGACAAAACATTTAATTTGTCTAGAGTTGAATGGTTTAAAGTCGACTTTATTGGTTGTGACATTGGAATTATGTAACACAACCAATTCATTCATTCATCCATCTCTGGTTCTGGATGGTATCTTTGAATAATTAACATTTAGATAATTATATTAATTAGATGGTGGTTTTTTTCAATTAAGAAATATAACGAGAGAAATGTGTCAATTAAGATTCCATAGATTACATTTGGGGTAGATTATAACGATTTTTGTTTATATATATTTTTGTGTCTCGTGTTTAAATCAACATCCGTTTTTGAGTTGTTGTTTTTTTGACTTAGATTTTGAAAAAAAGAAAAAACAGAAATATCGCTGATAGAATTGCAAATTTCATCAATAAAGGATTCTGGTCGCTTATTTTTTTATTTAAAGCACTAGCAGGTAGATGTTCACGTGAGTTTACAAGTGAAATTGCCTCTAACAACTGAATATTTGTTGATCCCTATAGACAGTACATAAAACCACAGAATTTTCCATTTTCTCGTCGATATTAGTCATTCATTGTAACGATGGCAGCTAAGAGGGTGTGTGATACTAATCAAAATACAAGCCCTTCTGAAAATATCTATGTTCCTTCGTCATAATTACATCGTAAGGGCAATCACTGTACTCATTGGAGCGGACTAATTCATCACCGGAACATCTCCTCCTAGTCTTACAGGAAAATGAAAGTATATGTGTGTTGTGTTAATTTTTCGTTTTTTACCATCTATCTTCGTCTAAAGAATAATAACAACAGGAAGTTCGCCCATTTTCAACAACGATATATGAGAGAGGAAACAATGTAATGATACCTGTCGGGCGTTGAAAAACAAGGGCTTCTTCTTTTTCCTAACTGTAATTGAGATTTTTTTTGTAGTTTGTTCCCTGTTTCGACTCATAGATAATCTCATCAATCAGTCGACATGAAACCTACTACACTTCCAAATAAAATAAATACAAGAATTTGACGTAAATTATTCCAACTGTAGCGTAACGTGTATGCTCCGCTCAAAAAAAAAGTTGAAAAAAGGGGAAATCTTATTTTTAAATGAGTAGAATTCTAATAAGTACTCACCTTTGTGGAGATTTGCTGATTGAAAGTTACTCGCCGTTTATTTTGAGCTTTTGTTGGTGTATTGACTTCGTAGAAATCTTCATTCTCAACATCATAGTCAAAATTGTTATCAAAAGCGTCCATAGCCATCTGCAAAAACAACAAAATTCAATGAATTCCAACACTAAATACAAGTAGCAGCAATAGGGGTGGGTGGTGGTGGTTATTTAGAAATACCGTGGGACTGGAAATTGTGGTGCAAGTGTGTTGGTGTGTGTGTGTGTAATTTGATACGTTTCAGATTTTGTGGACGAGCAACAGGTGGTACACAGGAGGCTTCACAGAAACCACGCATCTTTCTCTCAGAACTACCCCAATATTTGATGAAATTCGAAAATGAAGGGTTCCATTTCTCGATTTTCAACAATCGATTGAAGCGTATAAATAAATAAATAAAAAATAACAAATCTGACGAGACTTGTGTGGCGTCAATAGCATTATAGAAAACACATTGCAATTCAAATAGAATTTATATGAATGCAATAATAATGGCAACCTTGTAAGGTGCAAGAATAGAGCAAGTTTGAAGTTTGTCACAATGTTCTGTGGATGATTCGTTAATAATTTTGTATTTAATTGGAATAATTGAATATTGGTGTAGTTGAAAATAGACGTTCTGGATCTGTTTACGGTTTTTCACCCCTATAAAATAAATAATAAAAAAAAATCGTACAACATATGCCACATGAATTCAAAACAGATGCAAACGACGACAACGACAATTTCAATTCGTTATAAACGAATGATAATAATAATAAAGACGTTAATAATGTTACTTTAAAGCCGGTATCAACCAAATTTGGATAAAATAAATTAATTAGAATTTTAATAAACAAACCAAAAATAGTTGAAATTTTCTTATGAATATTAATATCGTTATCAATCATTTAATTAATTCAATTCTATTAGAAATGAATGAATAAACAAATAAATATTTTATTTTTAATTATTTGAAAATCGAAAGAATTATTCCAACTCACAACGATAAATCCCTCAATTATCAAAAAATAATAATCTCGATAAGATAATATTGTTTTGTTTTTAATCAATTAGAGGAAAAAATAAATAAAATTTTTGAATAATTTCATGAATGCTAGAGGCGAGACGTTTTATTAGAGTTAAAAAAATGGACTTCATTTAGAAACAATAATTGTTTTAGCATTTTTTTTCCTTTATTGTTTTATAAACAATAGTTTGAATTTCTATAAACAAATTTTATTTATAATAAACAAGCAACACGATTATAATTAAATCAATGTACGGTTAACTAGATACCATGTGGTATAATCCAGCAAGTTTACCAAATATTGTTGGTATTTGAAAATCAATTTATTTATCTTACTGTATTTAAATTGGTGTTCCATGTATCTAATTGTATATAAATGAAGAATCATTGAATTCGACGGTGTGACACGTGTCTTTTTTGGAATTATGTAAAGGACAACATATTTATGACTAGATAAATTACTGTACAGATCTATCAAGATTATCAGTTTTTGATTGCGATAAACGAAAACGTTATTTGTAATTGTCGTTTAATATAATAAATCGCGTTCTTATTGCGAACAAAATCATCGTTTATAACGAATAAATCGTGAAATTTTTCAACGATTCACAATCATCGAATACGTCTAATTTTATGGTTGAAATTCGATTTTCCAAAAAAATAATTCGATCAAACTGTTTATGACTCATTGTAATTTTCTAATTGTGGAATTCGAAAATTCGAAAACAAATCGATAATTAATGCTTTCTCACATTATTTCGACTAAATTCAAAAACTATTTTCAATGTTTTGTTGGGAGAATAATTATTGTAAAATTGCCACATTAAAACATCTGTTTTTTTTTGGTTTTGTTTAAATTTAAGAAAATACACGTTTCCCTACAACCCCATTTAGTTGTATACCTGTAATCTTTACGGTTAGGTGGTTAAATATTCCAGGTATGAATCAACACACCCTCAAGAACCTTGGCACAATCTTCACTAAAGATTTCTATTTTGTAGAAATCAACAAAAAAAATACACCGATTAACAACAACGATTAAAATAACATTAAAGTGGACCATCACAATAACGGGCAGGTGTTTTTTCGAAATATCGGCTGAAATCCCAATGGATTTTCATTGAGATTCATCTCTACGTCAATCAATCGAGATATTGGCGTTAATTCAAGAAACAAAACCAAAATAATTCGAATATAAATAATCAGAGTACAAAAAAGTATAAGAACAATAGAAGAATAAGACTACAAATAGTGTCTATGTTTATCATATTTCAGCAGACGATTCATAATTTCACTCAATGCGTTTTGCTGATCATTTCAAAATAGAAAATTAACGCGTAAATTGTAAAAAAAACTCAAATTATATACACCTCCTATTATTTAGATCGATATCAGATACAGAAAATCTATAATTTCGGCTATTATCATCATTTTAAAACCTGATCAGACAATATAAAAACGATAAAATTTACATACACTATCTATGGACTTGATTATAGCAATCTCTATATGAATGGTGGTCTTTCACACAAAACTTCTTACATTAACTCTTGTCAAATTTATAGTTTTCAATCGAAACTTCCACGAATTATCGGAAAATAGACGAGTCTTCAATACAAAAAAATAATAATATTGAGATAAAACACACCAACACACCACACTGTTAAGATTCTTCAACTGTACACAAGTAAAAAGAGATAGCCAATGATGCTCAGTCAGTTCAAAAGATAAGTTGAATGAATCAAGTTTTAGTTGAAATTGAGTGGGGCAAACCGTTTTCTGATTGGTTAATAATATGAATCTAGTGCTTGATTTTTCTAATATGTATACCTAATTTCCAATAATATTTTCAATTCTATTTCCATCATTGTTGTTGGTATTTAGAAGGAGAGGATTTCATGGAGATTTTCATGGTCAAGGGATGGGACCTGGTGGCCAATTCTCAGCAAACGAATCAATTTTCAATCTGTATTATTACAAAAAATTTATAAATAAACTAGAACAATTTAACGATAATGATTCCAAGATTTTCTCGTAATTATCTTGTTTTGATGATTATATTATAAAACAGCGTATTGTTCGTAGAGTAATTGTCGAACTTTGTAATACTCTTCAGATATACAACCTTCTAGAATAACACGACCGGACTCCATCTGGAAATCAATTAATTTTATAACAACTAAACAAACTGTGGTATGATCAACAAAATTACTCGTCGTATTGCTAAGGTCCCATTACAACACCATAAGACACCACCTGAAAATTCCGAATTAACATTGCTTTTCGCCAATATCTGTTTGAATTCAGACAATTTCAATTCATTTACAAATACTGTATCGTGATATGGATGTACGGTTAATGGTTCTAACGTTAAAGTCTTGCTCTCTTCTTCATCGACTACAAAACAAAATTATTGTTTGATGAATAAGTGAAACCAAAAAAAAAAAATTACCATCCATCGGTTCGTTATCGATATTCATCCGTTTAGCATCTAATTGTTTTTCACGTACAACAATCTGTGCATCCACCCATGCAACTTCAGCATCTTTCGCTTTTTGAAATTCCAATAGTGATACTAATGCATCAGTTAAACGTACTTGATATATATGCGTTTCTGTTGTTGCATCAACAATTTCGCCACGTTGTGGTGTAAATACACGTGCATCAATATTATCACGACAATGATTTGATAGAATTTTCGCACTGTCCGGTGTACCACGTACAACAATCACACGTCTTGGACGTAATTGTGATAAGATTTTTATTAATGATTCACCATCTGAACGCCCTTCAAAATCAATAAATTGCACTTGACAATTCACTTGCACTGTGCGATTTAATACGATACATTTTGTTGGAACGTCCGGTATTTCTTCTAAAATTAAATGATCGATAAAATTTGAACGCTTTTATATACAGGATAATAGAAAATAACCAATGATTTCTTCTTCTTTTTTGATAATAACATTCTCTTTATTATCTTCAGCTTCAACAGAAATATCGGCTAATTTATAATCTTCCGGTTTGATAATTTCACCATATTCATCCGACTTGATTTTGTCTTCATGAAATGGATAGATTGGGTATTGTTTTTTTGTTACTTTAAAGAATCCACCTGACGTTTTACCTTCTTGTTTTATAACAATATCGTGACGGCCTTTTGATATAACGCTCATTTCAATATCGGAATCAGAATCTGATTCGGTGCCACTAAAATCAATTAGAATTGTTTTCACATTATTCGATTGATGTATAATTAATTTACTCATTATTGGTATTATCATGCCGTTTATCTCTCATGTTCTTTTGATATTCCTCTAATTCGGTGCCTTCCAATTTGACACGACGATTCACAATTAAATCAATTGCTCGATTACCACCATTATCAACTAAATCCCGTGCCAATGTACCTGGTGATGTTCTACAAGGAATAAAGCAATAAGAAAATAAATTATTCATAAATATTTTTGTTAACTATTCGATTTGTGAATGCGCAACATAGTTATTTGATAAATTGGTGCTATTTATATCATATTTCTGCATATTTGCAAAAATAAACAATTTTCTATTTTTCAAATAACAACAAATCATATATCTGATTGATAGCACGTGATGATGATGAAATGGCAAAGTAAATGATTAAGAGAAAACGATTTGCAATACACTCATCTCTTTCAATATCTTTTAAGAAATACTCTTATCATGTACCTTGTTGTAATTATGACACTGTTATTAGGATTTGAGCACCATTGTAGGAATAATTCCCTTGAAAATCCACTTTCCATATCTGGTGAACTAGCTAATACAACTTTTGGGCTAGACACTTTCGACAATTCTTGTAAACTATGGCACAATTGTAAATGTTTAAATTGGAATGGATTATTACGTGCCCCTTCAAAGCTTCTCATTAATTTATCACTCATCCATTCAATTTGTGATTTAGCAAATTCAACAACATTATAACTAACATTATTCAATAATGCTAATGAATAAACTAATAAACCCGATTCTTTATTACGCCATAATTGATCTAACATATGTGCTAATTCTAAGACACGACCAGCTGTATCGACCGCAACTAAGACATTACCATTATTTCGTAACGTTTGTAGAATATTTGCTAAAATTTCAATTGTTTAGTTATGAAAAATACAACACAGCTTTTGTTTATAAATTACTCATTAATTTCTCATCACGTGCTCTACGTCTAGCCTGTTGATAGTTTGCATTGAATGCATCTGTAATAAATAAAGACGGTCTTTGTAATTTCTCTAATTCACAACCATTCAAATGTCGTTCTTTTTTGTGATTGAAATCATTAGCATAGATTATATCTTCTTCACCGACTTTCATAATTTTCCATATTGTACCACCGATCATATGGCCAGCTGGTAACGGTGTTATTGTTAAGCCGTAACCTTTGCCTAAAATTTGTTCAACAATTATTTTACAAAACATCCGATAAACAATCGGCTATATTACCTTTCAACGGTACACTTTGATTATATTTTAATTGGGTAATTTTCTCAAATGTTGCATCAACATCATCTAATGTAAACAAATCAAAATCTTCCATATTAAAATGCGATTGATATAAATCATACATAAACATTTGTCCCATTTTATAAACTGGAATTGTAGCATAAATTGGACAATTTAAACCCAATTTTCCTATTAGATATGGTAATGCACCTAAATGTGCTACATCAGGATATGATAATAATACAGCATCAATTGTATGAATATGTCTGGAAATTATTAAAATAAATAAATGTATTTGTTGTTGTTTGATGTGGGGATTGTATTCTAACCTCTTTAATTCTTTAATCATTCCCATATCGAATTGCTCATTCCAGCCACAATCCAACAATATGTGGACTTCATCAACTTGCAAGATGTAACATGGGGGCGATTCGTCCATAGCCCCCGATACGGCTTGCAATTTAATTATCGAAGTCATTTCCAATGAAATTTTGAACCAAAGCGTTAACCTCAAAATAGTGACAGCGCGCTCAAGTAGATGCGCAAGTGCTTCTAGTGAATGTTGCCACATTGCTAGATTAGATTTGCTAAAAGTGTTTAACTATATTGTATATAGCATATTTATTAATATTTGTCCTATTATCATTAAATGTTTACATTTAGCTTCAAATCGTATCAACGAACAAATATGATCTATTAGTCCCATTACTTTATTTTTTTGTTTTTAGGCTTCAACCAACTTGAGTACGACTCTGAAATATGTAATATGGGTTGCCTGCTTATTACCATTCTGAGAATGCTGTCAAACATTCTAGTTTTACGCGCGCTTTTCAGTCAGGACAAAAGGTCCTTTTAAAGGATACAATATATACATATTAAAAGTAGAAATTACGTGATATTCGTTCCTACCTATGATCTGGAGATACACGCAAACTTTTATAATGGTATGATGTGTAATAAGAAAGTTGTAAACATCTATCGGATATATGAAAATTCTTTGTTGTTTTTTTCTATTCTTGACTGGTTTGAGTGCCAATGAGTGAATATCTTTTATGAAAGTAACAACATTTAAAAAATTTATAACGTTTAAAATAGTGTAACAGTGTTAGTGTGTTGCCGGTCTCGTGTTGAGGTGCTCATTCTTCTAGAAGTGGACAGTTTAAGTCGTAAGTCTATCTTTTTATACCCTGTTTTTGCAAAGAAGCTTCTAAAATTCTTCGGCAGTTTTTCTTCAGTTTTGAAAATAAATAGAAATCACCCGGTGCTAATCTGTAGTCTTTCATTGTAGCACTGTCTTGCAGTAGGCAAATACCACGACTACATCCCTATTGTTGCTTCTCAAAGCACCGTTTGCTCTTTTGCCTTTTTTTGTACAAACAAATTGTTATTAGAAACAAATTGATCATATTCCATCAACCATACCAAGCGACATGCACTTGTGGATTGTGAATTTTTCCACATACGACATCATCAACCAACATTTTCCCACCTATTCAAAGTATAATTGACTATATCAGAAAGCAATATGAGCTTCTTCAGGTTGCTTTTTGTGTTTAACTTTATGTTTACGTTGTCTAGGAGGTGCTGACTGCTCATTTCACCAAACCCTGGCGCTTTTTTCTACGATGAATACCTGTAAAGGGGGGCACACTTTGATCGTCTGTTACAAATATCAGTTTTAGTGATTCACAAATTTGTGTTGGTATGCCTTTCAATCAAGAAAAACAACAACAAACCATCAACAAGTTAATAGATTTTGTAACGGTGCCTCAGTTGTTTGCGCTTCTAATAAAACGTTGCAATTGCTGCAAAGCAAATAAAATTGAAAAAATTAAGGGGTACTACAATTTCTTCGACTAAAGATTGTAAATCTTAATTGAACCAAAAGACAAGTTTTACAGTAAGTGTTTTCTATATATTTGTTTTTTTTTTGTCTAGCAGCTACAAAAACACATTGGAACGTTCATTTAAAGGAAATCAACTATTGTTACTTTAATTGACAGATAAAACAACAATGTATTTTGAAGGCAAAGAGCTGATATTTAATTAAGAATCGTCTGGAATTGTTTGAGATTGTTCTAACGGAAAGAAGTTCTGAAGAAACTCAGTTGATATTGAATGCAACATGCATTAATGAAATCTTATGACTTAAATATTGTTTCTAATGTGAACAATGCCAGTATCGGAGAACTATTTAGGAAATTTATGCACCTTACGCAATCGTATAATTACCGATTTACTGTAAAACAGTAAAACTGTTAATCGATTGAAAAATATCTTATTATTCTATTGTTGTAATCTTAAAATCACCACTAAAACGACAGTAATGGAAGTGGAACGAAATTGCTATTACTGTGGATCAAAATTCTTTTTATTGTCAGTTTCAATTCAAGATTAAATAGTAAAAGTTCGCAGCTATATTTGTTATTATCCGTCCATATGTAAAAGTTTTCTCTTTTTTTATGCTTTTTAATATTGTAACAGCAAATTCGTATAAGATGGCACTTACAGTGCCAACATAAACATGATGAGTATAATACTAGATGATCACAACAACAACAAATTTATGACGTCTGGAAGTCATCAAGGCACCAACATCATTTTATTTTTATTGCTAAACGTTTGGTAGTATACTGGCATTTCATGCGGAACACACCATAGGTAGATAAATATAGGTATAGGTATCATGGTAGATGTTGGCGGAAAGAGGACGAATTACTTTCTTTATAGAACAATTAAATAACATTGAAATGTAATAAGTCAATAATGAAATACCTTGATGAACAGCCTCGGTTAAAAGTGCAAAGTTTTTGTTTAATTAAAAGTAGATAAAATAAAGGCGTTCTCTAAGTCTAGATTTTACTGATAAATTAGTTGTTGGAAACTTTTAATGAGCTCGTTTCTAGTTTGTTTGAAATTTTTTTCTTCTGTCCTCTATAAAATTTGTTAAAAGCAAGTGAACAATTCGAACTTTGTTGTTATTTTGTACAATTAACAAATTTCGTTTGTTTGTAGAAACAAAAAATAATTTCTAATAAGAAACAGTACCCCTATTTTTATATGGAATTGTATTAGAAAATATAAACCATGAATATTTCAACAGCACCAGTGCAAATTTAAAATAATCTCCTTGATTTCAGATGATCTGCAATTCAAATAGATAAAAGTTGAAAAAGTAATTTCGCTTTTTAAACAAAAAACTTTTTACATGTTTAAACCGGTAAGTCGTGTACGTACGTACATCTCTTATTGTTAAGTTCTTTTCTATTCTATTGAGGGCGCAATCTAAACGAGACGTTTTCGGTTATTGCTGCCTGATTTCGCTTGTTTCATTAATAGTTATGCTTTTTTTTGTTTCTATCTGTGTTCATATGAATAAGAAAACGGAATGAAAAATTGCAGTAGTTTATACAAGAATGTTTAAGCTGCGAATTTCATTTTGAATCGGCGTGATGAACTAACTTTTGAATTTACAAACAGTTCAAATCATTAAGTTAATGTCGGTTTATTGACAATCAATCAATCACCTGTCCAAAGTAATCAGTACGATCTTCCAAAAATTAGTACGTCACCGTTATTTCATAGGTGTATTAAAAACAAAGAAATAACTTGCAATAAATCTATATACTGACTGTATATGGTAGTGGTGTTGGTGATTTTTACGATGTGACTATTGCGGTGGTTGTATGTCGATTTTCACGTTGGAAATTATGTTACATTCACCGTCTGGAATACATTAAAACTTGGCATTTTCTGCTTTAGAATTCATGGAAAATAAATCGCATTTGATGTTATAGAGTTAGGAGTAAACGCGAATTAAATTTGATCAGAATAGGGAATCTCTTATTTATTAATGTTACGATGATGCCAATGGAACGAAGATGGATCATGTAAAAGGAGAAGATGAATGTGATTTTTCATAAAATCGACTACCTTATCACTAATTCTCTTGTTTTGTTTGGATCTGTATTATTAGCGATTTTCGTTGTTGTTGTTATAATATTCAGTTGGATGTAGTCCTCCATTTGCCTACATTTTAAAATTGAGATTTATTTGAATGGTTTTAGTAGCTAGCTGCAAGGAAGGTTTTATTATTTACGATTTTAATACCAACGACAAGAACGGTTATAGTCCGGGATATTGTTTGAATTTAATTGCAAGAATTACCAACATAACACCGATATAAAACCGGGGCATGCATCCAACTATATTTTATTAAATCTTGCTGTGGAAAAAAGCAAGTTTAAATATATTTTGTTTTTATTTTATTTGAAATAGGTCTACAGATAAACACAAAATTGATTGGAATAGAATATAGTAACTATCAATATTTTATATACATAATCATGCGAAATTCACCTGGATTTGTTGGATCATAACCGATCACTATGCAAATTTCAAATTTTTGCATTTTCTCTATATCTTCCTTCATACATCATTCGTTTCACATTCGGAATTTATTAGCTCATATTCAAACTGATTGTATTAAAATTCACAATATGAAAAATACAACTATCACCACCACCACCACCACCAGATTGAAATGAAATCAACATACACATATCTGCACAGTAGCGTAACTTCAAATTCAAGGCCCGGAGTTAGAAGATCAAAGTGGGTCCCCCAAATGGAAGAAATCAATTTGAATCTTTATTAAAAAAAGAGAGATTTAAAATATATGCATCTTCGTTTAATGGAAATTATTAGATGTGTTCCTACTCACAATTCCAAGTTGTTTTGTGTCTAAATAGACTATGCATGTCTAGATAGAAATTGAGCAGAAAGTACTTTCCAACAATATTAAGTGGAGCGCATTTCAATAAAATTCTTTGTGGAAGTAAGAAGGAATAGGAATTTATCATCATGCAAATTTACAGTTTTTCTATTACGATCAGCCGTGTGGAAAATGACCATTTTCGAAGCATGTACCTGCAAATGAAGCCAATGAGAGACGTTTTACCACACCCTACCGCTATTGGGCACTTTCGAATGCACCTTACACGATTTAATGTCGGCTGTTTCCGTTAGATCGTTTTCATTTATACGAATTCTTTCCATCTACAAATGAACGGACCGAATGGCTCAATGGAAAAGAAATTGGATTTACAATCCAGAAGTCCGGAGTTCAAACCGTATGAAACGGTATGAAAAAGGATCATCTTCTCCCCATACTCCCTTACAGATCCCTCATCGTAGAAAAAGCGTTTGGATTTGGTGAAGTGAGCAGTAACCGTCCATAAGAAACGGCATAAGCGTCAGGATTTGGTGAAATGAGCAGTAACAAACCTTTTTTTTCCAGTCGACGTAAACATAAAGTTAAAGTATGTTTTTCTATGATCAGTTTAAATAATGATTATTGTGATCAACTGTATCACCACTTTTAATTATTGTTTTATTTTAAATATTCTAAGAAATGTGAACCTTATTCGGAGGCATAACTCGAATTGTGGTATCTGGCCGCCTTGAGCAGAGAACTTTCAATATATCGTAAAATTTAACAATTATCGCAGCTGCCTCCGCGTCTTATGCTAGTTACGCCACTGTATCTACTACATACATTTAATAATAATAATAAGAAGAAGAAAGAAAAACAAACTCTGGATGATAGGAAAGTTCTGTAAATGCGCCTCCACCATCTCGTTGTGTCATCATCGTTCAACCACAATTTCACAACGCTTGAACAAACAACGGTTGAAATTAGATTCCTGTGATTATTTTGTTTGATATCGTATCACTTAATTAAAGCAATATTTCATTAAGTTATCATAGTTTCATTGCCATGTTGCTTTTGTATTCCCGTTCGTTTGGGGAAATTGAGAAATAGATTGTTAGCTAACAAGTTTCCTTTATTTATCGTTCAAAACTACGTACTTTTCCTAAAATTTATACCAGCAGGAATGGTATAATACACCAGTTAATTTAACGTATTGTATACAAAGCTAGTAAACAAGTAAACGAGCTGATAGCTGAGAATCTCCCTAGGCGGCTTATATTGACATGAATCTAATCAGGACTCATTCATCCTTTATTTATGATTATTATTCTTTTAGTGTCGTTAATTTTAAATTACGTCTTATAGTCAATAAATAATGTTTAATTAACTTTTATACAAAAAAAATTGAGACAAATTAATTATCAGCAGATCATTAATTTATTACCGTAATCGTTAAATAATTCTTTCTTTTACAAAAACCCATTAAGAAAGACTACATAAATGTCAAAGTTGATAGTAGTGATAATAACCAAAGTTGGTTATATATATATATATATATATATATATATATATATATATATATATATTGTTATCGTGATCTAGAAAAGAAACATTAAAAACTTGTAGGAATCTTTATAACGATTGAATGCACAGTTTCCGTCGTTCGAATCGAAACGTAAGCACGTCCCCAGATAAATAAGGCCTTAATTTACGGATTCTACGTGAGGTCTTCTTTGTTTCTAAAGGAGTTTTTAAATTGTCTCAAGTTAATGGAAATCGAGATAAAATAGTAGCTATACCATCGAACGTAATCTCATATTTTAGTTGAATTGATACAGATAAATATAAAAGGAAAACAAAACTAAACTTGTATTTTTCTATCCACCAGTGATTATCGACTGTATTAGATAACTGAGACAGAAGTTTTCGTTGAATGGATAAATGGAAACCAAATAACACACACAATAGAATGTATCTGAATAGATGAAATGACCGGAAACATTTTAATTTCTCTTTAATCTATTGTGCTTCTTATTGTATATTCCGGAGTTAATCCATACAAAAATATGGTCTCCAATGTTGTTAAGGATCATCCTTATGTTCCACAATTCGAGTTAGACATTTTGTTGTTCCAGACTTTGAGGGGCCAACATTATATATAAAACGACAAAACATACCACTCAAGTTCCAGGTGAATCTCCGGAAGTGGTTAATCCATTATGTATGTTGTTGAAAGCATCGGGATTTTGTATGGAAATCATTCCGTAACTTATGAATAGGTGGATAGGAACGTCAGTTTACTTACTTCTTGCTGGCAGGCTCTTTAAAGATGGATTGCCGTATATAAAGGAAGAGGTGGACACTGGGAACATCGATTGAAGTATGTTAGATAGTAGAGCAAAGTCATCCTTCCTTTAATAGTTTATTGAAAGTTGAAGTTGTGTACCGATACTCTATATACGTTTAGTCGCTTCCCTACTGTGCTTTAACATTGATTCTACAGAAAGGATTTATGAAGATAGGAGGCATCGGTAATATGCGGTGATGGCGGTCAAAATTTCTTAGAAATTCGTTGAGCGGATAAACCATCCATCGTAAAATTCACCATTGACGCACACGCACGCACTATTACTCTTCTCTATGACGTTACTTGCCAACATCATCATCATCCTCATCAGTAGCATCCACTGCTGTGATGGCTTCTATTGAAAAAAAACATTTCGATCAAAATATAATTGTTCTTAGATATTGAAAAAAAATCAAACAGAACAAAACAAAACGAAACAATCGAATTAAGTATGTTCAAGACTACCCTTCACCAATATTCATCTCATAAATAATAAACGTACTCAATTATATCTTATTGAGCATCAAAAGAAATAATAAGACACCATGGTGTTTTGTGCTGAATTATCACCGAAAAGTACGTTAATAACAAGTCAAATATTGACATTTGAATTCTCAACCTAATTGTAAGAGTCTGGACTAATTAATTTTCAACAAAGTTCATCTGAACAGTTCAACTATTTAACTGGCTGTGTGTGTATGTATTTATGAATAATGTGGAATTGAGGCAATTTCTTACAGATATTTGTTTAGCGATAAGTGTTATTAAATAAATTTGAATACGAGTTATTGGATAGTCGGTTTGCAAAGAGTTTAAGCGGGTTAACAGGCGCGGTCACATTCTGTAAATATTTGAACAGTTTTACCTCTAACCACCTCTAAAACGCATGCACAATAAGTGATCTTTGAACATGAGTAGGTATATACAGGTATATTGAACAAGTTTTGTTAGTTTTCTTGTATTTATAATTGATCATAACTAAATGAATGTTTAATGATGTTCGTTATTACATGAAGATGGAATGAAGAGAGGAAATCGTGGCTGTGACTGACGCCGATGCCACCATCTCGACACTGACCATATCATCCATCACAGTTGACCATGATGAAGTGATGTCGCTCTTTACTGACAGTTATATGAACTAGTCGGAATGAGTTCAAATATTAAGACAAACTTAGACCCAGGATTAGAAATCCTTTCAGTTCCAATGACTAAGCTGATTTTCTGTTTTTGAACTTGCACCTAAACATGGGTTTGTTTGTTTTTATTTGACCTAAAAACTTAAGACTAACTGGAGTCCTGTTTGTTAGCTACAAAAACTTTCGTCTTTCGTGTTGAAGATATTTGGCTACTACTGGTTGATAAAAACATTTTCTGTTCTACAACTGAATTGACAAATAGCAAATGTATTTCTGTAAATATCAAATTTAAAAGATTGATTGTGCTGAGAAGATTTCGCAGGTTCACTTTTTGTTTATTAATTGTGATAAATTATTAACGATTCTATGATAACAATAATTAATATTAATGTATCAAGGCTCTATTAATTGATTCATTCACGGCCTGAACAAATGTTTTCACTAGCAGCCTACAACTAATTGATCTCTGTTCAAATCGTCTTTGTGTATCTATAGGAGATACACACAAATACATACACCATACATGTGTTTGAACAGTGCATATTTACGTTGGCTTTAAATGAGACAATATTGGAATTTGAGTATTTTGACAGATGTAGGTAATCATATCGACAATTGCGTAATACTTCTGAAAAATCTATACTCAAGGACTACGATTAGTATGTATTTGTTCCTTCAAATATCAATTAACAATAATGCTGTTGTACATTATACACAAGTGATATAGATAACAATAAAACACTTGATCGATTTGTTGATTTTATCGTATAAACTTCATTCATGCAAACAATTTCTGATGAACTTTAGAAAAAAGTGTAAAGTTTTATACATCGTAAAAGCAATCGTAAAATCGGTCATTATTAATTTTACGATCGTAAAAATAAAAAAAAAACAGACAAAACACAATTACCGATTATACGATCGAATGATACTATACAACATTTCCCCTTTTTCGCATGTACGTGAACACGTTAATTAACAACAAACAAACGAACACCATTTGAATACTTTTCAATATAAAACGTTGCAATGATTGTAATTCTAATTTTTATAAATTCAATTGATTTGTTCCGCTTATCGATTGTTATCTAATCTAATAATTGTTTTTATGTTGTTCCCTGAAGCGAATTTATTTTCCACTTCAAGTCTTATCAAAGAGAAAATAATAAAGAACGCATGTAGTCTTAATAATGCTCCACTGCAATTTTAGATAGAAAGCAATAAGTTTGAGCTTTGAGGAGTGATCTCTTACATAAAACAGCTTCTTTTATTATTCTACTTACTTGAAGCAATAAAGCTTAACGTATCTATTTGGAAGCTAATAGTTGTGCTATTAAAAAACATAATAAACCATCCAAAATAACGTCGAATTGTTGCTATAGTCGAATTTTTTGACTCTGAAGGGTAGACCAATAAACTTATAAAAACCCGTATCAAGTAGAAGCGAAACATTGCTGTCTCTGCATCTTTAAATAACACTGACTAACTTGCCGTTATCCATGAAGCTCCGTAGAAATGATGTACCCGAACGGTACCTACGGTTTATACTAAAAGAACCGTATTATTCCATTAGTATTAAAGGCTATATTTGTTTGAAATATATTCTTATGGAAATTAACAATTTATGCGATTCCAAAAATGTTTTTCTGTCTCGCTTTTCCCTGTGTTTACAGTAAATAAATTTTTTACATTTTTAGAATCGCATGAATTGTGAATTTCCATAAGAATATATTTCAAACCAATATAGCCTTTAATACTACTGGAATAATAGGGTTCTTTTAGTATAAACCGCAGGTAGAAAGTTGTCTTCTTTCGAAGACCGTTCGGGTACATCATTTCTACGGAGCTTCATGGAGAACGGCAAGTTAGTCAGTGTTATTTAAAGATGCAGAGACAGCAATGTTCCGCTTCTACTTGATACGAGTTTTTATAAGTTTATTGGTCTACCCTTCAGAGTCAAAAAATTCGACTATATTCCTCTTATATTTATATTTTCAAACAAAAATTTGTTCATCTACTGGAACAATTTTTGATTAGGATCATGCTCAGCTTGTTCAACGAGTTGTAAATTTTGTCAATTAACGTCTAAAGTTCAGTTTGAAGAAGTTGCTGACAATTTCATCCCACCATCCAGATGGCGAACGAAGCTGTCGAAATGAATTAAAATCATCATTGGCGAACAGTTTCATGATTGTTTGTTGAAAGATTTCAATGAAATATACAGAGAAATGATTAAAAGGTGAATGGGGGTGAATCGAAGATGTTCATTTTTAATAAAAACGAAAAAAAAAATTGAAAACAGAATGAAAGTACGGATAATGATCGACAAACAAATATAAGTGGACTCTTCTTTCCATTTTCTATTTGCATTCGGGAGAACGACCTTATCATCTTCACATTCAAGATGATTGTTGAGAGGCTTGTATTTCGAACTTGCTATAGCAAATCTATCTCAAATGAAATTGATTAAAATCTTGCATTTTACGTCGATAATTTGATTGGACGTAGAGGGAAAAATAAACAACAACAACAACAACAACAACAAGAATTCCTCACCTATTTCTATTTATTTCGTTTGATTCGTTGTTCTTGTTTTTTTTTATTATGCTATTGCAGTTTTATTGTATAGTATTCTACAACGCAAATAAAATACGTTCTGTTCCGACGAAGAAATTTTAATTTAATCTCGAAACAGCGCAATGTTATTTGTTTAGTTTTGCTCAAGCTGAAATAAATTGAGATCAAATCAAAAGAGAACATTTCTTGTCTGCATACTTGCTGGTTTAAACAGCAACAGCAAGAGTACAAAAAAAAACAACAACATAAGAGGGGCAAGCAATAAGAAAATTAACACGGCAACTGATTATTTACAATTCCTTCTTTCATGAAATGCGAATCAAAGCAGAATTTAATTAAAATAATAGGTAGACGATAAGAAATGTATTGCAGTTTAATTAAAGTTGTTTATCCTTTATCTGATAAGATAATAATTAGGGTTGACGGTTTCGTTTGTTAGAAATTAGATAAGGAGGTAGCTGTTTCGATTAAATGATGATATAATAATATTTGTGCGGTTCAATCTTATTCTATATAGTCCCAATTTGGATATAAAGCATAACAATTATAATATATCAGAATTTAGGTGTTTGCTGATTATCAACATAGAATCGAATATTAGTTGCATTGTCTCCGATCTACATGATTGGCACCGATATGAATCTACACCATATTATCAGGCTTATCTACGGATTTTCTATAATTATAAAACGCTCATTTCATCATAATTAATTGTATATTGTATAATGCGTGCGAGAAGCGATAGGATTCCTTAATCAAACTATAAATTACTGAAATATTAGTCGATTTCCAGCTGATTACGCCATAACAATCTTGCTTGGTACAATATTCACAAAACTACAAATTTGCTAATATCCAAGTACTTATCTAACAAAACTTATAATATATGTGTATGTATCGGTATTTGTTTATACAGAATATATATATATATATATATATATATATATATATATATATATAAAGTCTCTCATTATTTTATTCGAAAGTCCAGAAGCCTAACTAAGTTTTAGTGGACTAATATTCCCTGTACAATCAGGTAACATTTCTAAATCAACCTGGGATCCCTAGTTTAATAGCCAGAATAATGTTTCTATCTGATATAATACAGTCAACTCTTATACTTTCCGCTTAACATCCAAACCCTTTCTACATTGTTGAAATAGGACGAATTTTAGCTTTATTTCACATTAAGACTTTCTGGACTATTAACTCTCTATTAATATTAGGAGCATTACCGTTGTTGTTGTTCTTGGATGGCTTTGAATAAAAATCGCTATTAAATTGATCAACATGAAAGCTATGACACCTAATAATCAATGTCTTAATTGCCAAATAAATAAACAACGATAAAATTGTTTCATATGTAAATTTTTGTGTACGACTTTCGATTGGCACTGTAAACGCACCAAATTGCACTATTTACTAGATAAGAATGCGACACCATTTCACTTATATTGGAATTTCACAATGGAAATCGAACCAAATAACATCTATAAAACAATTTTTAATCGTTGACATTCTCTACACTTGACAAAACCAACTGAAACTGTCGCCGATTTTATTCATCTACCACAACACAAAAGTTATTTGTTAATTGATAAGGATTGGTTAATTGGAATTAAAAGTAAATAATTTGGTTCGTTTCAGCGTTTTTGCTGTTCAATAATTGAGAAAGTTTACCTGTGACAACAGCTGTCGCACGATGAAATTGAAGATAAACAAGATAGAGTTAGGTGTATTTCGGCTTGTTTTTTTTCTACATCCATGTTGTGAGAGGGAGATGTAGTGAAATTGTAGAAAATAAGAAAAGGCTGTTGAGATGGATAAGTAGTAGCAAAGCAGGTCTTTATATGAGATTTAATTTTCAACAACATTGTCATAGAATGGGATACAGGTGATGAGATATTAAGTGAGTTTATGAGCTATGCAATCATACAACGTGGAAATTTTTAACTTTGTAAAAAACTTGTTTAAACATCACTCGCTATAAACGTAATATTTGTACTTAGTAATGGCAGTTTTCTTTAAGGCTTGATTGAATCAAACGCGAATGTATTATAATGTCGTTTCGTTTCGTTTCGTTTTTTTTTTGGTGAAATTGTAATTTCGCTGAAAAAGTACTTCAACGGCGCTATGGTTATGATAAATGGCTTGATCTCAACAATACATTCCGCACATCTATGTGGACTGTTCAGCTATAACGCTCTTTAGAGCTATGCCATCATTTCTGGTTTGCTTACACATTTCCGCAATAATGCTTTCAAAGATATCAACGTTAGTATAACAACTGAGCCACTAAGCCTCTTAACAAGTGCGATCAGGCGAGATAATGTTGAAGACAATACACAATATGTCACGGCAACATATCAAATTGAAAAATCTATGCTAGTATGCACACAAGACGAATACTAATTCAATACAAATCTATTATTGTTGATTTGGAATTCACAATTCAATTGTGTAAAATAATCGAGATTATGGAACACAAGTTGACAATTTTCATTATATTAACAATTTACCGATGATGCCATTATAATTCCATTCTGGCAGATTCTCACCTGAAGGAGTCGTAATAGTATTCTTCTACACGTTCCTGTATCTGTCTTTGTCTGTTCAGCACTCTAAACGATCAAGTCAAGTGGAAAACACAGATAAAGTGAACTTCGCTAGGGAAAAGTTGCCAGATAATTTAATAACAAAGACGAAATTACCGTCAGAATTCTTCCAGCACATCGCTGCGTTATTTCGATAACAGTTTTATTTTACATTTTGTCTTTTGTTCGATATAGAGCATTGGTCGATTCAGGAATTATAAGTATTGAATCTGCATGCGCATTTGACATCCATCGTCTTTATATATTCCAACACTATATCGTTATCAAGGGAAATATTCTAAGCGATATGTATATGTAGACTTGAAAAATTCATAACTATAAAGTTATATACATACATATACATATATATACAAGTATCTTTGGGAATCTTTGATATTTTTTTTCCACTTTAGAATTGGGTAAAAGCAAAGTTACAAGAGGGATTTGAAGTTGCCTCATTTCTAGCAATAAGTATTTGATTATTGACCTCTTCAAGTCTATATAAATTTATCATAAGGAAGTCGATTATTGAAAATGTTTGAAACGATTTAGAATTTTGCCATGCTTTATTCTGACCTTTATGCTCAACTAACAACATAAGAACAGGGACTATTCGTTATCGCCGTTCGAGGTGCTTTAAAGATTTCCACAAAGTTAAATATTTGAACGTGTCTTGAGCAACTAAAACCTGATAAGAAGATGATAACCACCAAGTGAATTTATTCAAAACCTTGACTCTCACCTTTAGAAAAGACAACATACATTTACATTACAAAGTATTATCTGCTTTTTCCAGGCATGGATCCCAGTTTACACGACCTGATTAGCCGTTCTTCTCTTGATCACAAACCATAACTTTCTCGTTAGGATTCATCCTCAAAATATTATTCTATTTCTTTCTAATTGTATTGCTTCGATTAGTTTTCTACAAATCGGTAATGTATAACTTGTCAAAAACAGGCTAATTACTTTTCTATCTAGAAATTCAACATGAAACAATTTCAATTTCTAGCATTTGCAGATTGAATTTCCATTATTACGAATTAAATCGATGATTTTAGATTGTTATAATTCGTTTTGGTTAAACATACACAACTTTTGATTGAAATGTGATGTAAGCGGAAGGCAAATAAACAGCAAATTTCTGATTACAACAAACGACCGATTGACAGACTGAAACCGGGCCTTAAATTAATGATGCATCATTCGAAGCTTCCGTTAACTAAAGCAGTTTACTTAAGAACAATGGCATCGAGTAAAGACAACAGGGTTTTTGTCGAACAAAGATACAACGACTTCCTATTCGATTATATTAACTAATGTTTGACACAAGAATCAATTCGATTTTGTGGAACAAAATGTCTACGCGACAAGATCGTTCGGTTAAATTTCACACAGCATAACCAATGACCACAATATCAAATGCAATAGAGATATTATTGAAATTTCCGCAAATCAATACTACATAGAATTTGGAATAAATCGTAAAATTCTAATTGCACTTCTCTCAATACTCAAAGATGTTTGAAGATTCAACCAACAACGTACTCGTCAAAATCTCAAAGTGATAGAATTCTGAAAACTTGTAAGACTATAAATAGACAATAGAAGTGTTGGTGGTGGTGGTGTTGGTGTTTTTTATTAGAGGCGGTCGGTAAATTAAGCATCTTAACATAAAATGCCGCTAGGATACTCCAGAATGGTTATATTCCTTCCTTTGAAATATTTAAGAAATTGACTGCATGGAAACATAATGAACAAAAGGAATTTTAAAACGTAATTCATAACTAGAATTGAATGAAAAATAAAAGAAAATGCATAAAATTTATTACGCTATTCAGAATTGTTATGGAAGAAACATCCCTTTATATTTAACATTTCCATTTTTGTTTTTTAAATTAAGTTTTGTTATGGTTGTTAGTTATGTTTTTTTTTTCATTTCAGATGTGAGTCAATAAATAACACAATCTCTTAAGATATTGATTTGGAAAACGACGATCCGTGCATATTTTTATTGTGCGTTATGCTGAAACAATCCTGTACAACCTGTCAAACGGACACGTATATTGAATGTCTCCGGTTGTCGAACGATTTCTTCCTATACCCCGCTATATTTCTTTATAAAAGATTTTGATTCGTTTTTTAGTGTTCAATCGAATGAAAATCGGTATAAAACTCTCTGAATATTGGTGATAAAACATATATACTACGTCACATTTATTCTTGTTTTGATTCTTCGGAATTTCTCCATTTTCCATCAAATTTCTTAAGTTAAGTTTTGAAGACAATAAATAGTATAAAATATGTTGCACATTTGCCACATGTTGATTAAATTCGTTTGTGTTCTACCAAC
Organism: Meloe dianella; assembly: GCA_028455855.1. NCBI lineage: Eukaryota > Metazoa > Arthropoda > Insecta > Coleoptera > Meloidae > Meloe > Meloe dianella. Next base: position 7,819,771 of record JAPTHL010000047.1, on the reverse strand, counting down.
AAATTCGTTGTAATTTCATTTTCTCACAAGAAATCGCGTTACTTTATCGAGATCCATCAAACAAATATTTCTCACAAACCTTTTCTGTATAAAGTCAAAACTAACTGGGAGTTTTTGTATTTGTAATAAGCTGGACGGAAATCGTGCCTTGAGGGCTTTTGTTAACACAACAGAATGCATTAATTTGAGTTGTTTTCTGTTGAACTCTTCACTTTATTGGAAATCAATAATTAAACTTCAACAATTGGATGTGGATGCTCATTTTTTTTTCTTTTTAATAGAGATATAATTCAATTAATTATCTTATGAATACGGTTATTCACATTATTGAGATTCAAGTTTGCACAAACGGCCCTTAATGTCCATTTAAATGGTATAGAGTCTAAGTGAACATACCGTACTCTCAGTTCGAATGCATTTCCTTTTCTATCCATAACTCTTTGACGTTGAGTAGTGCACATAGACCACATAAAATGCATCTACTTCGACCATCTACATGTTAGAAGTACATACATATGCATATTGCTCGACAAGGAGAACATAAATAAGATAGAAAAGAACTCAACATCCATTTGCTCACATCCTGCTGTTTTCTACTTAAAAACTGTGTATGCAGGTATATAGTCGTGAAGATATGCGGTGATGGTGTATTAGAATGGCTTCATTGCTTCTGCCTGTGCATTTGACGTTTCAATTATATGCCAGCACATATACATACATAAAAGTATATTCTCTACCATTCTCTACATCAACAAACGTCATTTCATCTAGTTCTGCCAATAATATACCGATTCGTCATTTATGTCGACTGTTGATTTCCGTGTCTTGAAAACGTTGAAATTAAGTTTCTCCAATTTCTCATTAGTTGCCTACTGAATACAGGCAAAAATCAATCAAATAATAACAACAATATTAAAAATATTATTAGTGTGTTGGTGAATAATAAAACGGCTTATTTTCATCTGAACAAAATTCGCACGATTTGTAGAAAGTAATTTTATCGATCCTATTATTTTATTGTATCGAAACTTATAAAAAAAAAACGAACGAATACATCACAATAAAGATAACATAGTTGAACAGCTGCAAATGACCACTAGAAGTAATAAGAAAAGCTCTGGGGTTTCTATGGTGAAAACCGATTATTCCTGATATCGAATTTTGATCGAATTATACGACCACAGATTGATCCCTCTTTTTTTATTGTTATCATCTGATTATACGGTCAACACTTCCTTGTCGATCAAGAAAATTTGTTCTAAATTAACTTCAAATGATGATTTAATACGGTAGTGAGTTGATTAAAACGTATATACGTAGGTGGAGTTTTAGTCAATATCGCAATATGTCAAGAGGTATATAAAACATTGACAGCAAGCTAGGTTACATGATATGTCTATCGACAACAATGTCATTATCGTTCCTGTACTGACAAAAGCCAAAGGGAAGCATCAATCACGTATCATCATTAGATAAACGAGTCGGTAGGACATTTACGTAGAAAATACAAAAACTGATCTATACACATGACTAATGACGTGATCTTATTACAGATCTAACTAACAAACGCCTTGTCCTTATTATCCTGACAAAATGTTATCATTACCATCATTGACAACATACACGATAGAATAGTCTTTGCGAAAAGCAGTCGTTTATGTTGCCTCATTAACTAAAAATAACATAAATATCAAAAAAACTATTGATAAAACAGTAATACGGTTGAATTTCAAAAACAAGTTCATTATTCTCTTTCTTCCATTCTTTATTATCCTGTATTTAATTGTCCTCGTTCTTTATGGTGCCATAACTTTATCATTGCAAACAACAACTTAACGTTGTTCATTAATTCGTTATTTTGAAAAAAAACCGTCCACTTTCGATTATCCTAATAATATCTAATCACAGCTAAACTAAATAGGATAAGGATGATGTTTGATAATGTTATATCCTAGAAATGGAGAAGCTGTAGAGCAATATCTCATTCGGTTATCACACCGGACGCCATAGTATTGTGTTGCTTCATGAATCTAATTACATCACAATTGTAACAGGCTTTCGACATAATAACAATTACCAGGAAACTACTCACCTCCAATCATAAACACATCACCAATAGAAGGGCTACTCTGATGGGCCGTAAACTAATCCAAAGATCTCTGTTAGTTAATATAAAAAACAAAAAAACAAAAACAATGATCTTTTTCTCACCCCTATATTAATCTTGATAAAAAGCGATATTTTCTAATAAGTTCCCTTGGTGCCAACGAGACAAGTATTTAAAAGGACATTTTAGTAAATGCACTTTTCTCGTCTTCTCGGCGTCCAGTAATTCCTTATAAAAGGGTGATAAATGTACCATCCCTACTCTAACATTAAAAAAAAACAATGATGGCGTCTACCTAGTCTGACACAAGTCAATTTTTCATCAACCACCACCACCACCACCACCTTCTCCAACTGACTATTTGAAATGTTTTGTAAGTAATACGAAACTTCCCCCCAATATCTACAGATTAGTTTTGTTGTATAGAATAGATAGATAGATAGCGATTTATTGTTATCACCCTTTTCAATTTGTTTACAAGTTGGGAAATGTCTTTGAAAAGTTGCAACTTTTCTCCTTAATACACAAAGAATTACCATAAAGGTTATGAAATGGGATATTTTTGTGAATTATATGCTCGATAAGGGTAGGGAAAATTTCAATAATTTCACGAAAATTTCAAGAATGTTTACCTTAGAAACTCGCATTTTGTTATTTTCAATTTTGATGATTCAGTTAGCTATTGTTTAGTAGTTGTTCTTCACCTCGTTGTTTCCCTGTTGTTTGTTATAATAAAATAAATATAGGAGAAAGTAGGAAATTGATGTAAAGTGTACTCTAGCATACAAACGTTGGAAAAGTTTTAATGTTGTTTACGAAAGTAGCATTCAATTTTCAAATAAACAGATAATATTAATTGGAACAGATGGAGATGAAAAGTAATTTTGTTTTTCAGTAAACTGTTGATCAAGTTTCCATTTTGATTCGACACATTGGCAAGCAATCGTTACCAACTTTATATTGTTATGTTGTGTGATTTGAAAATATAAAACAGTTAGGGTGTAGAATGGAACGACTGAACTGATTAAAATAATAACCCGTGTTGTGTTTGGTGAGTTTGTTATGAATTTTCATCTTAAAAATGAAAGACAACAGTAAATTAGATTTTCACATTTCCCCGGTAATGACGTTTTCGATTAATTTCTTTTCAACGTAAAACAACACCACCGTCCACGTTACATCTTGTAGAAATTGTGTAAAGGTTTAATTTAAAAGTTAAATTAATGCGACGACAAAGGTCTTGTTCTTATAATTAACATTTGTTTAGGTTCAACACGGTTCAAATAGCGAATTGAAAATTTTGTTTTCTCTATATTGTTGCTGTTTGTTTTTTGTGTTTTTCTTTTTTTTGTTGTTGTTGTTGTTGTTGTACTCTCACAAAAACACTCCCCGATTATTATTCATCGATTAATTTCACTCGAGTTGAATTGTTCTGTTCGCCATGAGAAAATGTGTGTTGATCGTAAAGCTTCTAACACGGTATTTTCCGCATAGCTGAAACAAACGGTTGCCATCGTTAAAAGTGGCACTAGAATATACATAAGTTAGTAATTAATGGTGGCATGTTGTTTCAATGTAATTACGTGCCGATATGCCATTGAAAATCCACTTAGAAAGCTTTAGAGAAGAGCCAACAGAATTCCTTCTCGATATCTATACGGAATAATGACAATAAACTCTCTCTCTCTCTCTTCTCTCACTCTTGTATGTTGCTAGTTTTAAAATTAGAAGTAATCATTAATGAAAAATCGTTCGAAAAGACCACCCGAGACGGTAGATTTCCCAGTTGGAGCTAGAAATTATGGAGCTTCATTAGCTACACAAGAAAGACAAAAAAAAATGAGACTAGACACGAGTAAATATATGAAAATACCAACATGATGCAGCCATGGAAACAATAGATTTTTGAAGCAATAAACGCCATATGATACGGAATATTCGTTGTGCAGATAGAAGTTTGATGAAAAATTTATCAACTGATGCGTACAGAGATCTGATTTCATAGTTTTCTGGTACAATTAATCCATCGAGATCACCAGCACTTGACAATTTCTATGTTGGCTTAATTACTTCCTCATCGCAACGAGGAAGTTTTAATTTATTCGACAATTAAAGTGTTATTATATTCTAAGATAAGACTAATTAGTGGTGGCATTCTATTGAATTTTTATAGAAATATAGATTTACGTATCACGAACGTGGGTAATAATTACGCTCGGCTTCATTTTCTAGTGGTGAATTTGAATTTTCCACCACCACCATATGAAAAGCTAAAGAAATACTTCAAGATTCAATTAGTTAATTCAACATGATAACATCATTCGAATCAAGCAATACTTTTGAAAGTTTTATTAAACAAAGGTGTATTATAGAATATTAAAATATCGTATTATCCTCACTGCTGATAATAACTGGCAGTCTAGAATATTTTTCAGATGAACATATCGATCGTTAATGTCAACTAAGTTGATAGATGGGGACAAATTAATGTGATCGTGCCTTAAGCTTGTCTTTGCCAACAAAATTTAAAGGGTCCATATTACAGGATTGATGATTATTGTTATTATTGTCGTCGTTGATATTATACGTCAAAAACTGTTGTAATATCACATAAACTACAACATAAGCACAGTTACCATTTTCAATGTTAAAAGCTGGAAGGTCGTGATGTATCAACCGCATACATCTTTATAATGGTCCACTTATATGAACAGGAGTCGGCTGACTGTGCGCTCTCTTGATAATGTTGATAATGATCCTGTTTTGTTTTTTTGTTCTACTATGTCAATTGTTTTAGAAATGCCAACTGAAATACTACCAGTTATTAATGTTATTTTATCGTTGAAATTTATTGTGGCATATTTAATGATAAATCCACCAAAAATAACATTAGAATCAGGATATGTTTGATAATGGTAATCAATGGAAAAATTGCATCAAGCCATATTTCATCATATTCTTTGAGTAGATTGTGCGAAGGAAATATCATCAATTTGGTGGCAACAATGTTTCATATACCATTGATTGATTGTATTGTTATGGTCTAGTGCTGTAGCTTTGATAAAATTGCCACCAAATTGTAACTATTTGTATTATGACACATATGTTGAACTCAATTTTGGAGGCGCCGTTTCGATTCATATTTCATTAAAAACTAGTGATTAAATGGAATGTTTATGTTCGATGGAATGATTACAATCACATTTCCATATGCCTACATAGAAGTAATGTTCGTTTTTCTATAAATGAATTCATATTTTTGGAGATTTTCGAAAATTATTGGCAAATATATCTTGAAAACTTATGACAACATTTAGGTGAATTATAGGGGTATTTCGTATAGTAACAGTAGACTCAACTCTCTCTGTCTAACTTGTCTCCATATTAAAACCGTAACAACATCTCGTTAATTCTGTCACAAATATTTTCGTAGAATCTATTTTCGCAACATTGCCAGTTTTATAGTGCATGCTAACTGTCCGTTAATTTTAACAAAGATAATTCGCCTTCTTGGTTGGTAAACAAGCATAAATGGACAAAAATTCTCTTTCTTACGTTTAAATTAGCCTTTGAAATTAATTTATATGAACAAACATCCTTTTTTTTCCGAAAGTTTGTGGCTGATGGAGACGAGATATCGGTGTTAAATCTTGTTGGGATAACCAAATGATTAATACTGGTGGCTGGATGTGTTGTGATGCTGGAAGTATATACGAAAGCCGTAGAGCTCTGTAAATTCTCACTAAAGGATCGTCGTTGTATAGAAAGAGTTTCCAAGGCACTGGTGGAAGGTATTCAGGCAGTAAATTTATTACGTTAGGTGGTGACAACGGCTAAGGCAGAGAAGACGTATCGCGATAACAAAAATACAATGACCGAATGGTAACTATATATGTGTGTGTGTGTGTGTGTGTGAGTGCGAAATAGAGTCAGGCTTCGTCCTTTACAAAATGAATAGGATTATTCAATATTGAACCTGCCACGAAAATAGAATACGACAGAAACATAAATGATGTTAAAGAGCAGAAAAGAAATACATTTTCCATTTTACTTTCTCGATCTATTTATCTATATTTTTCGTATATTCAATGTTATTTACATAAATTCTATATATGTAAATATACATCAACCAATTAGATTACCGACTAGGCTCTTTACAGTTAAAACTTTCTAAGATATTCCACTTTGAGATCTTGTAATAAAACTTTGAAGGAAATACGGTCAAGTATAATATATTAGAGTTGCTGTAGTTTACTTAACAAAGTACGTATTTTGTATGTTATTTATTTAAGAGCTTCATTTTGAATATATCTCCTTTATACTATGATAAGAAAACAGACAATGAATGTTAGCTTGTGTTCTCGTCTTACAACTAGCATCTAGTACTAGCTAGAAAGGGGGTGGAAAACCATCTTCTAAGAAATTAGATCTGGAAGCTTTTCTTTAATGTTGTGCTCCGTCAAGTGCTTCACTATTTACGTATCTGAAAGCTATATCTTATAAGAGCGTTTACATTTTCTTTTTAAAAACTAATATTAATCGTTAACAAATTTTTTATAAACATTATTATGACCAATTTAGCGAATCATTTTTTTTTACTTGCGTGCTTATTAAAAAAATTCAAACTTTCCTTTAATTTTCTATTATGTTATATTTTAATATGGATATGTTTTATATTAAAGACTTGCAAGTGACAAGAATTTTTACATAAAAAGGAAACTGGTAGACAATAGGACAATGAGGCACAGTCTACTCGGACTAGTTGTAAGCGGAGATATTAACGTTTCCTATAGATATACGTTTTATGGAAAACAACACATACACACAAATCCACATACACGCACACACACATACACACGCACAAAAAGAAACCGAAAATAGTGGAAGAAAGGGGACGAAAAAGCTTTCTAGAGATAATAGCCAGAATTTTCCAGCGTCTTTTGTCCAATACCTTTTGTAAGCTAAATTTTTATCCAACATCCGTTCTATTATGTCCAACCAACCGGCGGACAGGTGGAATATTTATAGTATTCTTATTGTTATAATAGTTTCTAATCTTTACAACTTTACAAAATATTCTACTTACTACAGTCTAAAAAAGAACACACTTAAATTATCAATGGACCGACCTCAATTTGAATATAAAGTTGAATTTATGCAGGTATCTGTTCACAATTTGCCCATAGTATTATATTAAAACAAGAAAAAAAAATCTCAAAAATTACTTCCGTTTTTATTTTATTTGTCATTACAAAGATTATGATCAACATTAGTAGATTGGAATTCGTTTTGGTTGTTGTTGTTGTTTTTTTACATCAAATCAATATTTGATCGGAATGAAAACAATGCTCGTTGAATTTATGTTGATGATAGTAGTGTGTTTGTTATATAGGTACGTTGTTATTATCATTATTGAGATTATCCACCAGATTTTTTTCGGTTTTTATCTGTCTGCATTATCTTTTGGAAATATTCTGTAGTTGTGGCAAGGACATTTGCATTAATGTCTTGATATTTGCATAATACTGACACAGAGTAAAGTGGATATTCTTGTAAAAAAAACGGTAACATTGTGTTGGATTGTGTTTGAATATCTCTCTCAAATCTTTTCAACATTGTTCAAAACAATTTCAAATCCTGCTACATAATATTCTCACTAACTAATTATATTATCATTTACGAATTTTGCTCTTCTCTTTCTCCTTTAATATCTACATAGCAACATGGAAATATCGAATTTCACTATGATCTTGTATACTTATTATTAGAATAGTATCGAATAACTATCAGAACGTCTAACATAAATCCCAATTATTTGTGACTTACACGTATTCTATTCCCAATAATGTCGGATATCCTAATCGTGCCGTTTACAGGTATAAAATAGCACGCAATTCCCGACCATTACGCTAACAAACCCAATAAACAGGACAATCGCCGTGCATTATTCAGTCTTGACTATTTTGATAAATTGAACACAAAAATGCACCGAGAAAGATCATTTTTGATCTCGTTTATCGTTCATAATTCGTTTCCCTTCTATCCGAAGAATATAAAGCAAAGTATGAGGTGATAAAACTAAAGGCAATGTATTGGAAAGACAAATTCTCTTGATGACATTGCCATTTGTACGATTCCTTTGAACACACTAACACTGAATAATGGTGGTTTATATGCATCAATGGACATGAGTTGAAATTCTCCGCTATGTTACCTATCAAGAACTTAGATTCTGCTGGGACTGTTATTAGTCTAATACAAGTGAAATCAAAATGTTTCTATTTCTGTTTGTTTTGTTTTCCTTATAATCAGTTATCTATCAGCTAGATGCAAATTTCTATTACAATAATGGTAAATCAATAAAATTGATGGAACAAAAATTGTAAGAGCTTTTCGTATAGTCACATCGCATCAACAATAGATTTATTATATGGTAAAAGGATATGTTAATGTGAGATATTTGCAATGATTTCAAAAGTCGTATAGATATAGCAAACATCTGGTCTGATATCTGCAACAGTTGGCTAGTTTAGAATTGTATGGCAAATAACATAGAAACATCGAGAGAAAACAGAGCCCACAGATTGCCTTTACAATGATCCTCGGATAGAATCGAATAGGTCATTATTATTAAAATTTCAAATAATACGAAAACATTTCGATTCATTCACAATAATTCAGTTTGATTTAATTTATTGAAAAATCATCATTTTTCAAAAATGTCAGACAGCTTAATAATAGAACAAGCAAGAAAGCAAAAAACAGCTAATAATGATTTTCATAATTTCAACATTCTTTACAAACATGAATCGCAAGGGTATAATGGAATATGCAATGAATATGTAAATTTTGTAAATAAAAACACTAAAAAACGACACTGTTCGACTTTCTGCCTGATTCAAAAAGATACTCCTTTGTTAGTTCTATGAAAAGCCTACAAACCAGACAAAACGTTCACAAAACAATAAAATTGAGAAAGCTCGAAATACTGACGTCCGATATACAATCTAAAGAACGGGAAAAAAATGGGGAGAGAATGGGTATTTGTGAAATGAAAACAGAAATTTCGTCGACAAAGATAAAGTTTAGCAGCATCGACAAAAAAAAGAAGAAGAACAGTAAAGACAAAAAGCGCAAGATTTTCATTTTCATTAGAATTAAGAGCAACAGAAATGCGTGTTTATGTTAAAAGTGTTTTTGTAATTGTTCTAGCCTTTCAAACAACTAATGACACTTTTTAATTAATTGCGAGGGAGTGGATTTATATACCGGTGTATATTAAACAAGTATGAAATGGGGAGAGAAGAGAGAGAGAGAGAGAGAAATGATGTTCTCCTCAGATCTTGAACTAGATAGATGGTAGATTTTTGAGGATGTTATTGTAGTCTTGGTAAGGCGGGATAAGTAAACAAGCTAACTGCTAACTAGAGAAGTTCGGGAGTTATTAAATGGTTCCTGGAATGGCAATCCTTGTTAGCCAACAAAATTGGTCTTTTACTACCACAGCCCTTCCCATATCCTACCAACAACATTCTGATATTCCCGTTAAATATCCGTAAATCAAAGCATTCTACAATTACAATAGCGGATTTAATTGTTACAAAGGGAATTCCATTAAATACTTGTTTTAATGATAATAATAATAATAATAATAATAATAATAATAATAATAATAATAATAATAATGCGAAATTTGCTATTCTAACTATATGACCGTTTTCGAATATTGTCTAGAATTTTGTTGAAAATTACGTTATCAACGTTGAAAGGTTTCTATATAGATAGAAAATACAACAAATCGTAAAGTTTTGTTTCAACGTTTCTTGTTTCATTTTAAAATCAATGATTACGAGTGTTCCAGACAGATTTCGGTTTATATACATTTAAATATAATAAATCTCTTTTAATTGAGATATTGTTACAGAATCTAGTTTCGTGTATAATCAGACTGTTTTCCTTCCGGAATAATTGAATTTTCACGCTCATCTCGCTACAATATCACCGCATTTAAATGGCAAATGCCAAAACTCATGTAAGCATTGTAAGCGTAATTGTTTCCCTATTAAAATAACGAAAAAAAATTTTAACAAATCAATTAAAGATTTAGTAGTAATTGCGACAAGATAGCAATTAGATCATTTTTAGTTTGTCGTTGTGATGATGGGTCTGTCAAGTTGGAATCGGCATTTCTGAAGAATTGTTTCCTAATGGATTGTCTAAGGTTGGCATTCGAGTTGCTATGGTAACGGAGGAATGCCGTGTTTAGTCATTTGTTGTGACGGCAGCGAGACAATGAAATAATGAAGCCGCGAGACAGGGAGTGCCATCGTATTAATCCATCGTGTGTAGGCAGCATTCTAGTAGAGGAAACGACGCGTTCCTCTCTGAACAATAGAATTATGTGAACTGACGTAACGCAGGAATATAAAGGACGAGTAATTTGACGGAGCTCGTTATCATTGAATCTCTTTGAACCAGAGCAATTCCTTTGTATCCTTACAATCTCTTCCATCATCATGTATGACTGGAAAGTTGTGTGATGAACAGCTGCCTGAAAGCAATCTGATAACAGTCTAAGCGTTTGTTTTCAAGTGGGCGAGAATAATTCATAATTAGCACCCTTTTGCCAACTTAATGAATGTTAAATTAAAAGTGCCATTGAGTTTGGTTCCCACGATCATCTGCTATTCATTCTTGAGTACTTTGCTTCATTTATTTGTCTCATGCCTTATTCACGATATCTATAACTAGGTGTTGATAAATTATGGAACGGCAAATGGCGGTTCGCATCCATTACGTTTTGGTATAATCGAGACGCTGCTATAACACACTACACAGGCATTGTGTTATCTAGAGCACTGCCATCACCTCTCATAATTCTAATTGGTTCTTTTAAGGGAGCATCACCGATGAAGTTTTGTGTTCCGTTGCATTCAGGTCTCTCCGCCTTTTCATGCCTTTGATAATTTAAACGAACCTGAAAGGCCTTTTACTTGACGTACAAAAGATCAAAACAGATCAGAATATATGGCAAACTCGTTTCGCTTTTATTTTAATTAAATATTCAAAAGAACATGTGAACCATTCTACATGTACAAGTCAATTATTGGTTAATCTTTAATAGATGAAACGGATGAAACTACATTGGAAGCAGTAACAAAAAAAAATACGAAAAATATCAAAGTAGAATTGGGGCTCTCATTTCGTTTGATTCAAATAACAGAAATAAGACAGTTTTCAAAAAGCAAATACACCGCAATTTGTGTATTTACTATGTCTACAAACAATCAATTTAAAATCATCAAAATTATTATTGTTCAACATCAATATTATTGCAATTTGACAAAAATCTATTACCATATACATATTTGTTTGTACATGTTTCCGAATTGTTTATAAAGAACATTATTTTTTATTTGTACATTTTTTTTTCTGTTTGATTTTATTTGCAGAGTGTAAATTTGAACATAGCATATAAATAGATGGGGAGAACAATTTGAGAAATGGAATTCTGGCAAACATTGCCCGTATACTTATAAAAAGAGCTCGTCAGCAAAAGTTAGCGATATTTATTTGTCTAATATCCTCATAGATCCTGTGGGAAATCAGTTTGCCGGTCTGCGAATCATCCGAGAATAAATGTATCCTAAACTAGAGTTTGCGCATTTCTCACCCAATTAAACCTTATCAGTATTGCCAACGATTTACTTTTAATTATCAACTAATTGCTTTAGATGACATGTTGTTCCGTATTATGAAAAATTAACGCCCGCATCTGATCTGTTAAATTGCAGCAACTATATTGCAATACTTTTGTTGGGCTTTTTACTCTGTTAGAGTAATTAAAAAGTGAACAAAAAGCGTGCAAAGCATGCAAGAAACACTACTTCCAACACTGTCAACAATCTAAATTAAATCTCCATTTTGAGGTAATTAATGAGGTAGCGATTCGTGGAATCAATGGTCTAGAAATCGTGAGACTTAATTGAATTCAAATAAATAAATTGATGTGGCCGTATTTGAGAATGTTTTCTACCAGCAGTAGCAGCAGTAGCAGCAGTAGCAGCAAAATGGAATAGCCGCCACCAACCGACAGTATAATTAGTCTGTTTTAATTGCGTACTCGGCAACTTTTGAATCTCTTCTATTTCCACCAGTGCACACAAAAAACAAGCAAAAAATTCGTCATAAAACACTCTAGAGAATTTTAGTTTACCAAATAACTGTTGATGCATTACTGCTTGAATCCGAAATTGTATGCGAGTTTTTAAAATTAAAATTACAACTTACGCAAGAATCCCCCGGATGTATTTGAAATTATTTCGAAATTTTTCCCTGTCGACAACTTTTTATTAACTATACCAACAAATATAACAACACAAACGAGAGGAAAAAAATAGGTACACATACTGTCAATTTCTTTTTCTACGCACATATATTAAAGAGCTGGATTGTTATCGCCGCCTCCTTCTCCTAGTCCTCTTCTAACAAAATTGCTAAAACGAACAAAGAACATTACTTAAACTTTCATTAAACTCGAAATCAATGTAAATTAGATTCTCTGGTCAGCGAGCTTTTAGTGTGGTAAGATAATCAAGCCACCACCAATATTGATTCCTGCTATTTCGGTTAGCTCATTTTGGTGAAAACAGTCGATAGACGAGAGAAAAAAACCGAGGGACAGCACATAGTAAACACAATGTTGAAAAAACTCGATCTCTCTTGAGGTAGTTTGGCGATAATCTATCGATAGCATTAGATTGTTAGTATTATTATATGTAATCAACTGTTTGTCTTAAAATTCATCTTAATATGGTTGGGATAATGATGAGAAAATGGGCGTTGAAGTGCATCCTAGAATAAACACTGCATACATTTGAAAATCGATCAGTTATAGCCAGTTGAAATTATTACATTTATCCCGGAACATGAAACATGGCGATATATTGTATAAAGTTCATTGAAATGCAACAGTTATGTTTCGAATATCTTTTGGAATTGTATGATTATGGCAAAGTTCGTGAAGTGATCGATCATAACAGAAAATCTACACAACTTCGTTAAAATAAGTTCAAAAGAAAGACAGGAAATGAGGTAGTATCGCACGATATTTGGGGCTCGTATTTTATAGTTTGACATATGTCAATATCATCCAAGAAGACATCCAACGTGAACGTGTTAGTTTCTTACAAGGCTGATCACACAATATGAGAAATCCGGCATGGACATATACCTAGGATTAGAAAAGGTTTTTTTGATTTACGACCAAAACTCACACTAACTTGCAATATATATTTATATATATGTAACAACAGAGAAGTTTTATTAGATTGTTCGATATTTATTTAATCTTTTAACTGATTGCTCTGATTGTTTCCTTATAAGAAAAAAAATTAAATGATAAAATCAAATTGAAAATTGAAACGATTTACTACTTAGACATATGGAATGGTTTGTTCCGCTTGTTACGTCACCACTATATACGAAGAACTAGGTTAAATAAATTTACTTTGGGAGCGTGTGTGCATTAAAACTCTTTTAAATTGGAATGGACGATGGCAGGTTTAGATATGTTTGCACATTCACAAAAATCGGATGCAATGGGAAAGACATGGTACTTGAAAAAGCCATTTCCCATTCAACGAAAAGATACACTATTGACATGTTAGTGAAGGGAGAAGTTGTGAAATCCATCCATATGTATATGGGTCATCATGGCACCCGTATTACATTAAAACTCTTCAATGCTAATATACCCATACGATCCGTAGACTGATTGAGCAGCCAGCGTTTTATCTATTCGAGGCACTTTTATAACGAACGATAATTGAAAACATTGCACTACTTTACCTACGATTCTACGCAATTATTGTAAATAATATCATTTCAGATAACTGATTCAATCAAGCTGTTGTTGGTTTATAGACGATACTAACAACTGTATGGCATTACATGCGATTAAAGGCCTGTTTATGAATCTTACCTAAGGGTGCATCATCTACTCGAAGGTTTGATTACAGAGAACTACTACCTGGAGGCAGCAACTCAAGCAATTGTCTAAATGGAAATATCAAACAAAAATCAATAAACCTATTGAATAATAATATTATGTTAACATAATAATAACAACGTTAAATTCTATGTCGTAATGTAATTAAAGTTGATTTGTGGGAGCAATTATATTCAAGCCATTTCAGTAAATAATTGTTACATTACACGTGTTCTATCCGCTATGTTTATGGTGCGTATTTCCGTTTGTTACAAAGAAGATGTATGTTTTTTATTTTTCAAAACTGACTACAGTGTACTCTGTAATACAAGTCGCAGTATCAAATTGAAATTTCACATAAAATTTGATACGATCAAAGTGAGTTGTTCGTGAGACGGCAGCAATCCGGAAATATTAACTATTCATTTTTGAATTGCAAAATTCCTTTAGTTTCTTTTATATATATATGTATTATGAATTTACATGAAACGTTTATTTTTACGAAATGATAAAAAATATGTTTTTCTATAGAATAATATGGTGTATATGTATGTATAGGTGTAGTATTAGGGCATTGTGTGTTGGGCGCATCCACCAAAAACCCACCATTCTAAAAGCTTTTAAATTCTATATAAATTAACAAAACTTACAATTATTAAATTACTTTGTAGAGAAGTAGGTACTTTAAAATGTTTGTTATCATCCAAACAAATGGACCAAATTACATTTTCGCCTTCATATTCCCTTTGGTATCTCGCATTTAAGATTTGTTAAAATGGAAAATGTTAATATAAACTCAAGATAATGTTCATATTTCAGTATGAAACATAGTGGTGAATTTCCACTTGCTGTAAGAAGAATTCAACTAAACAATAAATGTGAATTGTTTATTTACAATAATGCATAGAAATACACATACACACCTATATAGTTAGTTAGGGTGGAATTTAATGTAGTCTAGGGTATAGTTAAAATGACATATTGTGCGTATGTGTGTATATTTGCAACATTTCGACAATTAAAACCAAAACAGCCACATTTCTACACTACTAAAGTTGAATTTATGCTGTTACATGTTGCGTGCATGTTCACGCGTGAACACATCCATACTTTACAACAGAACTAATTTATTTCATTTAGCGTTCTACTTACGATCTTATTATATCTATGCACCGTTATGTTTTCACTAATTAACTACTTGTTTAATGTACACGACTTGTAAAGTGTTTATACGTATATTCTACATTATATTTTTTGTGTATGTCCGTCTTTTTACACACCGACTGGAGGAACCGTATCTAGATTTGTGTGCCTAGTATTTTCCTAATTAAATCTCCACTGTTTCCAACTATTTATGCAATTAAAAACGTATACATCTAAAAAGTTCGTCCATGTATTTTGTAAATTATATAAATATTACAGTTGTAACATCTTGTAATAATTGTTGTTAGAGACTTGGTGGGCTTTCCTGAGGTTTGTTAGAATTGCGTGTTTCATCTCAGTGGTTATCCATAAACAACAATGTCATGCCGTGTTGTTGTTGTACAACACCACTATAAAGCAGTGGTTGAATTCGGATCGTTTAATTCGCGATAAATTTTTGAACGTTCCCATATTAATTACAGGTGAATACTTAGTAGTGTCTATTTCTATTTCGTCAGAAATAAAATAGTTTTCCAAACTTCTCCCACTATACGATAATGATTAGATTAGATTTTTATGTATAAAAATGTTCGAAAACTTTTCTGGATCTTTAAGTATCTCTATTTATCAATATTTAAAGTTTTGCCCGATTATCTTTATTACATTATTCATAGATGTTTCTAAAGTTTTCAAGTTATTATTTATTAATTAGTTTTCAACAGAGATTGAGAATAATTTATAAAGAAGTGTGAGTAATAGGTAATGGTCATTAATAATAACACCACCAACAACAACAACATCAACAATACAAGCTGACAAATGCACACGACCTCTATAAATGTGGATCAACATGGAGAATTCGATGTGCATTATAGTTGTTTTCATATAACCACAGCAAATTGCACCAACTAGAAACTATATAGTAAATGGCTAAATTACGTTGGACTGGCCTAATTCAGGATGAGTGTTTTGAATAAATGATATTAACTTAGTAAAGTTTTCTTACTACACATTATCTGTACTTTGATAAAACCACATTTGAACATCTTTTTTGTCGAATATCTGTCGGTTCTCTGGTGGATGTCTTCATTAGAATAACTTTTCCGTCTATTACAAAATGATAAGTAAACATGTGAATTTCCATCGTACTACTTCAACAGTTATATCTTCAGTTCTATTTGTGTTTCACTTGGTAATTTCCAATTTTTGTTGTTACCTTTTTATATAAAGTTTTCACTAGTTATGTTGAAAAGTTCAACCATATTGTATTCACAAGTTTACCTTGATGTGTGTTCGCCCAAGTGGCCATGCAAGCGTTTCCGAGTCGCTTACCGGCCACGATTATATGCGCTTACTAACTATAATGAATCATTCCCTTGCTTTAGGTCTCTACATGGACGGCTTTGGCCCAAACCCAAATTTAGTCCCGTTCTATGTCCGGAATTAGTGGTCGCCCTACTACCACATAATATTCTACCTTGTATTTTCCGGATACTACCTCTATTAGTCTAATGAATGATTGATAGAAACGATAAGATGATCAATCTAAGACATGATTCTTCAACATTTATAAGAAATTCAATTAAAAAAATTGCCATATCTCCGAGTCTGATTACATACACATCTTGTATATTATAAAGTAAAAATATACCTAAGGGTAATGATGAAATCTTTGTGGCGGACCGAAAGAGAAACCAATCCGAAACGTGAGTTGGTAACGTGAAAAGTCGATAGAGAGCTTGTATTGATGGGTTATTTCCGTGTCACAACGCCACTACGTGACCCGCTATATGGATAACTAAAAATGAAGATATGGAACTGTAGAAGAAACAAAACAAAAAGAAAATCGAGAGACAATATTTGATGTTTGATACAACAATGATTCGTTTGATTTTCGAATTAATCTTTAAAATATTACATTGACTGTTAGTACAAATTGACGTTGCGGGTGGATCTTAAACTGGCGCAGTTCTAGATCTTAGATTATAAATCAGCTAGGAACGAGCCATTAGAAAAGTTGGGAGCAGCTCTGAAACTAATTTCGCCTTTCGATATCCATTAAGACATCAACATGTGAAGGTAGAAATGTAAGTGGAGAGACTAGAAACGTTAAAGGAGAGAAGTAAAAGAGGAAATTGGCGGCGGTGGTGGTTGTGGTATTACACAGACACATATATACACTTGTGCCAATAGCACAAGTGCCAACTTCACGAATAACAGTTTGTCTTTTGTGACGTGCGTTCTGCGACGGTGGAAAGTCTAATTACAATCTTCATCTCGTCATTGCTAACTGCTGCCGTTTGTTTGTTCCACGTAAAATTCCGACAAGTGACATCTGCCACTAACAACACTAATCGCCGTCACATTGACCCTTCTTTAATCATTAATCCTTACTATCAAGCAAACAATGTACATGGGAGGTGTCGACCGATACCTGTCTCATCTCAAAACTGGACTTGTTGGCTACAAGGTCCACAAACAGACCGGAAATTTCACAATGGGCAATTTTAACAACACTAAGAAAACAGAACAGAAAGGAAATTAGTCACATCCAAAATCTGGATAATAACGTAATAGATGCTCGTGGACGTTGCCATTTTTATTATTAAACAGATAAAAAGACAATAACAGAACAAACATTGCGTCTGTTATATTTTATAGCTCTATATTATAAAGATATACCTTTATACACTTATAGATATAGCTAGAAATCGTATAACTTTAAAACTTTTGTATAAAGAAAAAGATTTGCTAGCTCAATACAGTTCAAAACAAATCGTTGAAAGTTTTGCACAAACAAAACCGTTGAATCGAAAATATCTACTACCAATCTACCAAAGTATTATAGTTCCCAATAAAAAAAGCTCTAACTTTTTGAATAATACGATTATTGAAGTTGTAGTAGTTTCTACCGTGTAAACAACAAGAAAAACAACCACAAAAATACCCCTAATAAGCTACCACGAATATGTCTATTTTTAGTTATCAAAAAATTTCCCGATGTAATTTTTTTTTTGTATTTAGAACAATGAAGCAGTCAATTAACAAAACGTGTTTGAAAGTCTATAGTAGTTGGATTCATTTATCTTGTCTTGAAAGGTTTCCGTCTTCTTGTTGGAAAATAAGAGAGAAAGAGAAGATTACACTCCAGGGGTATTTGCTGATGATCTAGGTCCGACTAATACGATTTTTTTTGTTTTATTGTTTTCTTTGCGCGTGTGGATTTTTTTTTTGGTTTAGTTATTCGTCTTTTTTGTTTTTGTTTGGGGGGAAGGTGGTAAGAAGTTAATGAATTGTCTCGTTGCCGTTGACGAGGAGGAAGTCATTAAGTGGTCAATTTTACCAAAACAATCGAGACTGGAATGATAATTGAGGCGATTTGAAAACTTCCTAGATGATTACCGTTTTATTATTCATTTGTTGTAATCTAATAAATCATAATATAGATTGGAAAATTATTTTATACGCCATCATGTTGTTTTTTCTTCTTCTATTATTATATCTTTCGTTTCAATATTCGATCTGAATTATGTACAATACAATGATAAATTAATGTCACCCGTGACAATCAAAACTAACTCTGTATGAGGACATGAAGAGAAAAACAAGAATGGAACAAAATATCAATTTCAATAAGGAACAAGAATTGGCAGATATAATGGATTTGGTAATGAATCATCCATCCATCTATCTGAGCAAGCAAACAAGCAAACCAACAAACCAAACGAAACCATCTAACGTGAATGCCGCTGCTTAGATTGATGTGTCTTGTGCTCTGTTGGCGATTTATCATTAGATTTCATTAGTATTATCAATCTATACTATATAGTAATAATACTAAATGTATACTCTATCCTTCTTCTGTTCATTCATACATTCACTGAATGTGTGAAAATCAAAGGTCCATTAAAACGCTATAAAAGGCTGGACGTTAATTAACTAGTCGCAACCTGTGTGTTATGGAGGGGAATCGTTATCCGTTCGTTATTCAGCTGAAAACAGCACTTTCAGTGTTGGAGATGCTTTGCTACGTCCGCAAACTCATTGTTTGTGCCCAAATATTCAATTTTTTATTTTTGTTTCCATACCTCCTGACCTATCGACTGTATTTCAATTTTTTGTTTTGTTTCTGTTTGCCGATTTAGGTGTACCTATTTGACGAATTAGTAGAGTTCTGATTTTTGACATAAATAAATATTCATGTATTTACTCATATGTAAAACGCAATTGGAGAATTCCAAATAGGATGGGAAATTCGCTAAACGTGATCAACATGACTAATATACACGGTTGCATTACAAATGCCCCTATGTATTAATACCTGTTTGTTTACACAATGACGCATTATTGTTCAAACAACATTCTTTTAAGTTTATTTAATCGTACAACAATAACGACACTTTTACAACTTTATTTTATTTCAAAGCTTTTGTTAGAGTGTAGTAACGTTTTTATTACAATCAATGAATATGAGAGAATCGATTAGATCTAGTCATATAAAAATTGTGTATAAACGAACTGCTGTAGCAGTTGAAAATATGGTAACGCTATAAAAACGTAGGATAACGATAACTGGAAACTAAAAATAAAATCGGTAAATCTTGGACAATTAAAAAAGTATTATCTATCGTTGAAATAAATTGAATTTCAAAAGAAAATCATTATTGTGAAATTGTCATCTAGAATGCAAACATACAAGCAGTGTTGATCATTTTTAAGTGATCGATCGAGCATGTTTCACTATGTTTCTGTTTTATAACGTTTTTATTGAATCTAATACGTGTCATAGAATTTTCAAAATACCATTGGAAAATCACTAAATGCTTCAATGTTTCAAATGGCGAAAATCTAAAACAAATCTGAATCTATTGAAGGAATGCGATTCAATTATATATATAGGATTCTTTCGTATGCATCCCTTGAATGAAGTTTAGTCGATTTTTCACAAATCTACATTCAATTGGATATTGTTCAAAATGTAAAGACAAGGATTTGCAAAAAAAAACACGATTTTATTTAACTAAATTACTATAATTATATATTGTACATATACAACACGTACAGATAGAGCGATATATAGCTGTGAGCAATCTGAGTATTACCTGCTGCGTAATCCTGAGCACGTGCCGCTTTTCCGTACCACTTGATGGTGGTGGTGGTGGTGGTGGTAATGACGGCTATAGCAACGACGGCGGCGATACCATAGTCGACAACATTACGATGCGAATAGCAACGTGATACATGCCATTTGAATATATCAATTAGGACCGTAGTGTTGCTATTTTCTACCACCTTCACATCAACATCAAAGCTATCACCCCCCCACTAATTCACTTATACGTTGTGTTACACATGTCTTACTGAATCTTATCTGACTGTAGAAGGTGAAATCCAATACCACCATCACACTACTACCCCTATATACTGCTAATATCGTAGTAGTTCTATATTCACAGAGAAATGGATTTCAATAATCCTCCAAATTACTACACGTTCAATTCGACATCGACAGTTCGCACTTCCCAGTTTGATATCGCTATTACCATTCAAATTAATTCCGAGAAATTGCGTTTCGACGACGGCCAGAACCTGACATGATAGTGAATGGCTAAACAAATGGCAGAGAGGTGGATTTGGAGAGAGGAGCGAACCTTTACAGTGAAAGTTCTTCTAAATTTCTTGAAGGATATAAAAACGGAATCGAATGAACAATAAATGAAGATAAAATTTTGTTGTTGAAATTGTTCATAAAAATGATGACGGTCATTTCATTAATGCTTTCATTTAACACATTATGATCGACTACCATATTAATAGAATTGTTAATAACAAACACAAACTTAATGGGCTACATCTGGAATTGTCAAGAAAATAAAGAGTTTCCTTCAAGAAAGTGTTGTTCTATTGCCACCAGTTGCAAAAAAAAATCCATCATAAGACAACTCTATAAAGAGTCCATTTTACATCAATTTTAAAAGACTAAAAGATTGGTACGATGCCAACCATGTATCTAGCAATAACAATAACAACAACATATGTCCAAATTTCTCTAGTTGTAATAAAAACTTTTGCATAACAATGATAAATATTTAAAGCTTACAATGTTTATGAAAAATATGACTATAATTCTATCATCCTCCCTTAACCAATGAATTCTAGCCGGCAGCAACAACAACAAAGTCGTAAATGAAATCGCAATATCTGTCTCTCAATGTCATCGTCGTCGTTGTCATTGTCAACAGAAAACTGCTTGCTTAATAAAAGTGATCCGTTGTTATCTACTACTGTTGAAGGAAGAAGAATGATGATGAAGCAAGAGAGAGACAGAGAGAGAAGAGAGTGAGTGTGGAAATTCTGACACCTACTAAAAAATTTAATACCGTTTTACCCAGGTTTCTTCCTCTTCCTGTGTGAATGTGTTGTTTCTTCCTTTTGCACTCCTATCTATTTTATTTTAGACTTTTGTTTCGGGATCAAAACGGAAAGGAGTGGTAGTAAAAAAAATGTATGTGCCGTAGTCCTGTCGTCAAATTTCTACAAGATGAATTTTATCTCATACAATTGGTGAATATTATATAAAATCGATCGTAATAAATTTCAATATTTTGATTTTCTCTTCAAAATTGAAACGGATAAACAATAATCGTGTATACACTTTGTTGTTGTTGTTGTTGTTGTCGAATTTGATCTAAAACGATACTGGAAATAAAACAGAAACATTACATGTCCATTAGACCGATAATGATTTATTGTACATAGCTGACTGTTTTATAAATATATATATATATATATATATATATATATATATATATATATATACAAAAGAAAAACTATAACATTTGATTGATCTTTTTACTGTATTCTGACGCTTTGTAATTTCAGAAGTTAATTGACGCATTTGGCGTGTTTATTTGCAAATTTCAATCATTTGAAAATAAATAATGAATCTTCACAATTGATTAATAAATATCATCAAACATTGATCGATAAATAAATAGTAAATAAATTGATGGAATTGTTTGGAAATCAGAAATTATTGGTAATTTCCATAACTCCATTTATTAGAAGATGAACCGCAATTGATGCAAAATTTATTATTAGCTCAACATATGCGCTACAATCTATTTAAACGCAAAACTCCAATAAATTCCATTAAAACAAAAACGAATTCAGTTCTATTTATAAAATTCAAGTGAAACAATTATACACCGTTTGATTCAAGTTCAAATAAACTACACAGATGGCTGATTGATCGTAAATTTTTAAAATTTATTTCATTAATTTATTGTAAATATGGATTTTTTTCTACTACAAAACAAAAAAGCAAAAGCTCAATAAAATGCTAACAATCTGTGGAAATCCTATCGAAACGCGATAGCGTTACATTTAATTAAAATCAAACATAAAGACCCTGATATTTTTTGTGGAGTCTTTTCAAATAATATGAAGCCCAATATTTCAAACATATTACGAATAATGTACAGAAAAACACAAATAATAATGGCGATAAATTTGAAAAGCAATCGATAATACCTGAATGGGGACAAAGAGGTGGGAAGAGAGAGAGAGAGAGAAGAGACTTTTTAGACTAATAACAATATCAAGAAGCGTTAATACCGTCATTAACTATAAACTGTATTGGCCTGTTTTGTAGTTGTTGAAACATTATGCACGAGTCGAATTTATCCGGAAGGCGAAGGACGACGGTCCTTTAATACTACAATTCGATTACCATATTTCGCTCATAACTGAACCTTAAAAGAAAACACAAGAGAAATATAGCGAGCAAGAGGGATGGCTAGAAATGGGGTGAAGTTATTATCCAGAACATGCTGATAGCCTCTTATATTATAGCAATTCTCATTCAAGGTGGTTAATAAAAAGGAAAAAGATAGATAAAAGGACACAAAAACCCAGATTGAATAAATTTTCCAGTTGATTTAATGAAAGACATGGTTTATAATAAATGCTAGTCAATTGTTGACGAGTGTTTCAAATATTAATGCAGTTATTCTTATTTTGAATATCCGGCTTTTATCAATATTGATAGGATTTTATTAATATTCAAAATAATATTAATTTAAATATGATTGGATTTAATACATTAAGAAACGATAACTTGTTATTGTTATTATCGAAACATCTATCAAAGCCTGTCATTAATTTTTCTTAATTTTATTAAACTTTGACACGTTAGTTAGACGGAAAATCACAATAATGATTAATGTAAAAGTTGTAATCGATAATTCCAATGTTTACCTCTGAAAAATTCTCAAAAGCATAGAAGATTTCCATAATTTTTTTTTCAGGTTCCCGATTAATTAATGCAATTTTATGTGATTCAAGTGATACGTCTTTTTTGCAATTCAATTATTCCGTGCATATTTTTATGTCGTTAAGAACATGCAAGGCTTCTATATCGTTCTTGAATAATTGACTTTCAAGTAAGTTTTCATTCTATTCCACAGCGACATCATAATAAAGAAGTTAATTTGCTAAACGCTTTCCAATTTAAATTAAATTTTGATTATCAACCGTCAAAGCTGCTGTAAGCAATTTATGAAATTAAAGTAAGAAAATTGGCGAGCGATTTAAGGTGGGAGCGAATTGGACAAGCAGTGTAATAAAAAGAAACTGTTTTAATTCGAATCCAGTTTTAATGGTTTCCTTTTATTATTTATACCCAAATAAAAATTTAAGAATCCTATAATTATGCCGTTTGGTGGATGCGCCGGGATATATTTCAGCTTTCACCATGTACGCAACGATTCTAACAGAAAATGATTATAGAATGGTTGTTTTGTGTTGAAAAATTTATATTTTACGTCTCGCTTCGCCATTTCATGAATACTCAAACCGAAATATGCGAAATATCTAGATAAGCGATAGATAACGATATGAGATGGTTGAAAAGGGTCACGGAATACTTTTCACCAAAAAGAAAATCACATAAACGTTTGAATAATATTTCAAATAATTTACGATTTTTATTGTACGGGCCCTTAGAATTTTCGATAAAATAGTTTTTCTTTTGTTTTGTTTGGTGTTTGTGCGAGAATTGCGTTTTCAACTCAATCCAAGTCGAGGAATCTTCGGGATTACAATTTCTAATTACATTAAATTTATTGTAACGTTTGTTAGAATCTCCAAATATTAGTTGAGGATAACAAGATGGAACTGGGTTGTTTTTAGAACGTTATTGTTTTGGTCGATGGTAAATGCTAATTGTTTCTGAATGTATTCAACAATGATATTGAAAATATTCAATGTTTTTCTCGAACATTTTCGGCTTATTAACATGTTAAGTATTGTATATGATAAAATATGTAGAAGCTTTCCAGTGTGCAATTTCAGATAGGGAAAAATTGCTCAATTTTTCAAATCTGTATTAGAATAATCGCTATTATTATAGAGTATACTTTAGATATCAAATTCCGGACTGTATTTATACAGCTGCTTCTACAAATCTGCAATGACATTAAACGACATTTATTGTATTCCATAACGTCACTAGATATTGCAGTTTTATTAAATTGATATTATCCGACATGAGTTGAAAATATAAAACAGAGCTTCGCTTGTTGGATGATAATCATATTTTCAGACATCTCAAGCGAGGAATCGCAATTGTTCCACTAAAAGACTTATACTGAATGAAGAAGGAGAAGAAGAAGATGAAGAAGAACAGGAAGTAGAACAGCAACACAAGCGATGACGGTAAAGAACCAAAGATAAATTATATTAAGAATGAAAGACATAAATAGTAAAATCATTGCATAAACTCACTCCGGTTGGCTAATGTGATTTCAGAAATGAATTGAGATGATGAGCTAACTGGATTATTTCACAGTTCCCAATGTATATAAGGGAATGTAATAATCAACGTTGGCGGGTGGATTATATTTCGCTCATTCAACTCCCTCTCTTTTACAATGTTTGTGGACCGATTGTGGTTTTGCAACAACCACAACCTCAACAAATCCATTATGCTCTCCTGTGCTGATTAATTATTGAACCAACTAAATTCACAACTAGACTTTGAGTAAAAGAATGTTGAAAGTAAAGTGTTGTAATAACAATAAAATGTTTACATCCGATTCCCATTGAGAGTTTTAGTGTGTAGGAACAAGGTGTTTACAAATTTTTATATATATGACAATGTAGTGAGAGTGTTGTTTGTTTAACAAGTAGTACGCCACTTAACGAAATGACTGTGACAGCTCTCGACAATGCGTGGCGCATTTTCTCATTCAACACAGTATAACTTCTTCTTCTTCTACATAGTATTCTGTTGACTATCTAGATAGAGAAACCTTTGTACTATCTTGCAATGTGCGTTGTGTAGAAATTAAAAGTCTTAATAGTCTTAATGACATATTCTTCTATTCATTTAATAATGATGAAATAGATTTAAATAGGGATTATGGGGGTGTTGTAGTGAAAAATGATAAATTTTGGGTCTAATGCCATATTGGACTTATATCGCCCCAATATTAAATCAACAAGGACGCCATACGCCATAACTATTTGGCATACAACTTACTTTACATAATATCTATTTGTAAAGTTATGAGTATGGTTAGATTTTGACTTTTATAGAGCAATTTTTGGAAACGTCCACTCAGTTTCAAATTTTATAGATTCTGTTTTAAAATTATAGTCAGATAAGATGTTATTTATTAGCAAAATACTTGATATAATCCAAACTATATTTGGCTTATCTTGAATACGCTTATGAATCATGTGGAGAACTTTAACATTGTCAAAATATAAGATGGGTGGGTGTACGCGTTGTAATGTTGTCATCAACCTGGGAGCCAGACTAGATATTGAATAAAGGATCTACCTGCCCCCAACTGGCGCCGCCTCAGATCCACTCCAATATTATTAAATCATTGTTTACCATACAGAAGCAAACACTGTGATGAACCCCGCATGACACACACATTCACTATTTCATTGATTGGTTGGTGCTTATTTTGATGTTTCCCACCATCTTCTCAAATGTCAACTCTAAATATTTGGACCAGTTCCAATAATTTCAAACGTAGATATACGAAAGAATCGACAAATCTTCCAACGACATGTCATTGATCATTTTGGAAAATTCTACGTGCAAATCATGAATTATTATTTAAAAAAAAAGCAAAACCTCAATAAAATTGTGCATTATAATTGTTTTTCTTTAAATTTATCAACTGTGGCACTATACGAATGATATTTGGAACGAAAAAAGAGAGGAGGACGGCGGGCGAAAAAAAAACAAACAACAACAAAGTTAGAGTTAAAATCAAGCACTTTCCGAGATTGTGCCAGGATCTCAATAAAGTCTAATTTCCATGAATTTGAAATTCAATTCGAGATATACACACTTAAAACGATAAAATTTGCGTCACGTAGAATCGCGTTACCGCGTTCATATTTAAACAAGATTAGGCTAATTTCCAGAAAGGTTTCCCATTAATCTTGCGAAATGTTTGCGAAAAGAAAAATGCTTAAATCAAAAAGAAAACGAGAGCGAACGAAAAAAATTAAATTGAATGCAATTTGAACGACAAACGGTACTACTAATCTATTGTTATTGATGTCATTCGGGGCAGTCAATATTTGCATTTCGACTCGAAAAATGATAAAGCTTTTAAAACTATCCTACCAACGTGTCCTTCTATCTAGCACTATTGAAGTTTTTCCGCTGTAAACACATAAATCAGACAAGTCTACAGTTGCCGTTTAAACCTTCTCGTATTCCGTTCAATTCATTGTTTGAAAGGGTTATCGTAGAAAGTTTATGTGAGTTTTGTGGCACACAACATACGGATACGCAATGATGCAATCTAGTAAAGTGCGTTCTATCATTCAGATCTACTACCAATAAAGCCTGGTATTACATACACGAACGTTCCTATCGTTTATGTCAAAATCTATCTACAATTCAGCAAAAAGCTAGACAATTACTAAATGTAACATCGTTTTAAATAACATTGAGATTAAAGTTTTTTCATTTGAATTAATGACAATAGCATGTTGCTCTCCAGTTAAAACTCAACGATAACGATGACGTTTGTTTTTTTTATTTTCAAACGTTTTCTTTCCATCTATTGTGTTGTATTGCTTTCAATCAAATTGACACTTTATTAGTTTACATTCTGTATGGAAATAGTAACATTCATGAATAGAAAGAATTAGTTGCAAATCATATCGAAAATAATAGAATTGTATTCACAACAACAAGAGGGATTCACCTGCTCTATAATGCATACATTTTTGTTCCGGTTTAATTCGAAAAGAAGAAGGATTGATGATTAATAGTGACTGTTGTGGGTGTTTGAATGGCAATAAAATCGAAGTAAATCTAAAAATACCAGCGGGATAAAATAATAAAATCATTGCCAGTGTTGATGTATAGTCCCTGAGTATGAATTAAACCGGACCGTTTCCGGACAACATGTCAAAATATAAATAACACATACACATACTTGTTTGTCGAAATATAATCGCCACCAGGTAATTAAATGTTTCATTTATTTGGAAAATCAGAAATTATCGATGTTCTGATCAAAGAAATATCTAATTAAAAATAAAAGCAATCACCGAACTGTTACCAATTCGATTCATATCAAAAAAGTCATCAAATGATGGAGAATTTACCACCAATATTTGTTGATCTAATTCGGATTTATAAAAGATTTGGTAACACTTTTGAATTTGAAAGTTTGTGCCCTTTCAAACTAATCGATGAATCCTTATCAGTTTACAATGCGGGTCAAATTATTCATGTATGAATATCTGGTTTGAACAGCAATTTTCTACGGTAGAATTGTTTAGATAACTGTGCAATGGAATGTCGAGATAGTCGTACTGTTTCGTTTGAAAGGAATCCAACCAAGTATAATCGTGTTCTTTTTATTTCTATTGTTTATGTTACAAATAATTTATTGTTGTTGTTGTGTTGAAAACAATATAAATTTTTTTTTATTTATATTTTTTAAATCTATCTGTTTCTATTCGTTTTAAAAGAATTCACCCAGGATACAAACGTAGATTAAAACAATACAAAAGAAAATTCGTATTTACATACAAAGTAGAGGACTTGGCAAGCAACGATCGCGTAAAGTGAATTTACTGAGGCGGTTGATAGCTGTTCCTTTACATGCTCTGCTTTCCAATGGTTCCCGTCTCTTTATTCGCCTTTACATAGGCGTTGCTTGCTATTTACTACGTTTCATTTCATTAACTGACGTAGCCTACAATTCTGTAATGTTGTATTTTGATTCCATTAAAAAGTCTAGCATCAAATGTCAACTAGAATAAAATACTAAAACTCATACGAGTGGATTAGTAATTTATTTAGAAAAGTTTGTGATAAATTCGAATAATTTCTCAGGAACCGTCTCAGTTTATCACTACCTTGCAAATATGTTAATGTGAAAGGAAACATTGATTCGAAACTATGTTTTATGTGTTTTTCGTTGAATTATAGATTACAGGTAGTCGTACTATTGATCACTTTTGTTTACAACAGAAAGGCGCCAGAAAATGTTCCATCGCCTGACAGAGACCCAAATTCAACAAATTTGCAAAAATAGAAAGGTTTTATTGGTTTGTTTAGTTTCAATTCTAATTTCTCGTAAATTATCCTTGGATCAAGCCTTTGTTTACGTGTAGCAACGGTAAGGTGAGTGGGTTGTGTTGAAATCTAGGTGTGTCCATTCAGCCCTAAATATTCCACAGAAATGTTCATTTGATAGGGCAAAAGATGCCTCAAATCCTGTGCATACATCATGGTTGCATTTGATTTGAATAGGGCCAATTATGTGTTTTCTAGCATTTTGCCGTTGAAATCTTTAGATTTATTCTGTATGAACCAGTTTTGTGTATTTTTGTTTGTTTAATAGGAGTTGTATAAAATACAGTTTGATTGGAAATCGCAGAGTTTTATTCAATGAAAGAAGACTTGACCGCATCTTACCAATTTATAGATCAATTTTATCTTAAAAGATTTTATAAATACGAAAGAAAAACACAAATCGATGGTGTAGTAGGGCGAAGATCCAAACAATTTTAGTGAAATCCCTGATCGTAGACCCTTAAACATCAAGCAAAACAGCATAACGAATGTAAGCGAACCAATACCTTAAAATACATTGAAATCGCAACCAAAATCTGTACACGATATATTTATAGAATTCGATTACATTGGATATATCATCACCGATAATACGTAATGAGTTTTCTAGTCGCTTTCCTTTTTCCCCGATTTCATTTTGATTCATTTCCATTCCGTCTTGCAGATTCTACACTCAAATTTCTTATCAACATTGCAAATTAACTTTTTCCAAATATTTAGCTGCACGCCCAATTTACTGAAGTTCCAATTGAAATCGAATCATCATCGTATCATTTTTGAACATTTCAATTAAACTCTACGATTTTAATGAAAGATTAGAGGAATATGATTGAACTGCACGAGGGCAAGTGAATAAGCAAATGAGACAAGAGAAAAACTTTTGAATAGGAGAAAAGATTGTGACTACTTTCTGCTAAACTACAAAGCCGAAAGTGGGCAGGAAACTTAAAAGTAGAGCGTTCACAAATAAGACTGATGATTATAATGCGTCGACGACAATATAAAGCGTCGTTCTCTTTGCATTAGTGCATGAAAACGAATGAAACAGAGCGGCAATGCCAATTCACAGATAAAACACATATTGATAAAAAAAAATCTCATTTGTTCCTTCCACGTTCAGTTTATTTATTTATTGAGTGTATTAATATTAGAGACGACTTTAATATGGAGTGCGAATAATTCAACAAGATAGTACCTACAACAGAGAGCTAAGTGGAAATATTTCTAAACCAACTCAATTGAATATTAACAAGTATTGCATGCGGTCGTTTTCAACTTCACGTACGAGACACACCTTCCTGGTTGGCTTCCTGTTATCTTGTGTCTCTGATTTATGCCATAAAATTATCTGAAAATGTTTGTAACATAAATTATAGACTAGGTTGGTTTTAACGACAGCACATTTTCGTACATGTTTAAATATATTTATGGATATGATGTTCGTTTCCAGTTTTCGCAATCATTCATAATGTTACAATGGAGAAAAAGCCACATCAAAATTTCCCTTGAATAGATGTACTCCTACACATATTTCGAGGCAACAAAAGTAAACATTTACCATGACTAAAATTTAACGAATTGACTCCTCATATAACGCAATAACAATAACGAGAGCGGTAGCAAATGTACAGTTGATATTCAAAATACGAGCCAGTTTTCTTATTATTATTCAATCGATTTTGTAGTACCATTTATACGTTAAGAGGTGATTTGGGTTTAGAGTTGAAGATACACAGTTGGCTGTCGTATCTGGAAGGCACCCTAGCGACTATCCAATATTAAATGCGGCAGTCCTAATGCGATTATCGCAGCTTTTCCGCTAGTCCACGTGCCTAATTTAATAATACTTAATGATATAAACCTCCTATTTTAATGTCAGACGACAACCGGGCGTACTAATCTTTTCAAAGCTTGTCTATGTCCTGAGAATGTTGTTACACTGTTAAAATGCCAAAACTGGCGAATGCGAATTACCGTTCAAATATTTACCAAGACTTTGTTCAGAGATTTCCTTATCTCTATCTATCTATCTATCCATCTAACCCGTTTAATACAAGATTAAACACAATACTAATTCGGATAATTAATTTTCTTCTAATATGTTCTATCTATTTTAGTATAAGTATAATTGACTATGTTTTTATTTTGTTCTATTTGTAGTTTATTTTTCTTTCAATAAAAAGGTCAACGGGAAATTGCTAGATAAATTAATGATAGTAGAGTATTTTAATGTTAGAAGCATGTGTATAGTAAAACCAATTATATATATATATATATATATATATATATATATATATAGGTATATTTTCTTTCTTCAACTAATAGAGAATGAATATCTAATGTTAGAGCGAGCAAAAATTTAATCGAAAAATACTTGAATTAGTTTTTCAAAAGGACATGGTAGAATTGGATGAATGTAAAGTGCATCCATTATTTTTTTTTATTATTATTTTTAATAGAGCCCGCAAAAGAATTTTCTCATTTTTCACAAGAGATTCCTTATATATATATATATATATATATATATATATATATATAATTCTTAAAATCTACTACTTGGCTCTAAACAGTGTAGGATGTTAAAATGCGCATGCTGTTGTTATAATGAGATTTACCTAAACTGCGTTCCTCTAGCGTTACCGCCTTGAATATACTCCGGTCTATGCCAGTATCGTTAAAATATCATCGAATATCCAAAGACGATACGAATTATGGTGGCAACTGTCCGCCTACGGCCGCTCTTTTTTCACATCGCCATCATGATGTTCGATTTTTGTTACATTTCGTCAAATAACCAGCATTCCGATTTGTATCAAATTGTTATTTTGTAATTGTTTCAATGATAAACCAATCGGATTTCGATTCAACAATGGAATAGACAAGAAAGTATAACAAGCTATGGTACATAGGCAAACAAAAGAAATTGAATTGGAGCTAGAGCGAATTGGAAATTGTATGGATAGCAGCCGACAAAAGGCAGGCAGACGGAAAGGGCATTTTAGATAACCAACCAATGTATCGGTATTTTGAGGGGATAATGCTTTGTTCGGTATTAGAAAGAGGTGTTTGATTGCTTAGACAATACACCGACAACGCGGTCAATAATTAATAGTTACACAAAAATAAATTTGTTCCAAAGCAAAATGAATTTTATTGTACTCTATTTAAGATCGAAGAAATAACTTGTGGACAGTTGTGTGATTTAAGTACGGCCACAACTTGTTGATAGTCATATCGCTTTCTTTATTTAAACGATACAGAGACTCAATTCTTGTTTGTCTCTGAAAGTTATAGTTGTATTAAATTAATTGATTTAATCTTTCCGACAATTCATTTGGGAAATTTGTCCTTGTTGCGTCCAATATTGTTTGATTAACTGACCGAAATCAATAGTATTTCATCCCCTCATTGATTTTTTGTTGTTGTTGTTGTTGTTGTAGAAACTGAACGTGGGAGAACTTCTACAATTTCGATTATCATAATTGAAATGTTTGTTTGTTGAACAATACGTCATAATTTTTTGTTACTTTTAAAATAATAGCAAAACGACGATGAATCAAAATAACACAAATTATAATAAAAGGGAGTATTGTTTAATAATCTAAAGATAATTGAAGCAAAAACTGAATCAAGTAAAACTTTTCGTAGGAAATCTCTTGGAAATATTCCAGATAAAACCATTTTAATTATTCACGACATCTCCTTTAAAGGATTCTTCTGTCTCTGATATATTCTCTGTAAGTATACCATCATTATTTTTCAAGTAAAACTTGAAAAAGATTGAAATAAAATGGTGAACAATCCAAGATTGGTGAATTTTCGACGGAATGCGCACAGTTTGGTATTTTGCCAACACTACAGAAATGAACAAATCTCTCAACATCTGTTCTGTTATAAGGTTGGCAAAAAGCCGTCCACCACTATGATGTATATATTTGATTGAATGCTATTACTTGCCACTGTCGGCCTTCACTTCATATTTCCATGTATAAACACGACATTAACAAATTGAAGCAGCATCATGTTGCTTTGTTCCGGCCAATACAATTATTTCCAGGTGCGTTCTGGACTCAAATCGATCAATTATCGATTCATAATAATGTTTAGCAAAGATTGAAATTAATTTTTTTTTGATCAATAACACACTATATATGAGTAATAAAAATAACTATCACTTTGTTCTATTAAATTCATATATGAATCCTGTTTTATTTTTTAAGTGTAGTTTATTTATCACTACAATGGACTGTAATCAAATATTTTGGTGATTATCATTTTGAAAGTGGATCTCCAAAATAGTTTTCTTGTGCAACATTTGTTGTGTGCGGCATTGTCATGCAATAAGGTGATCTTTCTTCTGTTAACAAGTGCAAGTCGTTTTTCTTGGAGTTTTATCTGGACGTGCTGTAATTGTTCAACCCATTCAGTTGTGTTGTGTGATAACAATTCGAAATGAGTAATTTTATTTTTTCGAACAACGTTCCCATACGTAATCCATTTTCCGTCTCCCCTCACAAAATTTTATTCAAAATAGGGTTCATCTTTTTATATCAACGTATCGATCTAATGTTAGATTTATTTTGTTCCCTAGTTTTTGGAATTGTCGATTGATGATTGTTTATTGTGGCCTTTGCTCAATCGCGACCTTCAAAACGTCGTCATTGAAATCCAAGTTGCAACCTGGCCTTGGTTCATCTGTTAGGGACAAATTTCTGGAACGAATCTGTGTGCTCGCCACGTTTGAACTGTGCTATCTGAAATCAATCTACACACTACACATTTTTGCCACCGTTGCTGTAGTTGTAGCCAAACATATATTTCCACAGCATAATATGGCATCATTAGCACTTTAAAAACTTTACACTTCCTCTATCTGGTGAGAATAATTGTTCAACGTGTGGACGCACCTTAATTTCCTCAAATCAACAACAGAATTAGTAAATCAAGTCTGTATAAATATAATGTGTTCGTTATAAATTCTTATTATTCTGTTACTTATGATATTTACATTTTGATTCAGAAAATAAATATTATCGTTACGGTATAGTTGGCAATATAATTCTAGGTAATTCCGCCAATTTGAAACGTAATTGTTACCACAAAAGAGAATTTGTATCCGTTTGTATATGCCAATGATGTATGTGTCCGGGTCGGCTGTTAGATATCCCTGCAGTTTCCGCAGCAAGTAGCAGTAATTCCAACAACCATCAATTCGATGTTATTCGTATATATCTACATATAGATTTGTATTAGAGCAAATTATTAGGGCAGAATAATATAATTATAGTAATATTCGTTTACTCGCTAAAGTAGTACATACACCCACACATACACACAGAGTGAGAGTGAAATTTATTTAGATTGGCAATTATCTGATATCAAAGACTAATTCATCTTTCCAAATTTGGCAAGTGCAGTAATGTTTACTAACTAATATAGATAAAATACCATCGTCAATGAAATTACCACTGTACACAGCCATCATCAAGAAGACTCATCGAACTGCTGACTGGGCAGAAGCCCTTTCGAAACTAATGAAAACAACTTGCTATCTACTAGAGAATGTTACACGAACATTCCACGTTTTAATCAAACAAACGTCCATTTTGTTGAACTAATAATATTTAACTATCTGCTTATTATTTGAATTATGACTTGGTTTGCACATTGTAAATGTACGTGTTATTATTCTTGTAAACTTCACATCAATTCTGAACTTGTATAGTTTAGTAGAATATCAACAATTAATGTTTTAATCACAAATAAACCATCACGTCAGACGACATTCTTGTAGCAGAATCATTGCCGTACAGAATAAGATATTTAGATACTTAACAAAAGCAATTAAATTTCGTAAATTATCATTTAATTCGATCAATTTAAATGAATCACTCACAGTATCGTGAGTTGTGTGCGAAATTATTGGTTTGTACAAATGAAAATCGTTGATTTATTTTCAAACGACGAAACCATTTATAGAAATCGCATTTCGCTTAGCTTAATTCAAATCAAATTAGCAATGAGTTTGTAAATTAGTTTCCTTAACTCAGTCCGAGTTTACCAAGTGAAGCGTAAAGAATTCCATTCTAATCAGATTAAATGGATAATTAACTATTGTTTTATAAAACCTCAGCTACAGATATAGAAAGTCGTTCTATACGTGGATCACATAAAAATAAAATAAATTCCATTTCAATTCATTTACTAAACTTATCTGAAACTAAATAAAAGATGATTTAAACTACAGTAAACGTAATAATCACTGGATATTGCGAATGCAATTCAAGTCTTCAAAACAAATTCTACGATTGATAAGCATTTCAATTCGGGTTTTATTTAACGAATTTACTAGGCAACTTAAGCAGGATATGTTCAATGATGGCAATCGTTGTTGCACTTATAAACAAAAGCA
Source organism: Meloe dianella (assembly GCA_028455855.1). Classification (NCBI taxonomy): domain Eukaryota; kingdom Metazoa; phylum Arthropoda; class Insecta; order Coleoptera; family Meloidae; genus Meloe; species Meloe dianella. The sequence continues at coordinate 7,784,493 of JAPTHL010000047.1, read as the reverse complement.
AACGATAAGTTCGGATTAAACAAGAACCGTTCAAAATTGGAGTCAACGATTGTTTCAATTCAATTCACAAATGCAGTAGAATAAAGTGGCAACATTGCCAACTAATTTAATTAATCCTCTTGAAGTTTTAATCAACACACAAATAGTGAAAAGATCAAGATCAACAAACAACATGAATATTTCTACTGATTGTTTGAAACGGTCAGTGTAGACAGACAGTTGATCAAATTACCAGGTATCACAATAAAAGATCCAATATAAATCACAATGTGAATCTTGTTAGCAGCAAAAAAAAAGGAAGTATGATAAAATATACGATACACAACAAAATAGATAAGACTGGGGATCAAAGAAGCTTACTACAGATACTTCCATATGAGTTAAAGCAAGATGTAACAGAACTAGGTGGTCGGATTAATCAAACTCACAGTCCTCATAAACTTTTTATCTGTGTCCATTCTCTATCCTCATTTTTTTATTATTATTTATTGAATAGACAGATAAATGATGGACAGTCTTTGATAACTTTGTTTTCACTTTTGCAAATTTATTGCTGTAATAACACAACGGTTACAAACTTGAGCCAGATTATATCAAGCTCAAATGAATTCGGCCAAATCACAATTTAATGTTCTTCTTGATTCGATCCTTTAAAGGATACACATTTTTATGTAACCGATCCATCAGTTTTAGCTTGAAAATTATCATCACTTTCATCTACAATATGTATAACGAAAACGACCCATACCACGGTTTATCTTTATTCAAACAAAACTAATGGATATGTAATTTGAGTCGATATTTGCACATCGACCGTCCGTCAATGACATTTTCCTTCAAGTACCTGTATAGGTACGAAAACCTTTTTTCTCTCCCCCATCTATTTATTCAATTTTTTTCTTCTCTTCTTCTCTTGTAGTTTGTCGACACTCTTTATTTTTTTCCTTTTGTGCTGTCATCACGTTGTTTGAACTGTTGGAAATTTGATTTGTTCGAACGGATGTTCAGATGTGTTAGTTAACAATGTCAAGATAAAAGATTATAGAAAGGGCGCGTCTATTATTTAAACAGTTTACAAAAAGTTGTAGCTAGATATACCACCTTTCATTATATCAATTAATTAACTCGTACCGTCAGCCATATGTCGTCATCAAAATTTGTTTATATGTTCTCATTATGACTCATGCAATGAGTAAGTTAGAAGCAATTCATAGTTTGTAGGGTGGTGTAGTTACGTATATAGTTACGGTCATTAACTACCGCAAAATCCATGGATGGCTGATTGCCATTTGCTAACACCAGAAAAATGATGATGATAACATGAATTTATCATAATTGAACATTCAAAACAAAGAAATCCATGCTTATAGAATATATTTAATAAAAGATAAAATTAGTTTTAAATAATGTAGAGAATGTTTTTGACGATCAAGATAACGATTCAATTACGGAATCAATTAGTAATTTGGAAATACTTTCATATGGCGGCTTGTATTCAATAAGGAAAAGGAGCCTTTGATTCATGTAATCAAATATTTAATTAATTTTAAACGTATTCAATAAAGTGTAAACGAAATTCCACATCAAATATGTTCGAACGAGAATAAAGTAGAGAATGAAAGCTGGCAATCGCCGCCTTGTTTCGTTCCCGTCTTACGCATTTTGAGTCAACATTTTTAGACAGTATGGATCGAAAATAATGAGCCAGCCTTACTAATTTTATAAAATTTCTCCACATCTGTCTGCTATTTCCACTCCTTCTTTATTTTTTGTGCCTATTTTCTTTATGTCTAGAAAATATTTTTTCTTCCGATGGCGATCTAATTAGAGTGTCTGCTTTGAAATGCTCTTTTTTTCTACGGGCAAACCAAAGAGTTTTATTGACTAAAAAAATAATAATAAGTAAAAATATACTGTTAAGAGCTTGTTATAAATTTTCTACGGTTGTTTCTAGTTTTATTTTTATATTTGACGTGGTTAATTATTATGTCGTTTATTTTCGTACTGTAAATTTTCTCTAATTCACCCGCATTTATACAAACGCACTCAGCTCATGTAATTGTACGTTCCCTTTTGTGCAAGTGTTTTACTATTATTTACACTTGACGCTCTTAATGTCTGACTAATTGAAAAATCCCGTTTTCTAAATATTGATTTAAATCTACCTACTAATAATTTAGCTTTCTCAACAAATATATATTAATTATGACCTTAAAATTTTCTTTTACAATTCGATTCGAACATAAACGATATCTGATTTATGCGTTTAACATTATGTTTACGTCGTCTAGGAAAAAAAGGGTGGTTACTACTCATAGATATGTATTGAATAAACATGGAAAACGCACACTCTACAACAACCATGGACAATTATTAAGTAACCCAAATGGACGTACCATAGACATGTATTGAAAAAACATGGAAAAGCGTGACGGCGTGACTATCTCTAGCTATCTCTACTTGTTTCATATAGTCATCACCGTTTTTATTCTCGTTCCTTAGATATTTGCGCCGCCTATAAGGAACTACTACTTACAATAACGAACTCATGCTACCATGCTACCAATGCTTTTAGTATAGGAGTGTCAAGACCTGTTTATAAGACCGTGCTCTTGACCCACAGACAAAAATCAATTATTTTCTAAACGAATGCTTGCAACCTGTATGTACTTTATAATTCAAAACGATTGTTGAAAAGAAATTTAATTACTTTTCTGTTTCAGTTGTATTGGTATTAATTAAATATTTATAGACATATATCTAATCATCAGATCTAATGTCTTTGTCGAACATAATAAAGAAAAGTTATGACGTACACATTTATAATTAAGACATTATTAAAGCACTATAAAATTTGAATGGAACATTAATGTCTCCTCAAAAATTCAACAGTAAATTTTTTAGGCTTTTCCTTTTTTCAAAAGCGAAACAACCGAAATTGATTACCTGTCAGAAACAGTTGTTGTGATATGCATAAAAGTTTTTATTGCTTTCCACGAAATCTAGAAGCAAGAATTGTTGTTTTTGTTGTTGTTGTTGCAACTAGAATATTGTTAACATAAGTAAAAGGAAATATTCTAAAAGGAAAAAGCAATAAATGACAATATTCGATTCGGAAAAACTAAAAATATAAATGTGTGTAAAAATACATAAATTTTGTCAAATTAATCATTTGAATTTATTTAATAAAATATGAAACAACGTGTTAATTGGGTCCCTGCATCCAATTCAATATCAACTAATAATAATGAAATCTCTACAAAAACTAATGGTATATCCGTTTATACGTCAATATAACATTAATAATAACAATAATAATTTTTCCGATAAAATGGAACTCGTTCTAACAAAAAACATAATTAAAACACACACACAAACACACATATGTATATGTATGTATATATATATATATATATATATATATATACATATACATATATGTATATATCTAAAATTCATTAATTGAAACGTATAAATATGCATGTCGGTCGAGTGTTGGTGAAATCGTGATTTAAATTTTTAAACGTAAAGCTCGCATGTCATATTTATAGCATACTGAAATACGTGACATAATTATGGTAAAAGCAATTGTGACCGGTCGGTAAAAGTTGAAAGGAAATGCTAATTTCGTCTATATCTCTTTTTTTCGTGTGTGTGGCTCGATTTCATTCTGTTGTGTTTCTGTGATGTTCGATTGTATGGCAAAAAAGGGGCTTTTTACAATTTTTACACGAATGTTCATTATCAATTTCACTTTGTATGGAGGGAATGAGCGGAAAAATGAAAATTGATAGAGAGAAGAGCTTGATTAATACGTTAATAAATGTACAAAGATGTGTCTTTGAGTCGGGTTTTTTTTTTGTAAATAGGGAGAAAAGTTCGCATTGTTAACCGTTTTCTTTGAGACCTAGCCGGTCTAATTAAAAGTTTCCTGTTTACTGTAATAATTTGCAAATTAGAAGGTCGTCTACAGTTAATCGTTTAGCACAAGGCATAAATACATCATTCGATATTTACTAATTTCATACTATTTCGCATAGTAGTAATTGGCTTGATCCTCTGATTAAACGGTAGTAAAACTGCAGTAATTTGTATATAGACACATAACACACACACACAAATATTCAAGTGTAATATTTATTTATAAATTCAGGCATATTTAGAGACAAACTAAATCAATATCAAATCCATAGGATAATAAATCAGGTTACTGTAGCGCTTACTCTAATTCAACGTAATTAGCTCAATTGTATCCTATCTAACAATAATCAAAAATCACGCCAATCAAATGTGCAACAATATTAACAAATTAAAATTAACATAACAAAAAGAAGTAAATTAAAATCGGGCATAAATGTAAAGATTTCGTCCTTAGGGAGGACTTATGCTGAATATTCACCACTCCTCAATAATAATAATAATAATTAATTAAATGTGTTGAAACCAAACAATTCCCCAAACAAATTTCAATGCAAATTGGAAAAATGGAATTAAATCCTTTTTTTCTTGTTTTTTGTTGTTACAATTATTGTTAACAATCTGTTTATTTAATCCTGGAAATATCCTTCTCATCCCATATTTTAAACGTTGGTAATTTAAGAATTACTCACCCAAATTCATCAAACGATGACTCAACTATAGAAGTAACTGGCAATATTAGAATTGCTCATATTTCTGCGTATCTGTTAATTTTCATTTTAATAATGATTTAAATACGTATATACATATAGATATATGATATTAAGAAGATCAAAGCAAATCATTTTGCTTTTGCCAACGTTCTATTAATTATTCTCTTTAAAAGCGAGAACCGAACAACATGCAATAACTTCACAAATATCGGTTTGAAACAACAAGTTCGGGATAATTTGATCGAGATTGCATGTTACAGTTCCACTCTTGATTAGTTTGTTAGTGTTTCAACTGATTTAAAAGGGGGGTTAGTGTGAATTAAAGGAACACAATACCAACTTCTCTTGTTGGTCACACTTTTTTTAATTAAAATTACCAACACAAACTCTTAATCGGTTAGTGTAGACCTTTTATTCCAATTTAACATGGACCCAGTTTTTTGCCACGCACACAAACATATCTATGAAATGTTATAATGATAACAATTGTTTTTCGTCTCAATTTTGCTCGTTATTTTAACGCAAAGAAGATCTAATAGTGAGTTATACTACAGTTGTCGTACTTGGCCCGGCAGCACTGCTCCTAATTTTTTCCCCACTATTTATCCCCGACAATGATTGGGCAATTCATAAAAAGATTGTTCAGATTTATTTGCAGGAGATTGCAGATTTATTCTGTTCATTTTTTTTCCAAAATTAATATTACACGATTCAATCAATCAATCTATCGTGAAATATTCAGCGAAGCGAGTTTTCGAAATTAATAAAAAAACAATTTCCTTTTCAATATACCGAAAATCTATTATCGAAAATTTTTTAATCAACTTATGAATGAAACAATAAAAAAATACAAAAACGACTGTAATTTTGAATTTTTTCTTTCGATAGCTATAAAATTGGTATAATATTAAATATAATAAAAGCGGCAAAATTATGTCACACTCACACACACGCGCACACACACATATTATATCGTTTACTATTGAAGATTATCCCTATAAATATTGTGTTGCTATAATAAAATATGGCATATTTCGAATTTCTTCAACAAAGAGTTCCAGCATTTTTCAGGTTCTTTTTCGTATAAAGTTCCTAACATTATTAAACATTTTCGAAAGTTTTAAGCTTCGATTATTCTGCAGAGGGTTCACACTCAATTCCTGTACAGTAGAAGCAGACAATTTTAATAAGATATGAATTTAAAAAAAGAAATATATGCATTTATGTACATATTTCCCAAACGATGATAAATAATCGTATAGTCTATTTTGGCATGATATTTTTTCTTTTATAAATCTGTTTTTAAATACAGTATTCACAGAACCATCTCGTTTTCGATTAATTAATAACAATATAACAAGCGTGGAAAGGGGAATAGAGAGAGCGAGTGAGAAAATATGGCGCATATGTGTTTGTTCGTCATCATGTTGTTTAAGTTTGTTAGTGGGTCGTGGTGTTGTAACTAGGGGCCTTTACAACACAAGCACCCTGTCCCGTTACGTTTTCTACCTCTCCTGAAATTGATGATTAAAGTAGTTTTCAGGTGAGATCATACCGTGATCGGCTGAGAACGCCACCACCCGGACTATTCCGGTTTAGAGGGTTTCCTCCCTTAATTTCACAGAACGCTTGGCGTCAGTAACATTCCGGTAATTCTACAGGGTTGGTTTGCGATTGGTACTGTTGGAGTTGGTAACGGCAGCGATACCAAGGCAGACGCGCGCGCGATTTTATAAATCCCAATAAGAATTTGTGACTTTAAAAAAAAATTCTTAATGACTTCCATGTCGATAAACAATTCATATGCAGACCAAATTTAGAATTTTTTATGTGAACATTGTGTAAAATAGTGTTTTTTTTCTTTAGTGGAGATAAAATTATGCAGTTTATTGTCATCTTGACAGCAATCTGCTGTGTAACCAGTCAGACAATATTGCCAGACGAAGAAGAGACAGGTTGGTTTCTTTTTTATTCAAATGTAATTTATGTGTCCATTGTCCGACTTCTATGTGTTTTTGTTACACTAAATTGTGACCTGATAAGTCCTGCGGACTTTCAGAAACTAATTGTACGGGTTTTCATAGAAACTCTAGTAAATTCCGGGATTTTAATAAATGGAAAGCTTAACTAACGGGAATCTCAACCGATATTTCAGCTTTAATAACATAACTGAATTAAGATATTCAACTCGTTCTTCTGTTGCAATTGTGTGTTGTCGGGTTTTCTTGATCCACCCCCAAAAGCACTACACAGAAGGATAACTCGGTGCGCTTTCCAGCTCCTACCGGACATTAAGCTGTCTTCCCATTTATCATTTTAATTGTAGTCTGGGAAATTTAGGAGAATCTTTTTACGAATAAAATTTATACTAAAACGGTAGAGATATTATAATGATTTCTGGAGCAGAATAGGCAGGTCAATTGATTTGAACGGTCCCATGTCAAATACGTGGAACAAATAAAACTTTTCAACTTTTCGCATGAACTGCCCAACAATAGCTATCTATCTCTTCCGTAATTGTAGTAATAGTGAAGCTAATCTAAAGAAAAATATATGGAAAACTGTTGAAAATTGGATAGTGACAATAGTGTCGACATTTGTAATGATTACACCAAACCCCCTTGACTAACTTGGCATTATGTTGATTTATGTTATGGCTGACAGTCCCCATTCCAGTTGTTGTTCTTCGGTTATACGGTGCTCTTTTTGCCACAGCCCAACAATGAATTAAATTATCATTTAAATGTTGGTTAGTTGAGGTTTGTGTATATTTTTGTTTTTCTTCCACTTCTTCAATTTTTTCTTTATTTGAATAATAGAATATCCCACCTTCTATAATTATTAAATTTCGTTGGAATATACACGTGAAATCAACAGTAAGCAAATTTTAATGAAAATGGGCAGTTGGTGTTTCATTTTTCATAAGTAACTTTTTATTTCGTGACGTATTACTCCTTTTCTCTGCCGTGACTCAATGTAGGGAAGTGTTGTTTTAGGTGAGGGAATGGCCCTGTAACACGGAATGATTCATGTTATCGTGTCTACGATTCTTGCGGGTGGCCAGATGTTGCGAGGCAATAACATTGGCAGAATAGTAGTGAAGGCAGAGTACTGCTTTTTGGAGAGAAATGAAAAACAAGAGAAAAAGAGGAGGAAAAGAAAACACCCTCTCTACTTGCTTGTCGATATTTTGCAAAGAAACCAACCGCCACCATCACCACTTTGGATTTTAATATACAACCGATCACCACATATACATACATACATACATACACACATCTATCCAATTCCCCCAATTCCGAATATATTAAGCCATATATTTGATATTTCCGTTGGCATTGACGTATATGTGGCACGTTTGAATTTTTTAATATTGACAAATTCAACACACATTTGAAACGTTATAGTTGAACATATTCAGACAATTTTTAACTAAATCTGTGCCACATGTGTAAACGTGCATTAATAATTAAATTTAAAAATTCATTCATTAACTCTCTCCGTCAATATACCTATATAATACTGAATTATTAATTGAAATTTTCTGTAACTTGGACCGTTATAATTGTCAGTTATTTGGACTTTAATTGAATTCGAACAAATGTAATTAAGCTAATTACCCACCGCCTCCACCTTTAGATTTGCTTTGGTAATAAAATTATTCCGAACTGTATTGATGGTTAAATCATCAATTAAATTTTTATTCAATTTTCTTTACACTCCTATTTCAATTAGGGTTTACCAAAAAAAATGACGTAATTTAGAACTTTTCAATTTATAACAAGAAATCGACTTCAACTTGTAAGGAACTGGACCTTTTAGGGCATTGATGACGCACTGTCTGTATCAAATCCATTATCCTTTAAGACACGTTTTCTCCTTGTAGCATTTTTATTGGCAGATATACAGTTAACGTCTGAATAGTATTAAATTATACAAAGATGTGCTTCTTTGCTAAATTAGGGGGTATTTAATATTGGAAAAGGAATGATAAATGGGCAATAGTTGGGGCTCTAGACAAATCTGAAGGTGTACGGTGTTGAATCTGTTTGTTGTGCAGAAAACTACGTAATATTTCACATAATTCTAAAGTTTTCAACATTTGCTAGAGTAAACTTGAATTCTCATAGAGGATGTGGGTGTAGTAAATTCTTGAAAAAAGAAAAATAACCAAAAAATTGGTCGTTGAATTGTTTGGAAGACGGGATTGATTTTAATAATTTTGAATATTTAATGACATTAATAAGAACAACGAAGCTCCTATAAAATCATTTGTCTAATATTAGAAACATATTAGCAATTCAATCTCATAGTCCAGATTAACGTCTAGGCGAATTATCTGTACATAAATCACGTAGATATATGTAAATTTGTTTACCAACTAAACAAATAAGCTACGTTCAATGATAATAATAGTAATCAAGACTGTAACATGGTATCGGAATTCGCTAAAGGAAAAACTCTGGGGCTTTTTCTTTGTTCTCATCTAGTGATGGTCGAAAGATATGTCACAAATGGGAATGAATTTAGCATAGAGCTCAAAGACAAACATTTTTTCTTGTGGAAGAATTTTCTTTTTTGCCGTAACACAACAGTAGTCTGGGCTATAAACGAGACTGATTAGAGCTTTCCGGGGACTTCGAGTACATTATAAGTTTATTTTAGAAAAAAAAATTATACGTTAATCTGATCATGCTTTTTTGCCATCAGTTTATTACCGTCACTTATGTTTTGGTATCATGAAAGAATTACAAAAAGATTTATTAGCTAGAGTTGAAATTAAAATATTCAAACAATTTAATATATATATTTAAGATAATTGCCTGAAAATATTTTTTTTCCATATTTGTATAAAAATTGTAATTGTTAAACTGTATTTACCGTAGACACGCATTATTCATGTTTTTCTATGTATGTTTTTATATTGTAAACACCAATAATGCTTTATTCACTCCCTTTATTGATCCAAGATTTTCATTATTATAACTATAATACACAAAATGGTTGGTAGATTATTAGAAGAAGCATATAATCACGTGTTCGGCAGAAGCAAAAATAATGAACATACAGTCATTCATCATCAACATTCTTTTACTTAACTCATTTAGATAGTAAAGAATCAGAAAATCAATAGACATCGATCAAATTGTTAAACAACTTGTCTAATAAATTTGTTCTAATTGGATCAATAAGTTTTCTTTTGTTGTTAGATTTTGTTTTATTATTGTCGACCAATATTAGAGTCAGATTATTGAGAAAAATAAACACGATAATTGATTGTATCAACCTATTTTAGTTCACATTAATAATTTCTTGTTATTTTCGTTTGTTTTTTTGTTGTGTACGAAATTTGCCTTTAAAACGAAGCCCGACAGCGATTTATAATTTGAAGTATGTCAAACGAATGTGTCAAGTAAAATTTTCAAACTTTATGGTTGATTTATTTTTAAAGCTTCACCAAACGCAAGTCTCGAGGTTTTCTACTTCCAACTTTGTACAATTTGTTTTGGCAAAGTTTTTATAGCACTTATTAATCTTCAGTTCATGCTTAATTACACAATCGTGCCATTCCATAGTGGGATACAATCTACAACTGCAAATGCTCTAATAGAAATAATCGGTGATCTATGAAAAAATTGTTTCTATAACGAGATAACAGTTGTTGTTGTTGTTGTTTTATTTTAGTTATTATTAAAGCATTCAAGGATAGTTGAATCTGTTGCCAATACAACTGAGAAATGAAAGTTGGAAAGTTGTGAACTTTTATCAGTTCCCAAAGGAGAATGTTTCTTCAAGACGACTCTAAATACTAACCGTTATCAGCTCATGGGTACACTTATTATTTCATGGTGCTATTGTAGAAGTATTCACAACTGTCTCGAATTTGATGGGAGAACACGACAATGTCCTCACTTGTATCAAATATTCATATAAAACAATATAAAAGCAATGGCGCAGCAATGGAGATGTAAAGTTTGACTTACACAAGCTGTTCAAATCAATGGTAGGCTAATAAGCGATTTTATCAACGAATTTTTGTGTTTACAATAAAACTAAAATCGCATTGATCTTCTTACTCAGATTGAGTTAAATGCCAATTATGGTTGAGTTCATATTTCATACTTTATTATGAATCAAATCACTACAAATTTCACTTTTTGATACGACACTGTACGCACACGATTGACTTTGATTGATCTTTCAAACAGGAAAGAAACGAAAAAAATAGAAACTACTTAAACTTTGATCATGATTAAAATCTATTCTTTCTTATACACAAAAATTTTCAGAAAGTCAATTTGTGGATCTAATTTTGCGAATTTTATTAGTTAAAGGAGAGAAGAGAGAGAGAGAGAGAGATAGCGAGAGAGGAAGTCCTGGAAGCAGCTGGAAGATACAATGGAAATTATCCGCCTATGGCACTTCTTTCTACAAATTTGCGAATCTTGGAAACTTTTTTTTTATATGTTTTGATAAAGAATTTAAATGCCTTCTGTTTCTGGTAGAAGTTAAAATGTAAAGATTTATATTGTTTCAATAAAAAGAAACTAACGAAGACAATTTTCAATAAACGTGCAGTGGCGTAGCTTGAGTGTTTGCCGTCCGCGGCCAACCCTGAGATTGCTGCCGTTTCAGTACACACCAAAAATTTAATGTAAATCAATGTTCTGCGATCGTACAGAAAGTACACATGAAAAAGTCGCAATTAAGAATGAAAACAAAACTGGGAAGAAAACTGAAATTACTTGCAGCTCAGTTTGTTTAAATGTCTACATATTTAAACTGTAAATTTACCAGAAATCTTAGTATTTAAATATTTGCACAGTTCTAAAATAATAACGTGAAACGAGTATTTTCTTTTCAAAGCAATACTTCTGTTCTTTTCGTCATTGTCACCTCCAATGGAGAATGGGTGACATGATGTCAACAGAAGAAATAAGCAAGAACGCTTAATGAACGTTCTGATAAAAAGAAAAACACTTTATATATTTTTTCTTTGTACATACAAACGGTTTTTGTTGCTTGTGTTGTTATTGTAGTTGTTGACGGTTTTGTACTGGTCATAAAGATAGAAATGATGTTTGATAAATTGCCACCCTTTATTTAAATAACAATAATAAAATAAGAACAAGTGCAATTATTGATCCTGTTGCAATAAATGTGGTTGCAGTAGGTAGCCGAATATTTCTTGTTGTATTAATCTCTTTTGGTGGAGTGTTTTTACCGAAAAAATGGTCGTTTGTGAAATGAAATATTGGCTATCAATTATAACGCCGCCGCCGACACCACCACCGCCGCCGCCGCCACTAGTATATACTGGTGTCTCTTCTAGTTAATATCGGTGCTAGAGAATAAAATATAACACAGCCACTAGTTAATAAATGTAGGAATTTGTTATCTTCGAAAACATTAATTTTGTCATAAAATTTAATTTGAAATGATAGAATTCTCTTTTCAACCTTTATTAAAAGTACCAAAAAAAAATTGCCGAAATTCATATCAACTCCTCATTTATACTTCATTATCGTTTTCTACCTTTCCGTCTCGTCAATTCTTATCATCTTTGAGATGACTTGAGGCGAATAGAAAGCTGTATTTGCTTATTTACCAATAAACAAAAACTTGTCCACTAAAAGTAGAAATGGAACAACATAGTAGGCGAAATAGGTGAACTGTACAATTCCGGACTTCCTCAATATATAGAAGTTTCATAATTGCGGTTGGTTGGATATATAAGTTTTCGGGTGAAAGGGCGTATAAGATCCAAAAACGATAAGCTATATAGTTCACTCGTCATCTTACTGTTACTGCTATACAGAGAGGTCAAGTTATTGGATTATATTGATTAGAAAGGACGATCAAATAAGCGGCACAGATTCGTCTTAGATGAAATGTGTACGTACACAATACATTTATATATAAACATGTCAAAGCAGTCTATTGATAGGTGTGAATACGATTGTACATTTGTGAAACATTTAACGTCTGCATAGGCATACTTGAACTGGAAATTTCACTTTCTGTTTGAGCAAAAATTGAATTTAAACCGCCCCACATATGAATTGAAATACAAGATTGGTAGAAACGTGAAAATAATTTAAATACAAAACATAAACTAAACTATATACAAATCGGGATCTCTTCTAACATTGATTGTCAATTGCAACGTAATGCAACACGTGTTACGATATGTGAGTAAAATTTTGAACCATCTGCAGAACTTGATTTTATTCATCGTTTTAGATAGCAGCAAAGAAAGTCTTGCAGATTTACGGATGTTATATTATATTAAAGCCTAGTTTTATTGTTACAAAAGGTTGTGCCTCGTTCACCTGCTACAAGCAATTAAAATTTAATAGAGTTTTACATTTTACAGATAGTGTTCGATGTGCATGTTCAATCTCATTTCTTATCAATAAAATATAAGAATTCAAACAAGTGTCTCAGTTTTCTCTACATAACACATATCACACTATCCGTTTAACTTCGTTATTTCTTATCTAATTAAGAGAAGCTTAATAAAAACAATTCTGTTATATTGCACGTAGGAGTTAAGATGTTTATCCCCATCAATACAGAACCCATTCAGATCTAAAAATAACTGTTCAAACATTGAAAATAGTATTTTATTAATATTTCCATTTTATTCTGTTTCATTCAATTAAAATTTCTTGATTTAGATTTCCAATACAATTGATACGTATGTTGTTCGTTAATTATAAATTCTTGATTATGTGTCGCTGCATGTTGAATTGGGAAATGTTTTTCATGGAATAAAATCAAAATAAAAACATCATTCATTCTCACGTTATTTTTATCTACCCACAATATCCACGACAACTTTATTTAAATTTATATTTTACAATAGCTAAATTCTACGTTGACCTACATTCTAGTGAAACATTAATTAACAAATAACCAGGTGTATACAATGAAGCCGGTAAGAAACGAACAGGCAGTAACATTGTGGTGGGTGGATATGAAGTTTCATATTAATTTCTATAAATTCACGGTGTTACACATCCATCATCGAAAGCCTTCTCAATAATCTTTCAGATATCAATGAAATTGTCATTTAGAAAGATCCACCTATCTAATCAGTGTAACCCAATTAATTTCAAATTGCACATCCAAAATGAACTGATGTAAACACCTCAACTACATCACAATCTATCACAATTTTTTTTATATAAACGAATTCACACAAGTAGAAAAATTCAACAAAAGGAGGAGATGAATCAACAACAACAACAACAACAACAACAACCATTGAGGGGATTATTCAATCATATACCAACAAAACAGATTGAAATATAAGCGAACATCTGCTACTCAAATGGTAATCAAACCATGTACAGACGCAATGTTGTTCTGCTGATTATTAACCGAATGTCCCCCTCAATACGTTGACATCAAAAATTGGTTTGTTTGTGTTTTGTTGTACAACGTAAAAATTAGAGAAGAGTTGTTGTTGTTGTTGGTGATTCAGAATTGAAAATACTTTCGTGTAAAATCCGTCAAAGATTTCTGTTGTAGAACGAGAATTAATTATGCACGATAATTGACTTTCGGTTTCATCTAAATGAATTACAAATGATCCTAAATAAACAATATAGAACAAAAGGATACATCATATGTACATATGTTTCAATTTAATATTACCGAATAGAGAATTTATAATCTGGGAATATTCGAGAATGTAATGTCAATAAATTCAATTTACTGAAAATATATATTAGGTAGATGAAAATCAATACTATACTGATTTGATAACATTTCACTATAGATTGTTGATAATTAATTGATTATATTAGACTTGAAGGTATTTGAAATTGCCTGATATGATGTTATTGTCTCACGAGACTTGTTCACCACCACCACCACCACCACCATCCTCATCTGACCATTAATTACTCCCCTAACAATTGCACCTTATTTCACCCATCGTAATTACCCAAGCAGCTATTCTTTCATTTCTGAACAATCTCAATATAACATATACACCATCCTAACGGTACTATTACAGTATAAAATATTGTGATATTTCATAAAACATTGTCGACACTTTTAGAAAACTTGGCTAGATTCAGCTACAGGTTTAAAAATTTATAGCCAGAAAAACTTGATAACAACCTTTAGACGTGGCAGTGGTGGTAGTGTTCGGCGATAGTATCCTCTAAGGATGGGTCGCGAAATTATCTGCCCCACTACTACCACCACCACCACCACCACCAACAAACAAAAGCTTCTATTGTATTATGGTTGAATACAACACAACACTGTATCAAAGTGTTAAATTGTTCGCTTGAGACTTAGCGCAATTAAAAATTCATAATCAACGCCCTAGAGTACTAATTAGCCAATTATTATAAGTTGTAACAGTTTTTTTTTTATGAAGATTCTTGTGTAGCGAACAATCATTACAACAAATCGTCAGCAGTTTTATTGGTTGTTTTGTAAACAACAATATTAACCTTATTTTTTATTGTAAATATATAAATATTCAGGCATGTATATGAGTAACGAATAAATCAAGTTGTTGACATAAAATAATAAAAAACAATTGAGATAATATACATATATGTATATTCTTTATTATATTTGTCACGAAAGCCTCAATATTGTATAAACAAAAAAAGCCACTAATAAAATCGGAATGAGTAGGCCTTTAAATTATAATCTTTGATTTGGCAATCGATTTTAATACAAAATCAACAGTGGCGACGACAACAACAACAATCATCTTAGTTGTAAGAAGATAGCTGGAGGGTTGAAAACGATAGATAGGCACTCCTCATTCAGGCACGTAAAACCCGTTCAAGGGGTCTGAGATGGCGACGTTTGCAGTACGTGGCCGCAGATAACGCACACAAACGTATATTAAATGGTATGTAAACTCCACTGTATACACTCATTTCGTAAATAACGTCTCCCAACGTGAATGGTTATGAATTTATAGATAAACGATTCCCCTGCATACATATATAGGCCAATATTGATGATATTGCCAATATTTATTTAAGTTAACATAAAATTATACAATATCTATAATATTGAAGCGTATACATATTTAAACGATAATTGTATCCAATAACTGTAAACTTTAACTTCAATCATCTAATAAATAATAGTTATGGCTTAATTTGTTGACCAAACTATATAATTTGCTCACACACATACACATCAATATGCACAGGTGGATTAAAACAGTTG
The DNA here is from genome assembly GCA_028455855.1 of Meloe dianella. Lineage (NCBI taxonomy): Eukaryota > Metazoa > Arthropoda > Insecta > Coleoptera > Meloidae > Meloe > Meloe dianella. The sequence continues at coordinate 7,768,648 of JAPTHL010000047.1, read as the reverse complement.
ATTAATGGAATCTCGTGTGGGAGGGGATCTTGCACGCAAAACACACCTATTTACCAACATGACCTGCCTAACAAACAAAATCAATCTAAAAAAACAAAAAAAAACATCAATAATATGATGTTGTTACAGTTTCATTTGACATAATCGAAAATGTCAACGACAAACAAAATTTTACATTTTATTTAATAGGTACAGAACAAGAATTTTGATCGATCTGCTACTTCTTTCTACATAATACTATTATAATTATATTCAAATGACCTGATTTTATGACAACCACATTTCTTAAAATAGAAATATTGTTGAAAAATTGCACTGCTCGTATTAGAAGACTGTGTAATATAATCGAAACGTAAAACTATTACACAAATCTATACAGTTGAAGATTTCAAATATCAACCACACAAATGCAATCAATCCTCGTCAAAACAACTATCAAAACCGATCATCTGGGGCAATTTGTTAAAATGTAAGATATCGTCGTCATTTTAGAACGCCAACAACGCCGATATTTACCACAGAAATAATGGAATATTTCCTACAAATGATTGATATCGAATGATTTCGAATTATTCAACATATTTACAGAACAAACCCTTAATATGAAATGGAAAATAATAGAATATTTCTACATAAAAGAAGAAAAAACGAACAGAAAAGATCTATAGTGATCATCAGAAGGAAAAAGGGCAAAAGACGGGCAAATATATTGATAAATGGCTCTATCGACCTCAAGTCAAAGGTCGGATGCAAAAATGTTTTGGGTCAATCGTTGCAGATAACCATTAATCAAATTCAGAGGCTCTTAAATGGGTGTTTATTTGCACAATTTTTTCATTCTTCTATATAATAGTCAATAATAAAGCATTATAAGTCTCGATTGTGGCCTTTAATGACCATTTTTCTAACAAACGTTAAATTTATCACCACTACAATTAAACTTGCGGAGAATATTGATAGGGAAATGAAAAATGAAACATCAATAATACAATAGATGCAGATTATCTCACATTGTTCTAAATATCAGCTATTTTTAGTGGGTCAATTTCAGTTAAAATTTCGGTGGATGCGCCCGGGTTACGCTCGCATCACATTTTTGACAACATTTCACCATTGATATTTTCAAATAATTAATTCACAACAAACTTGTATGAAATTCCTGATATTGTTCAATAACTGTTTGATGTTGTTGTACAACATAAAATGGAATACAATGTCGTTTTATAAAACACGAGGATTGAATTTATGTTATCAATTTCCGTTTAATTTTAATATTAATTAACACACTGACATCCTTCTCTAAGCTATTTCAGTTTTCGCTTGATAAGTAGAAATCTATCGATTTTCTACTTATTAGAAACTTAGTTTAGCAATTACGTAAATTCTCTTTGTTCATTTTGAGAATTGTAAAGTTTTCAAATGAACAACAACAACAACATAAGAAATAAAAGTTTGTAAAATATATCTGTTCCTGAAACTAAGAGCACCGAGTTTGAGAGTAGAATCTAATCTTGAAACACACTAGTCTCCAGGCTGATTGTCACCTATTTTACACTACCTATGGAATCCAAAACACCTGCAATGCCCATTAAACAACATGGCGCGCTTAATCGAGGCTTTTCATTTATATGGAAAACAGTTACAATATTGAATTTTATACAAACGTTCAAAAATTTATTCAGAATCAACAGCATCAGTCTGTACTCTGATCTTAGTTGAAACTATAATGAAAATCAAAACAGTACAGGAAAAATGCTTTGATAATGTAACATTCACACGTATATTAAGTTGAATATTTGCGTGATGGAAAATAAAAAAAAACGGGAGTCTTGATTAATTCGATGTCGTTTATGTGGAAAGCTAGATTTTAAATATGTTTAAATCGAGCACGAAACAAGTAATATTCCAGATTTATATTCTTTAATATTTCAGTTGAACAAAATTAGAATATTATGAAATAGTACGGTAGATAAAAGAGACACAAGTTGGCATGCTATTCTACCAGCATTATCATTTCTTATTGTAGTTTTCTTTGAGAGAATTTCTTCATAACGACATAACAATTGTAATTAGAACATCTGTGTGTCTCATATAGAGAATATTAATTTTAAAATATGATGAAAATGCTCTTGTTATACAACAGATGGCATTATTTCAACTGAATTTTCATATACGTGAAGAATATGTATATAGGTATGTTGTCTTTTTAAAAGAAAGAAAAGTGCGAGTTTTTTTTCTTTTCATCACCACCACCACCATTACCAACATAATTCGTTTTTAAAAGGATCGATACTAACAGTTGCTCCTAATGTGTCCTGGCAATCCTTCAGTAACGACTTTTAAATTGTTATCTTGAGTTCGTTCTTCTTTACCAAAAAAAAAACATCATTCTCTATCGCATTCGATTTTTGATATTCACCACTATAATACTATTAACATACTACGCATCAATCTATTTCGAAACTTTAAACAATTTGTCGTTACCAATTTTGGTTTCTTGGTGTTTTGGGAAACTGTAATCCATCTGCCAAATTAGTAGATTGCACAGTAAAGCTCGATAATCTTCTCTAGTGTAAAGTGCTGAAGATTTCACCACAAACTAGAAAAGCACAGGTCTTGATCCGATATGTTGTCGAATACTGGAAGAAGCTGGATGATGTGCTTGTAGTCTTTTAAAAGGTTTCCAACCATTACTAAAGTTAAACAGCCTTAGGTCTTTATAGATAAACTAGACAAAGTCGAAGTATTCACCAGAATTATCTCAATTCCATCCTTTCAATCGATATTGCTACAAGTTTCACAAACATGCAATTTTAAACTAATTACAATAGAAGAGAAATAGCTATTTTTCAATATAATATCATTTTTTTCTTCGTTCATGTATTTTCAATTTCATTGATTGATTTGATGCATTGGAAATACTATTTTCCATTAAAAAAAACTGGAGATTTTCAATACTTGTAACCGAATAATTAAAATTTCTAGATTTAGTAAAATGAAATTGAAATGTTTGGGCACATCTGGTCGGTCAACACCTGACTCAGAATTCACTCAATTATGTCAAAAGAAATCGACTTTCAACAGTAAATTACATTGCAACAAAGCGTAACAATTGACAATAGACAATCATTTTTGTTTATCATTTATTCTGACCAAGATTAACGACAGATGAAACATCCATAATGAACAGTCACATTTCAAATTTACCGAAAGCGTGCTCTAACACAGATTAGACTTCATTTTCTATTATTGATTCAACGAATACGTAGGCAAACTGAAAACTAAATACAATAAGATGTTGGTAATTTATAACGTAGATGTATCTAAAAAAAAGGAATCTCTTGTGGATAATTTGTCAAATTTAGAACGTTATATAGCATCGATCCTAGAAAGGCCTAGATTTTCACTAGATAGAGTAACTAGGACATCTACTCAAGTTAGGTGTTACTAGTGTAACTTGGGCATTTATTAAGATAGAAGGTTAGAGAAGTAAAAACTTATGAGGCGAAGTGCTTGGAGGATCCACATGTCCAATAAATTCAAACCACTGAGCATTACGAAACGCGTAAACAACGATTTTCGAGGTCACTTTACTAACACAACACTCTATCGAAACATATAAATTCACCAATGAGACTTGTACGCAATTTTCAGTTTTATCGACAATGAAATCTTTTTTCTTTTTTTAGAAATTGATCCCCATACTCGATTCGATTAATTTATCGTTAATGTATGTTATCAAATCGATTTCGATGCATGAGTAGTGTGAATGTGGAGTGCATAAGGACCAGCTTATATCAGTAGCTATACTGTGGTGATCACCAACAAATTATATCCTCGGAAATATTGTCAATATTTTTATACAGGCTGTATGTACATTATTTAGGTACGTAAGCATTATGACAATGGTGATAGTAGAATGAGGTGCACTCTTTGTAGCCAGCTTGATGGCACAAGTGTATTGGCCGATAGCACTCCTATATATAACTTCTTATAAAATTGTCCTGTAGACGGCAATATAAACACATTTCCACTATATCAACTCAATACAAGTCTATTTCAAATTGGACAAGTTATTGTTGAAAATAAAAGCAAAATCGACGATTCTGCTGTGAAATGGCTATAAGGGACAAGGAGAAAAACAGTATTGCTTTCAAAAGTAATCTACGAAAACTGGAATCTATAGACGTTTGCGAATAGCAATTCTATTTTCAGTTACCAATTCCATTTGTAGGTGTTTTTGTTGTTGTTGTTTTTTTAAATGTTTATATTATTTAGAAAACATTTCAGACATTCAAATATGTTATCAGTAACGCCTCTAAAACATCAAATATAGATGCAAGGCAAAAAAAAATTGAATCGCATCGTCTATTCTGAGCATTATTTAATATTTTATTGGAAAAAAAATTTTACTATAAAACAAACAAAAATCCATCCAGCAAGTACAGTGATCTCCATTTAATTTGTTCATATTTCTATCTGTATATGGCTCACTCATGTAAATTGTGTGAAAATTAAGTTTCAGACTATTGTATTTCTAATAGAATAATTTTTATCATGCTTTTATCTCTAGGATCAATTTTAATTTGGCTTGATTTTAATTATAAGTTAGCAGACTCTAGTTAATAATTATACAACTCACATAGTTGATATTTAATAGCAGACTATACCTCCTAGATACTATTTAATTTAATTTAACTTTAACAGAAAAGAACAATAATTTAATTAAAATGTTTTACTATTTGAAATAGCCGTAATTATGGTAATTTTTATCGTTTCATCACTTTGTAATGAACTTAACTTAGGGTTGTTTTACACTAACAATGTAGATGATTTCAATTCAATATTTTTTTTATATACAAATAAACTTATTGCGTTTGCGTTGAATGATCAAATGAATATATTTAGATGGCACGTATATTAAGTATTAAATTTATACGATCCCAAGCCATAATTAGTTGCTAATTAAAAGTAAAGTTGTTGCGTTGTTTATCTAATTGGTCGTAAACATTCCAGACTCACTATATTCAACGTCGACAATCCAACAATGATAATAACCAACCATCATTCGCCTGTCTGTCTGTCCGCTTGTTAAAATTGAAAAGAGAATTAATGTCGTTCAGCCGTTATTTTAATGTGTTGCCCCCATTCTCTACTAATTTCCTTACTAATCGTTTAAAATAAATCTTTAATTAATACTGTCTTTAAATATTCTCTTTCCCTAGTTTACGATAATACCTATACTAATCGGGCTACTTTTTCTTTTATATAAAGACAAGTTTTATTACGAAATCATGCATTTTTAAGTTGACAGCATAATGAAATATATTCAGGTAGAATTCAGAATCTTACTATTTCAGATCGTCTCACCATTCTCCAAGTATAATCCCTACAAAATTTATGTGTTTAACTAAATATTCATGTGCCCAACAAGCGGGTGGATTTTTTCCTATACAACAACTCGTTGTCGTTGCCTTTATCGTATTTCGTATCTTACAAAACCAAACGATCGTAATAATGATTAATTCATTTATTCATAAATAATTAGGATTTTCATTTTTCTAATGACATTGTACACTCTTGTGTGAATTTCAATGTTCAAATAGTTGAAATTATGGACATTCTATAGCCAATATTGCAGGTAATATGTGTACGTATACATTCAGATTACAGTTTTGTGGAGGGTGATAGCTATTAGTCGACGGATTCTAATTCTGGTTTAATTACATTGTCGCCGGATTCGGGCGTGCATCGGTACAACCTTAATGCGACCTTTCACATGTAATTAGAGGGCGCCATTACTCGTCTAATTACACACCTATATGTCGATATTTAATCGGTTCAGTCTACCGACAATTTATGGAAACACATTAGCAATTAATTCAATTTCCGGTACGCCAATAGTAGGTTTTTCGTCCAGTTCTCTCTCGTTAGGTGAAAATTCAGTTTAAGTAGAATACTTTTTTGTTTTCGTAGGGTTGTTTAAAAGCATCACAGTTATCTCTCTACCATTCTTTATTCCGGTTCATTCGAGAGTCCATTGGTTAACAGAAAATACGTTAACTTCACATCGATAGAGTGCCTGGTTCCTATTTACATTTACACATTTTTCAACAGGCCGAAAAATACGATGCAATAAATCGCCCACCGGATGGGCATTTTTTTTCTGTTTTTTTTTGGCGATTCCCTACATTCGGAGCGAACTGCAATGTTAATCAAACTGAAATTTGTCACTAAAATATTAAAGTAACAGCTGGTGTTATTATGAGGTTAACAAGATGACAAATTTCATATAGAGTAATTTAGAATATCTCTCCATTTTCTACGTAATATATGTGTGTGTGTGTGTCTGTGTGCGTGTGTGTGTGTGTGTAGAGAGAGAGAGAGAATGGGGAACGGGCTACATTTATGTTAGAATCTATCTTCCGGTACAGTTGATAGCTGTTTATTTTGATAATTTGACAATGGTGATGGTAATAGCGAAACTAGAAACAATAGCTCTACTGAACGTAAATATCAATTCAAAGCTTATTGTTTTAGATTTGTCATCGGCAGGAAACTTTTCCCGTCGTTTTTATTCGTTCTCTCCTTCTATTTCGCCTTAACTGCGATTTATGCCCCTTCTCGCATCACATATATTTCAGTAATCTAGCCCTCTTCAGATGCCATTTTTCTCAATATATCTGCCGGAGCCCACTAAACATCTGTGATATATTCCATTAAACTTTTGGCTAATAACCATCTGGCTCTAGATTTATAAGGCGTTCAAAGTCGTTTGCTCCGTTTATATATTAGCAGACATATTGCTAGTCTAAACAGTTGAGATGATGGTTTACGTTGGTGGCTAATTAAAAACAAAACAAAAAAAAACTAGACCACGATTCCTCATTATTATTATTATTATTGAACCGTTAAGGGAATTTTACCGATCTTATCGTTTTCTATTTTTAATCGAATCAATAGTCAACGCACGTAACATTCTTACTAGTCTAACTATGGAAATAAAGACCTATTTCTGCCAATTTCATTGAATTTGATAAAGGAAATGAATTCTAAAAAATTTGTCAGGTATTATTAACTTCTTTGTTTAATAAAAGAGATTTCGTTCTGCTGTAAATAAGAAAATATTGATTCGTATTTACATTTGGATAACTTTAAAAAGTTTTTATTTTCATATTGTTTCAAATATGTTCGTCACAATTGTAGGAATTAACAATAAATCTAAGTGTGAATTACAACTTTAACCAGCCTTCAACTATGACTAGATCAATTTAAACTTTCGACTATCTAACAATATTATATAATTTTTTTTTACAAAATTGTAACTGAAACTAGAATCCATAATTGATCAGCTTATATCGTTTAGGTTTCAATTAAGAAGAACCCTACAGTTCTTAAAATATTAAAGATTCTGTAGAATTTTCCTAAGGCTTCTATAGAATACACATTATATTCATTTTACAACAGATGCTATATCTAATTTAGGAACCATGGTCCATCATTGAAGCGACAACATATCGTTTTTTGATATCATTAATATTCGTTTGCCAATTGGCTAATTTCAATAAAAACTTGTACATTGTTTCAATTTATTCAAGTGCGATCTCAATGGAATGGCTTTATTTCACGGTTTGTTGATTCATCACATATATATATATATATATATATATATATATATATATATATATGCAAATACGAGAAAATAAACAATTAAAATAACAACAACAACAAAACAAATAATAAAAAAAGTCGAGAATGAATAGATTTGCAAAGCAATGCGTGGAGCGTGTACAAAATAACACATCGTTCAGGTAAAATGTAAAATACCGTTTTATAAATATATGCAGGATATAGTGGTTGCATTTTTAAACACAACAGAGGTAGACCTTTTTTCCACCTATCTACCTCCCTATTGAATATGTATGTCACCAAGTATGTTAGAAGCAGAAACAAAAACAGCGAAGAGAGAGAGAGAGAGTGAGAAAGATCTCCATTCGTTTACATATAAAATATAAAATGAAAATTTCCACTTTCTCGCGACTCTTTCGAGGATCTTGTTGAATGCTGTTGTATAAAGTTAATGTTAATTGTGATATTGTTGTCTGTTTGAAGAGAACTTCTCAACTTTTCACAATATCAAGTCCTTCTCATCTTTTGTTAAAATATTTATTCGCTTACAAATTAGCTCTATTTCCACTTGACCGATGTTGAGACTTTATAATACACCATTCTAGATTATTCTCAAAGATTTATAGTGACATTTCCTAACAACAACACCGAAAAAAATAATGTGAATGTTATAAATAATAATAACATAAGAATAGTATTTTGTTGTTCTCTCTAGTCAATTGTAATGGTAGAAGAGGAAAGAAGGGGCAAACAGTGAAGTCGAAATAAATTTCAGAATCGCCAAATAATCCATATATATATATATATATATATATATATATATATATATATATATATATATACAAGCTTTAAAAGATTTATGTACATGTCAATACAACATATAAACATCGAAATAAATCATGAGCTCGAAAGCCGATTAGATACACAAAATCGAGTGATTTTTTCATCAGTTGTAAAAATTGATAAGATATTTCTCATTCTGTTGAAATGAATGTTAAGAAAAAGTTAATAATTAAACGTTGAAATGTACGTCTGTCTGTAGATCTCTCAAATATATCACATAATTTTCCTGAAATTAAAACAAATTTGTAAATGCTACAAAAACACATAATAAATAATAATTTTTTGGGTAACCGAAACAATTCGTGAAACATTTGTCTTAATTTTCATGCCGTTACAGTTTTATGTTCCCTCTTTGTCTTTGTGTTATTTTTCTCTCAGCCATAAATGTTGTTTTTTTCTAAGATATTATTGTGTTTTATGGTAATTTCGAAACAATTTACTTTTGAATCAAGTAGTAAGCTCTCGGACTTTTACAACAGAGTCTTACATAGTCATCTGCTTAAATACGATTTTTTCCGAATCACGCAATAGCTTTAAAAGTTTTCGTTTTATAGCCTGATTGTTGATTGTTCAGGAGTTTTTCTTGTTGTTGACTCTTGGAATTCATCGAATTTTTTGACGCGTTCAAACGCAAATTCGCACTTTTTTCAAAGATTTCTTTGAATGCCCCTTTTGTACATAGAAATGTTGTCGAGTGGTACAATTGGAAGCTTACCTATATCCCAGCGACGTAATTGCCAATTTAATTAACTAATTGGGAAGCGCTGACTGTCGGCACTTGTAGATCGAGGACAATTGTCCGTCCTTATCCACATCCATCCACAATTAGACAACTTAATAATTATGATAATTAAATATTGGTTAGTATAACATCGAATCAACTTTAAATAATTAATTGTGGTCGAAAGAAGCAGCATCGGCTGGAATTCCACTGAACAATAGTAAATGGTAATAGGAAATTGGGAGTGTAATCGATGCCATTTATCTCCGGAACTTTTAAATTATAATCAGTCGCAATTCTATAAATCTACAAAAGCGGACTTTAAATGAAATAATTTTAGATTTGGAAATTACCATTATCTATATGTAACCGTATAATGAAACAACAATAAATATTTGAATTAAATAACAATTGATCTTACTTAAAGCACATTAATATTCAGTTGGTAATATTTTACATTATCCATTGCTTAAAATTCGAGTTGATGGCTCCAAAGTACAGGTTGTAAACGGATACATAAATCAAGGTGGCCTGGATAACGCTAACGCCGCCACCACCACCACCACCACCACCACCAGCACCTTCAGTGAAAATTACATCACGGTATTGTGCCACCATTAAAATAATTCTAAACTTACACTTATTGTACACCACTATTTCGAATTGCTAGTGCTGAGAACGTGGCTGCTGTTGAACATTGTTGAGATTGAATCAGGTAGATGTTTAATGAAATATAACACTGTCAGTATATCTGGATTATGCAGCTTTCTAAGTTTATAAAGGATTTTTATTATTGCACAAATAGAACAGAAAGAAATAGATTTGATTAAAAATGGATAGAATTATTTCTATTTTCATTAGATTTTCTAATTTATTAGAAATGGTCAACAGATGTTAGAAATAGTTTTAAGAATTGAATCAAATCTAGACTGACCAACTTGACTGCAAAACAATAAAATTCTAAAGTAACTTCAGCTGTCATGAGAAATAACAGTTTATTGATAACAAGTATAATACATGAAAGTTGAGTTTTGGTAGTTAGAAAATGGATGTCTTAAATTTTCAAGAGACGACAACTTTCATAGAGTAAGTGAGGGAGGGGTATAGTACAAACAGGAAATGAAGGATAGGATCGGAAAAGAAAGTTGCTGCTTATATTTTTGAGAAATTATCAAATTTCGGCTTGAAAATCTATAAATCAGTTTCAAAATGAAGTCGCGTGACATAATCTGAACTTAAAAAATAGAAAATAGAGCGACTTTGTAAACTAAAGAGCTTCCCTTCTATAATTTCGTGCTATGTTGTCGAATTGACAATATGTCACTTGGCACATATGTAATAGAAATTAATGAATGCTATAATTACAATTGATGTTGAGCCATAATTATGCCCTAAATGAGTAACAGTGTCTTCAGTATTAGAAAATGTCAATTGTGAATTTACAGTTAACGATTCCGGTCTATATAAAATATAATCAATCGATAAGCATCAAACAAGAAACATTTAAGGAAAATTCAAAGATCGATTAGTTTCCAACATAGAAACTCAAGCACAAACTAGTGGATCAAGGGAAAACAACAACCATCATTACAACGATTACTATTATACGTTCGTCCTCCCTCTGTCGTACTAAGCAACTTGTTAATCACTCGATAAATACCACTATCGTTTACAAACTGTCATTGTTGAAGGGATGAAATTGAGACGTTCTCCGTCTATACGAGCTTCCGAACAAACTGTGTTAAACTTCCTTAATTAAATTGCTTCTATTTTTCGTTAATATTTAATAGGAAAACGATTAAATCGGATCAATCGATTGAAATGAAATAATTAATATTTATGATAGGTACTGGAAAACTCTGCCTTTGGTAACAACTCAATCAATATTATAACAATAATTCAACTCTATATTTTCTTATGTATTGCCGCCTGTTTGACGTAAATTCATGGCTTGTCTATTTCTAATTTAATATTAGTAGATATTTGAAGGTATATGTCGATAATAACGTGACTACTTGAAAACTAATCTTGTGTTATTAATTAAATAATTTATCACATCGGAAACAATTCAATGAATCAAACAAACTATGCAAACAATTTTCATAATAGACGACAATATATACCCTCTATTTAAAATTCAGATCTTATTCTCTGTATTTATCGATTTCCCATTAGCTATATACTTTATGAATTTTAAAAATTTCCATTAATATACCAGACAATTAATACTGAAATTCCATATAGCTTTTAGAATTTCTATTATCCCATTGGTAGCTTAATACAATTTTCATGTTTGGTTCACACTGGGTTAGCAATATTATACGGCCTGTTAAGATGGTTCTAGCAATTCAAAGCATTACCTTTGAGACGTACGATGAATAAAGATAATTAAACTGTGCCAGGGCTCATTTAAAGGAAACTAGGACAACAAGAATGGACCAAAAATGACGATGGATGGTTAACACGTCATCACACTACCGCTACGTATTTATCGCTTCTAGAATTCTGAAAGACAGATGTGCGTGTGTGTGTGTGTGTGTGTGGGTGTGTGCGTTAACTAAACGAACATCATTATTTACTACAACAACATAAAATGGGAAAGAGAAAAGAAAAAAGGAAGGAATGTAGTTGATGGTCGAATATGGGGACTAATGCTGACACGGCTCTCCAATTAGTTTCAACTTGCTAGGTGCTTTGCTAGAAATACGAATCTCCAAAGTTTATTGTAGGTACTACATTTTCCTTATTGCAAGAAATCTGTTGCCTGTACACTCAATATTTTCGTATTTTTTGTTAATCAATACAAAAATCTACTCTGATAGGTAGGATACAAAACGTCAAAAAGTTTTCAATGTTAAACTGCTGCTAATGATACAACACTTATTTTGTCTATGACTAAATTGAAATTTTCACTAGATAGAGTGTGTTTATCGCAAATGGCTCTAAAAAGTTGGACATAGTCATCAAAATAAAATTATTAAATGACCGATTGCTTTTTCCAACAATCAAGTTGCTCACTAATTTTTTGCCCCAGTATGATATACGTATGTCATTTACGAATTAGGATCCTGACAACCACAATAATTGATGGAACTTTCTAATTTTTTTATTTTAAGTTCCCTACAATTTGACTTGATTAAAATTGATGGTTAGTAAATAATAAATAATTCAATAATAAGAATATTTATTTTTTATTCCATGCAGTATTTATGTTGAAAATGCTGTACGTCATGTAGTAAGTAATTTATCTATAAAACTGTCAAATACGGTCAACTAACCTTTATCTAACTTAATCCCCCCTCTGTGGCCCAGAACGTCTTATCTGGTCACTTATTCGTCAAGATAAGTCCTGAAAGATGACTGTGGAGGTTAAAGTTCGACAGTGGACTTTTTAGATAACGATAAGACACTCTCAATTCTCTTTGTTTGGAATCAACCTCTAGTATTTGTTTATTTTGCTAAATATTCATTCATTTTTCTATTAGGATTTATGTTGAGAAATAGATAATGTTCCAATTTCAGTTTCTGGTAATAACAGTTAAGCAGATCCTGCATTTCCGGTGTTCAATTTAGGGTAAACTCCCTGCGGGTGTTCTTCTATCAACTTTCGGGATGTTGATTACCCGGAGCCTAGAGGATTTACTCTCGTACTATTCCTACATTCTAGACAATCTATTCCGGTTTTTTTTTATTATCTCATCCCACTTTCCTACTAAAAATGCATTCATGTTGTTAAATATATAAATTAACTTTACAAAATGTAATAATACAAAATGTATTTAATAAATAAAAAAAAACAAGCAGAATACTAAAGAGAACAGATTTCAACCTTATTGTTTTGTTAACGAAGGGTATATTCAATTGTTTTGCATCTGTAAGAAGCTTGTGTGCTTATCCCCTTGCTTTTGGACATTCGTTAAATTAACCATATTTGTTTTCTTTACGACCACCTGTTTGTTCAGATAATAGAGAAACGCAAAACGTTAATACGATGCAACAATCGAATAATCCTGAAAAGTAAAAGCAATTTGTGGGGATTTCTAGAACTGGGATACACGGTTGAGTTAAGAAGAAATGGAACAACACACGCACACACACACACACACACACGCACACACGTACGCACAACAGGGGCGGATTTAGCCAGCGTCTTTATAGGTTGAGCTCAGAACCCCGTTCAAGTAACCGACCTCCTTCGTCGAATCAGTCATCACAACTAACCCAAACTTGGACTAATTTCGGTTAATTGGGAGGCCCGAAAAGTTTACGGTCCGTCTCTGTCACACACATACTAACACACACACACACACACACACACACACACACACACACACACACACACACACACACACATATATATATATATATAAATTAAAGGTTCACATAGACACTTATACACATGAATATAGTACAAACATTATCCTTAAATGAAAAGTCCTAATAAAAACAAGTTAGTGGTATATAATATCATCTTTTATGTATCATGCGTCAGAGGATTTTGTACAGATATTGTTGTCCCACAATGACTGGACGCAAATATTTATCATTTTGTTACATCGGTCAATTCAGCTGCTGTAGAAAAAGGAGCAAAAGAATAACTCTATATACATATAGAGTAATATGAAGATATTCGCGCTTTATTTTTCCAGAGTGTTGAGTAAAAAATCTTTTATAGGATAGAAAGTTTCTCTTACAACATAACTTGAAGGAAAGTCACTCGTATAAATGCAAATATCTAACAATCTCCTCTTTTGAATCACAACACCTTGTATCGGCTCATTTAAATATTTCATCTTCATTTCATACGGGACCCCTTTACAAACTTTCAACTAATATAACTTTCTCAAACAACTCGCATTTGTAGTACTTGCCGGTGACTATAGAGCTTTTGTCTAAAACAACAACATAAAAAAGATTGCATCCACAATTAATTTTGTGTGACATAAGATAATCTAAATAATTTCAACGTATTTATTCGATAAGTATGCATACATGCAGACCATTAGAAATCGCAAATTGGATGTATTTTGTTGAAAATGATGCTTGTTGGTGGTTTTGAATATATTGACAATAGTATACAAATATTTCTATTTGCTCTAACTATATTTTCATTGTATTGTCGAGATTTTATCATGCAGAAATTTGTTGTGAACATATTTGATGTGGCAATGTACGAATTATAAACGTAGATTTTATATTTACACAAAACCAAGTAAACATAACCATTAATATATTCAACATGTATGAAATAGTTGCAATTGGTGTTGTTGTTATCCATTAATATAACATACAGGAATATAATAGTCCAAAGTAGTAAACACTAGTCCAGAGGAATGAATTTTCCCCATTGTACACTTATCGATAATGAATAACAAAATGATTTAGTTTGTGTTTTCTGTCCGACCAAACGAAAAACCGGGCCGGGAAAAGGAGAACAGAAACGAATTGGATTTATCAGTGAATTATGAATCTAAAGTATATTTATCACGGACCCTGTTAAGCTGTTTTGAATTTCATCAAATGAAACACAATTCGATTGTGAAATTTAATTTCTTTTACCATCCCGAAAATTAGAATCGATTCCATTCCTCCTTAGCGAAATGGAGGAGTTTTTCGTTTTTTTCTTTTTTATATATACATAATTAATCTCATTCTTTTTTTCCACTACTTTGATATTTTTCATTCAAATTGTCGAATTTAAATTATCCTGGTTTATCTCGACCATCTTCTCCATTTCTCTACTTTTATTTTATTTTTTTTCTATTGGTTTATGTGCAAGTGTGTCGACGACTTCCATTTCAACAAACATTAACGATATTATTTGTCCCGGAAAAGAAAAGAAATGGGGGAGAAAGATCCACCTCTTTCAATTCCTGTTTGGATGCCCTGCAAATATCCATCGTTGTGTGTTTCAATTTTTTCGGCTGTGCCTTCAACTACAAAAAAAATCCCTTCTAGAAAAAGGACAAAGTACGTCACCGGTGACAAACGACTTTCTCATGGTAGATGCTTGGGCAGCACATCTCTCTGTCTGCTAGGTGAGGATTTACGTTAAGTCTTTGAAAAGAATCAATTTCGTAGGCGTCGAAGCGACTCACCCCTATTGACACACCTTACACGTGATACATAAAAATATCATCTACTTTTAAAAATTCTTAAAATCATACTTGGTGAGTTAAGTCTTTCTCATCTAAATTTAATTCCGGTGGTCCAGTAAAAAGTAGAAAACAGGACACGATTTCTAACATAAAATTTATGATATTCAAGAGTATATATATATATATATATATATATATATATATATATATATATACGCAAGTTGTTTAACTGTTTTACGCGTTATTTGTGGTGGTGGTAGTTGTGGTAAAACCGACCAACCTGAATGTAAATATTGATATTGGTGTTGTATTCCCGATCTTCTTGTTGGGCTACATTGGAAAAACTCGAGTGGATTGTGGAGTACCCTTTACACAAGCTACTTTATTTATAACATGTCGTGTTGTTGTTGTTGTTGTTGCTGTTACTTGTTCGATGGACAACCAAACTCTGAGATTTCCATGCAATAAAAATAACATCCCAAATAACTGTAGAAAACTTTTAGGATTTTTTTTCCAATAAATAAATTACCGGTTGAAAGTTTCCAAATCTCAGATTAAATACTTTGCATCTAAAAAGGAAAATTTAAATCAAAATCCATCCCCTTCAACTCGAAACTCATATGCATACCATTGAACCAACTTTATGATTAAACGAACATCAAGATTCGTTACACTTCTCTATTGGGGGAAATGTTGTGTATTGGTTGGTCATGATCGTGTCAACAATAGACGTTTTCTTCTTGGAAACATTTACATGGAAACTTTACGACAAAGTTGATATTTCCGGATACAATAATTGAACATCGGAAATTGTTAATTAGAACACTTTAACGATTTATGGATGGTAAACTAACAGTATCATTAATCTTATATTTCAACATTTTTTTTTACAATATTTTCAGATCGACTGTTAATCTATCATCCAGTTATTTTATAATCATATTATTGTTACAAACTGACAGAAGTAACAAAACGAATCGAGTTTGAACAATTAGTTTAACAACACTGCTACTTTATATTTACACTAAATATCGAAATTCAGTAACTGTAAACAACAATTTCCATTGATTTATCGATAGGAATAACAATACCCTTATCCAAAATCCTTTTACGATTCTCAATCTTAAACGTATATGGCCCTTCAAGGTAATTTTCTTTAAAGTTTAAGTCACACTGAATGGTTCGAATGTGAATTACAACATGAGGTGATTTTACGATCTCTGGAATCGACCATGAGTGAAATTCGGTACCGTATTCGATAGTAGCCAACAGAATCTTTAATTTGCTACATATACCTGAAAATGTCAAACACTGTGTGTGTGTGTGTGTGTGTGTGTGTGTGTGTGTGTGTGTGTGTGTGTGTGTGTGTGTGTGTGTGTTTATGGTTATTTTTTACAATGTCACTGCAACCGAATGCCTGCGACTGGAATTTATTGGATGACAACCTGGTCTGGTTTTGTTCTTTCTATACTGCTACAGCCGTTCGTATTGTACATTTTATGAATTTCAACAAAAAAAATAAAAAAAAAGGTCTTCCTGAAAAGTTTGTTTAAATTAATGATGAAACGAACAGTGAACGGCATAATGAAATATTCGAGAGTTTGGTGACGACTAATAGAAATATAATTTGCATTACAAAGGGCTGGTCTTTCGGAAAATAGAAGAGAAAGAAAATGGTAGAGAAAAATAAACCAGTGCGATTTCTTAGTGGTTTTTTTTTACATTAGACACGATTTTTAATTAAAATACCATTGTTGTTAGTCTTGAAAGTGTACATTTAGTAAACTGATCTTTATTTCTAGCTTTTTTATTTGCTTTCAAGCCGTGGACAATTTTATGTTTTATTAACACACACACACACACACCTCAAAAAGCAGCTATTATCCAACCATTTAACAACAGTTTTCAAATTAATTATGAATTAAATGAAAATTGGTCGACAATATAGGTTGGAATTTTTTTTTTTTATAGAACATTTATGAAATACACTATATTTTTAATACTAGTCTAGTTTTAATGATTGATGTTATTTTTAGATAAATAGAATTATATCGAATTTTCACTGGATTTTTGTCGTTCTCTAGAATATGTATTTATGGTGACTTTGACCCATCAATCACACTTTAAATTCCTATCAATAAGTATCTATTTTACAATAAAACAACTAAATAGACCCATCCACCCCTATTTTAACCGTTATTATCGCAATTCTGAAGGTATTTCAACCTGCATTAATGTTTGTTTAGACTAGGTTGACAACAATGGTGCAGCAATTAATTTGCGGGCTTTTAATGAATATGTTTGTAAACTTCCAACTATTGCCTATTTAGAAAGGCATGTCGACATTACTACTATCTAATCAACTTCTACAATTGTATATATTTACAGACACAACTAAGTACTAAATGGATATATGTTGTGGAGCTTTTAGTGATTTACGAAAGTTTAAATTAATTGTTAATCTAGAGAATGGTAACGTTATAATGTCTCCTTTTCGTCCATTTGAAACTGGCCTATGTTGATTTCTTTAGTTTCCCCAACTATATCCTTAATATGTATATCTACATATACATAACGAGAATATCATAACATTACTGTACAATCTGCTACTATTCACTTTAGTTTGAAATAATTCATTATGTTCGTTGAGGATTTAATCCGCTTAAGTAGAGCTTTGTTGTTTGTGTAATTCTACTGATTTTATACTAAAACCACAACGGTAGAACAGTTGTAAATTTCCTTTTAATTTATGACTCAATCTCATAATTAACTGAATATATCTTAAAAAAAATCTACAATGATTATACTATTTTTCTATCCATTGTAGATGGTTGAAATCAATCAATACGTAAACTGTTTAGCGCCTCGTCATTTGACACAATCATCACCAGGATGGAATAAATCATAAATTCAATACCTGTACCATTAGCTATAAATCACTATATTTCAATTGAAACATACGGAAAACACCACCCCAACTACGCATCAATTCAATAATTCATTCCTCTAACTGAAAAGAGCAGACACAAAAATTACACAAAAAAAAGAATAAATCAGGTAAATGTAAACAGTTGTAATATCATCCATCCTTTTCACCTCATAGGACTCATGTATTTTTACAGACTTTAACAATACAAAATTCTTAATTAATGAACGGATGATATTATGTTAGTCTTTAATATTTAATAAAACAGTAGCGCTTTTTCCTACTTCATTGATTCAATAAATTGTGAATTCGTAACGCTTCAAATTTATGTTGAAATTATGTATCATTGAGCCATCCTAGTTGGGTTTCCCTATAAATTTCTATACGAATTTGAGAGTTTTAGTTTGAATACCGTAGAGGTCAACCATAGGAAGTAATCAGACTGCATGCAGAGAACGGCTCTTTGAGCAGCTTCCGGATTTAGAACACACAAACCCACCCACCACTCTCATTGAATCTCTGGGGTGTAGATTTCGGAAATACACACATCACATCAATAAAATTCAAATGATAGTAGCATAAAATTCGAAATTTTTCTTCAATATCATCCATATTTAGTGTTATTAAGTCAAACATCTTACGAACAGTTAAAGTTGAAACTAGTAAAACTATAGTTTGAGTTTAACAGGAAGTTATTCCAGGTATATATGTAGATGACGGTAATTAATCTTTTATAACGTTTCCTAAGGGAAGTACACGTTTGTTATCTTCAAATTTCTATATTCTTTTATTTTAGAACATTGCGATTTTATATAATTCTAATAAGGTGAAATCTAAATCGATTCGCACATTTCTACGTGTCCGTAATAAGTAATATTACCCCCTCCCCCACTTGTGTTTAGTAGTTAGCGATTGTTGAATACATAGCAGTTTGTGCGTTATTTTGCTTCAATGATGAAAAAAAAAATTTAACCGTCTACAGAATTGAGAACAACGCAAACTTTCATCCCTTGTGTTTTTTACTGTGTTCTAGTTAAATTAAGGGCACCCCAAACATGCTGGATAAAACACCATGAATTTTTCATAAAAGAAATTTAGTAATTTAGACAACAAGAACAATAAAAGAATAATAACTGAAATTTTCGTTACTTATTACAGCCAATATGTAGATTTCGTACAAAACGTCAAATAGTACAGTTCCGTTTTCTATACATATATACCTATACGTACACAATCATCTCATACGTATAGAGAACGAGTGACAGGAATTTGCAGGAGGAATGTTCGAACTCTAACAGCTGTCAACACCAGCAACCACGATCTCTTCCTACAATCTCTATGGCGGTTAATATGTTGTTCTATTCAAACTGAATTTCACATATAACATACACTCACGCACACGCATACGAACATTGCATTGAACCATTATCTATAGGGATTAGTCTTATCAAAGTTGTCGGATTGTTGACTAGCTTAGAAATCTGACCAAGCTACGGACAAACCTATGTCAGTTAACGAACATTTCAGACAGTAATTTAACAACGAAAAATCTCTAATCCAATTTAGTTGATGTCCAAATGATTGACTTTAAGCATATTAAAGTGTTTTTGCATTGACAACAGCATAAAATCGATTCTTGTAGTTAATGTTAATATACGCGCGTGTGTGTATGTGTGTGTGTGTGTGCATCTTCTAAATGAAGATTTAATTTCCGTTAAGTATATATCAACGAGTAAAAGCTATTTTTAGTATATTCTCCTTACTATAAATTTAATTATCGAAACCGAGTTAGTTAATTACCACGTTTGTAAACTGTCTAGGAAGAAGATTAATATCGACAGATTGATTCTATCAATTAAATAAACATAATTGTATTTTCTATCGCAACATTCAATTATTTACAATAAACAATTATTTTGTATATATATATATATATATATATATATAAAGTTTTTGATGGTATTGCCATGTATGTTATAGCGTACAATATAAACGAGGACAAAGATAGCAAGTTTGGGCTTCTACTGAACTATTGTAGTAAAGTTGGGAGCGTCTTCACTGTAATTGTCCGGAACGTTGTCTTCTTTGTGAAGGTGATTGCTTGGATCGTCTAGATTCAACCTTTGCAATAAGGATTGAATAGGCATCGCTTAATGTCCTAGTCAAACTACTACCAATTCGATAGAGAGGCACACTAATTTCTGTTTATAAGACACTTTTATTGTTCTGATTGTTTGAAAAAAGACAATCTTTACTCTAAATTGTTATTGTTTAGAAATATTGAATATGTATTATTGTATTTTTTTCTAAATTTATTTCTGATAGCAATAGTACATCGTTAGTGAGTAAAAATCAACGACACCTTGGAAACCTCATTAAAATGTACGACATCGTAACGTGCTCGACACGTATACCCGTTACGAATTGCTCTCACTTTACCGTCGTCTCCATAGGAATCCCGGTGTTAATACGTTAAAGAGATGTCTGAAACGAAGCCAACCTCAACGATGCTTGTCTTTTCACCATTATTACTGTATTAATAAAATCTCTCCTACTACCAGTGTAGTTGAAACTTTAATGAATGTGCAAGTAATGAGGAGATAAATTCTGTTAATTCATGAATATTTGAAAAATCACCGAATAGATGATCGGTCAGCAAGAAAACGACCTCATTTGGAGCTCACCACATTAACCAATCACCTTCTCATTTCTTTTCTTTTTTTGGTTTCAGTAATTACATCATCAGTGGACGCTGTATTGGGTCGAAGTGCCACACTACCTTGTGACATTGAACCTGGCATACGTGAAGATCGTGTCTATATGGTACTCTGGTACCGAAATACACACAGTAAACCGATTTACAGGTAAATAGAAGAAAAAAACAAAATTGATTGACTCTCTTATGAATGTTGTAAACCAAATTGAATCGATTTAGAGACGTTACTTATTGCTGCTGATTCGGGTTTTATTTCCGGCAAGGGTTAAGAAACTGCCGACTGGACAATAATTTAATTGGGAACGACTAGGTTTTAGGCGAGAAACGAAATTGTTCAATCCCTTCGAAACTAAATTGGGCAATTATCACAATATCAGGAATTGGTGGGTACTATTCTACAATTATTACGTTGAATTGCAACATTGTAAGATTCCAGAAATGTACGTGA
This sequence comes from Meloe dianella, assembly GCA_028455855.1. Lineage (NCBI taxonomy): Eukaryota > Metazoa > Arthropoda > Insecta > Coleoptera > Meloidae > Meloe > Meloe dianella. The sequence continues at coordinate 7,747,267 of JAPTHL010000047.1, read as the reverse complement.
TGTGGTAAAAGTTTGTTTTTGTTTTAAATTTAAATAGAAAAACAACCACACTTGGGAAATAATTGTTGTAATCAATTAAATAAACAAATTGTTTGTTTATTATTCATGAAAATAGGCTTGGTTATAATGAACATGACAGACCACATCAGTCATGTTGGTAATTTATTATTTCTCACATGAATTACATGGAAAATTAATAAAACAATTTCACACATAATAAATTCAAAGTTTTTTAAGACTATACTGATTATATCAAAATTTACAAGTAAAAGTCAATAAGGTAGCATTCACGTGCTTAATTTTAAAAGTTTTAGTCGTGACAGAAACTCCATAGCCAATCTAATGAATTCAATAAAGTAATTTTACCTACATCAAATTTAGTTTAGTTCCAATATTCTCGTCAAGTTTGATGTTATTAATTGGATTTCGTCTGTGACCTGAACTATAATCATGTGCAACAACAGAGGCAAGAGCTCCTCGATGATGATCAATACTATTGAATAACTTATTACAAGGATAATAAGCATTGTATCTCCATTTTCGATCAAAGATATTTGAAGATTTGTAATACTTAACTCGGCGCATCCACCATTTATCTAGTTAAAGATACATGAGGAGGAACGAACGTTTCTACAATTTTCTTTCTATTTTTCGTTAAGTCGAAAACAAACGGAAATGACCAACCTTTTAAGCGTTGCTCAAGACTCATAAATAAGAAACTTTATAAGCAAGCGCTAAAATGTAGCTGCATTTATCTGATCAACCTAGAAGCTTTAAATAATTGCGCATTAAAAACGTATAGTAATCAACACAAAAGTCATGATTTTGCACTCTTACTTATTTTCGTACAGTAAAACTCCTATCTTCTTTGATTCCTTGCGACTCTTTTGTCACATTAAACTGGACAAAAACATATCGGGCCATCCCTCATAGAATTGCCTATTTTTATTAAAGATAGTAGTTCCATTGTATATTTAAAGCAAAATCCCGAATATATAAGCGAAATTAAATACAAATCGAATCATTTTAAAGAGAAAAATTATAATTTACTGCACGATACAATAAGCAATAAAGCGAATGGTGGGGAAAAATGAAAGGGAAGTCATCTAACAAAAGACAATTTAATTTTCGATTCAAATCAAATCGAGATGGATATAATCAGTGAAATTAATTTCAATTTTCTACTGTGATTTCGTTAGGATGGTTTTTGATATACAAACATTAAAATCTAAAATGATTGAATGAATGAATGAATGAATGAATAAATGTGAGGAGACAAATGATAAGATCAAATGATAATAGAGCAAGTAATTATCAACTTTTATAATATGTGATATTTTTATTACAATTGAATTAAGATAGCAATTTAAAACAGAAATCTGATTGAAGATCGTAAAAGTTTTAATTGTTTCTATAATTATTAAAAAAAATCTAATTTGACTTTAGTGATAAAAACAAACTAAAGTCGTTTAATCGGTTGTAGAGAGGAGCAGCAGAAAAAAAATAACGGTTGTAAATCTTTTGGTCGTTACAAACGTAAAATAAACTTTTCCTCTTTTATAAACAAAATTTGTTAACAAGTTTTGTTAGGAATTGGAGTGAATTTAATTACGTACCAAGCTGGGGATATTAGTTACTTAATTTTAATGAAATTCAGGATGATGACTGGCCAACTAAAGTGACCCCCGTCCGTTACCGCCACGCCTCATTCAAGTTAATTATTCACATCAATGAATAAGGCTGTATACTGGTTAATATTAATAAAACTACACCACATACAACAGTTATAATAATGTCACTCCTATTAATTCTACAATTTTTCAACTCTATTGTTGATTATTTTTTAAATTAATCGGTAGTTGCCTATTCTATGATGATTAAATTCGTTGCTCCTTTAATAGCTGTCTAAATTATTCATTTTCAAAGGGATTGCAGGGAATAAGGAAGAGAGACAAGGTTGAAATGCTGCTATTATAAGCCTAAAATCATTTGTGTTTTGTTCATTATTATGTATATAATTAGCCAGTTATCTTCAACAACAGATGTTGTTTTATCTAAGTGGGTGTTTAAAATTTTTCGCATGTACGTAATGCTAAACACGCACCAAGGCAATTGAACTGTTTTAATAAACAACCATCGATAACATTTTCTACTGGGATAAAAACAGTTAAAAAGAACAATAATAAAATTGAAATTGAAATCACAAAGCAGTCAATAAATAAATAAATAGATAAATAATAAAATATTAGCCGAACAATATAACGATCGGATTTTGGTTGTTTAGCAATTTAGGAAATCTTTTAAAATTTAATAGGATTATTAGAAACTCTAATAAATCTATGAAAAATTAATGAAACCAACCTAATGTTAGGTTAGTTGAAATTTCTCTATTTAGCTTCATATTTTTTTTTGGGTATTATAAATTAAGTAGTATTCCAATTTTCCTTTTATCAATGTATATTCTCAAAATAATTTTCAATTACTGTTTTGCTTTAGGCTGTGTTTTTTGTTTCCGTAATTTAATACTGGTGTTATTCTTCATTTCATGATGGCCATTTGGATAAAACCAGACAGTTTTCCACATAGTCTTTCTGTTTGATTACAGTAAGAAATTATTTATTTTAACTCGTCGATTTGTCAATGATGTAGTGTAATGTTTTCAATTTCCTTGTCAGTTTTACTTATAAAACTAATCATTTTTCTCTAAATATTCACTGTCATCTATTTAACAAGTAGTAGTCTTCATCAACTGCGTTTCAATTTTCCCTATTCATGATTGCCTGCTTATTTTCATTCGTTCTATGTGCTCCATTTTAAATTCATCCAGACTTGTATCCATCATAGTTTCGTGAGCAACATTAAGGTAATCGTAACGTGAATTGAATGCTACAGCTGTTGTATCTGTGGTATGAAATCTATTCCATTCTTTTTTCGGTAAAATACAAAAACAGTTTCTACGATCATGTTTTGGGTCATTTCTCATATCTCCTATTACTACTATTGATAATTGTTGTTCCAATGAAGAAATATTACTATGTGGCCTCTTACTTAGTGTTGATTCATGCTATAATTTTACCATTGGATAATTTAAACGAATATCGAATATCGACCACCATGCTCTATCTGCTGTGACTCTAATGCGTTCTATTTGACAGCTTCTGTCATTTTTGTCAAAGACAATTTTCAAAAGAACGTTTGAAACACTCTCATGATGTTTACAGTATTTGTTGAAGCTCTGAATTGAAACAAACGTCTTAAGGACATAAAAACTTCTCCACGCATAATCATACTTTCCTCTAGATATTGCTTCAATTTTAAACAATGTAAAACAGCTTCCGGTTATTGTTGGTTGAATTTCAATTAGCTATAACACCAGATTAAGAATGTACAGATGTGTTTTGGTTTTAATATTAAAAGTGTGCTTATTTATTTATTTATATTGTGAATGTGCACCTACACATATAAAAATATAAGTATGTGAATATATTGTGTGAACATATGTGTACAATAATATAAACTGATACATTAGTTTGGACTTTCATGCTATATTTTCATTTCGCGTAACCAACTGCACAGCACCCGCTCGAATACTCACTGGAACGTAAAACAAGCGGAAAAATATTCGACGTTATATGTATATGCTAACAAATATAGAGGGTGTATTAAATTGTATCTGCATAACGAGAACGCGAATCAAATTACCATAAATGCTGAGAAACGAGATATGTTCAGCTTCCTAATTCTCTACATTGTACATATTCAATAATAATAATAATAATAGAAGAAAAATACGAAACAACAATTATGCCAATCATAATCTGTTATATAGATAAAATTTATTTGAAACAATTAATATTGATATAGTGGTTTTAATTATTTATTTACGATAGATTTATGTAAGCTACCACATTAATCATGATTTGTAGTTTTCCAATTTTTCTCCATTGTGACGAAGATAATTAATTGACTACTGAATATTTTATTTGCATCATTCAGTTTCCGCTAGTAAAACGCGAATATGATACTGTTAATAAATGTAAATATCGATATTTACATTAAATCAAAGTCTCAATGTGATTTACAACATTTATCGAATCTATTTTCACACCTGAAATTTTAATATTTTTCATTAGAATTTGATCGTATCACATTTATACTTGTCAAAAATGTCGAATGCATGATTAGTAACACACAGACACACACACGCACACACGCACACACACACACACACACGCGCACACACACACATGAAAAGAGAAAAAAAACGCGTAAATCTTGATGTTCGATTAGAACTAGATTTCGTAAAGCTCATTAAATAGAATCCGGTTTTCAGCGTAATAGTGGACAAATAGAGATACAAATCCTGTTAATTTATTTCATCGAGTTCCTCATTTAATGAGAATAAGAACGACACCGATATAAATCTGCTTTCCGCTTTCAGTCTAACAGATTAGAAAGCCTACAGAAACTTTAGATTTTCGTATTAATAGTACGAGAAGGTGTAACATTTAGGGAGCGATATTATAGTGTCCTGGCAGTTATTTTCTATAGGTGCGACCTAGGGACCACTTCATGACGCAACTAATGATAACGACGACGAAATTGGACAAACTTTAAGTACTACAGTGCCTCCCCCTTAACACTTCCTATCTCTTGTCGTTACATGTACAATCACTATTAGACTATTTCGTTCTAACTTTTGCTTTGCTTCGTGTTTTCATCTTTTGGATTCCTAGTCAAGATTAATGGAGGAATTCCAGCAGAGGTGAGCTCATTTCCTTTGCAATCTCCTTTGGAAAATTAATGCGATGAAACACTTTAATAACAAATTCATAAAATATACATATATACATACTTGCACTTTATTAAATAAAGGACACCTAGAAGAGAAATACCGTTTTTCTGCATACATCCCCTTTTCTCGAATCGTTCTACTTTCCTTTCAATTTCATTCGCAAATCAACAAGACTATAGCCGTTATCACCAGTCGCACCTGATGCCACTGATTTATTTCGTTCAAGCCCCTCCCTTAAGGGAATCAATCCTAATTTTGTTACAATTAAAATAAAGATTAATGTTTGTTATTAATCGGTCACTCTTCTCATATAAATCACACTGATATGATCATATAAATGTTGCTTTTTTTTAACATTGAATCAATTTAGTTTTGTAACAAATAATTGTTGTTGTTTTTTTCCGTGTAAATATTAACTGAACCATTGAAAGCTGCTAGATAATGGCCGTTTATCAGGATTATAAAGTGGAATAATGGCGGTTATCCAAGTTGGTGCAGCTGCGGACGTTATTTTGAGAGTGGTGGCAGATTTCACGATTATTCTAATGTAAAGTTGACTAATCTTGCAGTTGGATTACCTGTTGTAGGATAATGTTTCGTTATGGAATAATTCCTACAAATTCTACAAATTCTGTTAATCATCTCTTACATCTTACAACATTTACGACGAAATAATTTCAACAATAATTTTGAAGTTTGTTTAGTGATTGTTAAGAGATATGAAAAATGCTTACAGAATTTACAAAAGATCAATATAATGAAAGACGACGGGAATTAGCGATTTTCCAAGAAGATCTCGCATCAATATTGAAATGCTTTTAATTAAACGGAGCAATTAAGTAATTCGATCTGTTAAATGAATTCCATCATCACCAATAAGATTTGTTGATTAACTTGGAATTATTTGATAGAATTTTAGATTAGTGGTGTGCAAATGTCTAAAATTTACTGTTGCGTATCAGATTGATCAAAATATTATTCTGTTGGAAACAAGTATTCGTTCCATTAATTAGTCAAAAGCCAATCATGGAACTATAGTTCTGTTATAAAATTAGATCATCTCAGATCATAAGGATTTATATCTTAACGAGAACCCAAGCGTAACTGGCTGAATATTTCCTTGTAATTCAGGTTGCAGTTACAAAACAGGAATCTTAGTCCCACCCTAATCAACAGCATTTTCGGATCAATCAATCCAAAATTCCTGACTTTATCGGCAACTATTAAAATGAACAACATTTCTACTATCACAATAATTTGTAATTTAGCGGAGTTTTAACGATGGTTGAAACAAAAAACTATAACATATAAATTAGGTATTATCTCGTTTAGGCCTACCGATACTTAAATCATACTACTGGCTTGATAAGAATACCATTGTACCTCGGTAGTCGATCGCATACAACAACAAAAAAACACATCTGCAGACAAAACAATACTCCCGTCTTCTATGAGGAGACGGATAAGCATGTCCTTTCCTATCGAAAAAGCCTTCCAGAAGCGTAAATTAGACCAACTACCGACATTATTCATTTAAAATTTCCATTTTCCATATTCCATTCTACCGTTAATTTTCTTTCTCTTATTCTATTCAAACGGTTTTTGTTCTATTATACATATCTCATCTATTATGTGATGATTATAAGATAATTTTATAAAGGAAATGTGCAATTTTGTTCAAAACGTATTTCGTATAATTATATAAGTAATTACGATGCGGCCTATCTATATACCAATAATAAATTCGTTCGTGATAAGGCGATATTAACAATAATAGAAAAAAATTACATTATGATAAAAACAAAACATAAAAAAAATTGTATCCATAATTTCAAACCTTTAGATAAAGGTTAATAGCCACAAGAAAGCTGACAGGACTAATTCTGGATGATAACATCACCAAAAAAGGGGGCATTTATTGAATTACAACAGAAATAACTACTAATATTCTTATCACGTATCATTATTTTTGATTATAGTAGAGCGTGACTTTATGTTAAATCATTTAATAACTCCATCCGCTTCATAAAAAAAAAGTAAAATAAAACAAAATTGATATTGATCCGAATATGTAGAGCAAAAGTCAATGGTGTTAACATCTTCTCAACACTGTATACGTATTTAATAAAAGTGACGTCCATGTTGAACAACACATGTTCCTCTCAATCTGATGTATTACAACGAACGCACAGTCCCTTTTATAGAACGCTCTGATCGTACAAAATGTCAGAGAATGTGTTGAACATTTCAAGGCTGGTTGGTGGAAGAGAATGCTGGAAATTCCAAGAATTGGTCAGAAAAGAAAGCAAAACTATCCTATTGTGCATGTATATATATATATATATATATATATATATATATATATATAAATTGAATTTCACCATGTTCAGCAGGCACCAATATTTTTCACAAAAGAATAGACTTTATTATTGCTCTCAAATTGCATAGAGGCTTTCTTTTCTTCGTTCTTGTTAAATAATGGAATAGGAGTTAATCATGTCTTTTGTGCTACTAAACATCACAATTCATGCGTTCACATTTAGATGATGAAAGAAATTGTACGTAAATAATGAGATTTTTTTCAAGACTTGATATTTTTAAGTTAAAAAAAAACAAACAAAAACAAGCTTGGTAGCTTCAATCATTTAAACACTCTGTGATTATAAAAGTGACCTCGTAGTAATTACTATGAAAATGAGGATAAATCCTATTTGTAATGGAAAACTATTAGCATTTTTCTACTTTTCGATTGCTCAAATACTGTTAGAATTGGAGAAAATCAATTTTATTCCATTTACACGAAAAATAAGAAACACTTTGTATGTATTCGTTACATTCGTTATTAAAAGTGTTTTTGTATACATTCAATAGAGGCTCTGCTACATAAACAATTTCTAAAGATTAACTCAGTTTTATCGAAAACAAAAAACCAACTTGATAGATATGTAAAAACAGCCTCGACATGTTGATGATCCAAGATTAACGTAATGTTCCCTCATTTCAAAGCAATTTATTCAAAATTTTCAAGACATTCTCCAAACAATTGAATTTCTCCCAACAAAGTGGAGCAATTGTCGTGATTTTTGACAGTGTAGAGGCGTATCCATCCGGTGGTACGAGGCGGATCTCGTTCCTGCAGAGGACTTTATTAATTCGAAAATGTATAGAGCAGTCGGCTAAATGTGAAATACAAATGTTAGACAAAGACGGATATTGAAGTGAATAGAATCGCAGCAGGAATACCGCAAAATCAGACGTCAGTAAAATAGAGGATAAAGTTGTTTGCATGTGTGTATGTGTGTTTGTGTGTGTATACCCCTTTTCGTTTAGAACTATATGCCATGCACATGAATACAGAGAGAATGTCTTAGATAGAAGCTAAAATGCTTAACATCTGGTTATTTATACTCAACGTCGTCGTTATTGCTTCAATAGGCACGACTTTGAAAGACAAAGATAGATTCAAAGTTGAGGTTTGGTTATTGTGTGGTTAATTTCCTTTACCGTTTATTGTATAGAGTAATTCAAGTTCGTCCTATGACAATATAAAGTTCAACTTTTCACGTGTCAGATTTGTTATCTAAAGTAATTTTGTTCCGTATTTGATTTTAATTCGTTTTTTCGATCGATTTCATTATTTAGAACTAGTTTCTTATTCAAGTTTCTTCATTATAAGTTTTTCGCAAAAAAGGTGACACTTTTAGCACTCTTAAAACATTCCATTCAACAACAGTGAATTAAGTTCGTTCAGACTAACAGCATCGTCAAAGAAAACTTTGCTTTTCACACACAATTACACTTGAATAAAACCTGGCGTCTTGGTTAATCTAATTTCTTCCTTAAAAAAGACAAATTCAATACGGAAATCTGCCACTTGATTATTAAAAAAACCCCCAGCCAACATACCTAACAGATTGGATATTTCAATTGATGACATATTAAATTATAGCGTCAAATATTATTAAATTGACGACCGCAGAAGGTTCAATTGATTCCAACAGAATTCGAACAGGTATAGAATTTAGACAATGACAACTATTTTGTAATTTATGAACAAGTGGCAGCTAGAAAAGCCTAAGCATTATACAAAAGCTTCATTTCTATCAAATTAAATATCATTGTTTATGGTCATTACCTAAATAGTTGCAAGAACTCGTTCTGACCGGCAACACAAATATTTGCAAAATATTAGCTGCAATGTGATGGATGCACCACCATCCATGAGGACACTGTTAAAACCTGTTATTTATCAGCGTCCTATTGGGCGGCCGATGGAATTCATCCATAATAAAGTAGAGTGTTCACGAAACCACCTACACGAATCCCTCAAAAAGAAATAAAGGAAAAACGACACAATTGGGACACTCATATTTCAAATCATTTTTAGAGTCATCGATTTTTCATTGGCTAAACAGTTGAACGTTAGTTTATAATCATTCGCAGTGTTGATTCTCCATAAATTCAGTTGGTTTTCTTTTGTTAAGTAGTTTCGACTTTTTGTTTAATTTTTGTATGTTTATACCGAAGAGTTACAATTGCGTGACGTCGTTGATAACACCAGGTAAAAAATGTCCACAGTATAATACAGCGAAATAATTTCATTAATTTCAACTCAATTTAGTGCTCCACAGACTAATTTACCGAATTATAAGACCGACCCTGTTTATTATTAAATTACCCCCAATAATATTGATTTGATATCGGACTATTACTGACGTTTCCAATAAAAAACGTACAAAAGGTGCGACATTAATTCTATAATAAAACAAATCAATACGATTTTTATTTGGATATTTTAGTTGTTGACAAGGGTCGAATTCTAATTACATTACACATGAGCTAATGTTAGTTTGGTATTTATATTAATAAGGGTTGTAGAGGACATTTTCTAATATTGCTACAACTATCTCATATAGAGAAAAACATCTAAGCTATAAGTGGGGATAATTAAAGTTTTCATCATCTATCATACGGTAATTCTAGTAACAGCCATCGTGGCTTTATGAAACACCTGGGCACTATACGATGACTAATACTTACCCTTAAAATCCCAACTAAACATAATATAATTTTTTAAATAGTTTTAATGTGTGCTTTCTTCCAAACTTGTACTTGTAACAAAATTGGTTCAGTTTTAATCTTGTTCAGAACTTATAATTTTCGAGCATCAAACACGAGTTTGTCATATTACATCTACCATACGTGTGTCAGTTACATGGAAATATCCGAGATAATTCGCAAACTAGTTGGTTGAGAATTTCACTGCTATGATGGTGAAATTGGCGGCTAAAGTTGTAAAATGAATGTTTGCACGTACAACTATTCGAGCTAGTGTGATATCTGGTCTCTAGTGCTATGTCTGGACTTGGATAAAACGAGTGGATCTAAGGTGTTGATATTAGAAGTGTTCATTTCACTAGAGGTGATGTCTCCCTTGTGAGTTCTTGATTCAACATATCAGTGGAAGATTTCCTTTAATATGCATATTGTTGCATACCATTTACATCACCACAAATTTAACAACAAAAAAACAATTTAATAGATAAAAAAAGTTGATGAGAATCCGCATAGAATTCAACAGAACGATCGTCATTATCATAAAATGCAATATTAGGCGATTCATTAGGACAATTTCGTGGTGAATTCCACCTAATGAACATTTTAAGGACAGTATTAAATTTTACGAGACTGTCAGTTTTATATCAGTCTCAAAATGAACTTAACGTTATATATATAAAATTTATTTTCCTTTTTTTCTTATCCACAGTTTTGATGTAAGAGGGCGAGCTTTCACCAAAGCTCTACATTGGTCTGATCCGAAAATTTTCGGTCCACGAGCCTATTTTGTGACCGTTTCAAAACCAGCCGCACTGACATTAGATGGTGTTCAACTGGACGATGAGGGCATTTATCGATGTCGAGTTGATTTCCGCACAACACCCACACGAAATTTTGCGATCAATCTAACAGTGATTGGTAAGTAATTATTAGAAATTTTGTTTCATCGGGAGATCAAAACTACAAGAAACAAATAACAGTTTGATGCAAACTCGCTTTTTGCTCTTTTTTTTCGCATCCAATTTTCATCAAATTTATTTGTTATTTAGTGAAATATTAAAAAAATAACAACAACAATTTTGAAAGCAGGTTAAACCCAAAGTTGAATTTCATTATGGTCCAATTTGAATATAATTATAATTTAATCGTTTTAATAGAATTTCTAGCAGATGGTAAAGGCGAGACAGTTCACTTTCGAACGAATACATTTACTTAATCGTATTTTCTTCCTCCATCTTTACAGTTGTAAATAATAAGAAACTGTAATGACACACTGAAGTGTTGGAAAAGAAAAATCCAATTTGAAACTTTTACTTCAATCGCTTCATCAATTCAGATTTGATTTTGAATGCACATTTAAACAAAAAAAAACACCAATACCGTAACATTGGCGTGGTTTTATTCGATTTTCCAAATAAACAAAAGTCAATAAATGATCATTGTTCAAATCGAATTCTAATTGAACTTTAACAAATTCGATTTAAGATATAAATTAATTCGAACAGGTCCATTGGGGGGCGCAAGTAATTTAAACATTTTAACAGATCATTCCCATTTGTATTAATTTTGTGAAGTTTCAGTTGACCCATTAGACTACTGTTTCTATATAAATTTCATACAAAATTAAGCCAACTGTCTGAATAATTAAAACTAAATTAATATCTATCAAATTATTAGAATCAATGATGTTCACAGTGATTTGAATCGTCGACAAAATAACAACATATTCAACCAATGTCTATATATCATTCATACTGATGTCAGATCGGCATTTTGATTGAAACAACAAATATAAATTGAACTCAATTTCATCGTTTTGTTATTATTAATTGATTACTACAAATAAAAACTGTATGGTTTAGGGGTGAATTTTTAATTATTCAAATACTTTTAAGTTCAACAATGTTGGCCACATTGTTCCAGAATTTCCATCTCAACAAACTTTCGAGAATATCTTGAGAACTTTTAATAATAAATACATTACGATTGGAGTACAAGAGAATCCTTATACGTGTAGCATTTACATGCACAAATGGTCAATCGTTTTATTTGAACTGCATAATTCGCATTAAAATCGAGTAAATCCATTGATATTCGTTAGCATTGCCCAAAGCAACTGCAAATTAAGTAATTTTAAGTTAAATTAATTAATTAATAAACAGCTTGAAAATCAAAGTTCAATATCGAATTTCGAACAGAAACTTCGGTTGAAAAATTACACCATATTTCCAAAGAATCGGTCCAAATATATCTTAGTATCTAAACGTCGTCCACATTCATTGCTACTAATGTTTAACGATATGAATCAAATTGTATGAGATTCACTGATAAAAGAGATTCCATCAATAATTTGTTAGAAATCCATTTCTCTTCCATAAAGTGAAAATCGATGCCGGAATTAATGAAAAGAGCAATCATAGGGATTATTTATTCTAAACAAGTGACAAATTTCTATCATTATTCTAATAATTGACTCATTGAATATTCCAGTACCACCACATCAATTATTATTGTATGATAATTCCGGACGTGATATTACCGGAACGGTTGGACCACTCGAGGAAGGCTCCGATTTGATTCTAACATGTGAAGTTCGAGGCGGTGAGTATTTGTTTGTTTTTTTAAACAACAGTAGCGATAAATAATAGAAAAAATCAATGATAGAATCAAGGTTGTGTCCGTTCAACATAATGTTGGTTGGTATTACTAACTAGTCCCAATGGAAACATTGAATTAGTTATTTGTGGATGCACTGATGCGAATATATGAACATTCACGATGTATCCAGTTGATCCATAGAGCAGGAATTAACAACTTATTAGAGTCGTCTAAATCAACACTACAAACATAAGTAAAAAACCAACAAAACTTCCAACTGAGACTATTAAATGAAATCCAATTTCCATTAATGTTTGTTGGAATTCCAGTTTAATTTTATTGCTAAGAATTAAATGACACTTACAAACAACATTTAGATTGATTATAATTGAATGATTGAGAGTTGACTATAATAATAAAAAAAAAGAATAGAAGGAAATTCATGATATTTAGTTTCAATTAATGAACAGCGTTGACAAGCAAAATACAAACCAAACCCAATCATATCACTAATTATAAAACAACGAAGACCCATTCAAAGTTCGATCTGATAATAAATTGAACACGCAAACATTTTGTTTGATGAAATGCGAAATTTCGTTATGATACCGCTGAAAATTTACAGAAATTCTCCGCCAACTATTTCAACATATTAATTGAAATTTTTCATAAAAGGCCAGGTCAAGTTAACTGTTTACACCAAGGTGTAAAAACATCTCCAAATATGTGCGGTTTTGTTGGTTATTGAAACAATATGTTTGTATGTCCTAAATTATCGATTGTAGGTAGTTAAGGGTGGTGTTTGTATATGTAGAAGTGGTGGTTATTGTGGCAATGTTATCCAAAATCCACTGCTTAGTATTGTACTAATCTCAACCTGTGTATATTAAACTTATGACCGAAACACTTGTCCTATAAAACAACATAAAACTTTTAAGCTTATCGTAAAATTTTAAAGTTTACAAATAAACAAAAATATTATCCGTAAAATAGTTTAAATTATTACAGTTTTGATGTAACGCAATCCCAGGAACTATCATTGTGAATATTGTTGGGCCTTTTTTGTCAATGGAGTTCATTAAAAGTACATAAACTAAATACAATTAAAAAAATATCAAATATTTCAATATGTATTCGGACTGACACATGAATATTATCAAAACTATGAACTAATGCAAATAACAAACAACAAAATCAGTTATTTTAATATGCTGCACCAACAATGTACAAAAAATACCATCGACCACTTTTCGTACTTTATCAATTATTTATTCTAAGTTGGAAATTAGCAGCGGTTATAGGTCAGAGACTGGCCTTCTTAGGAATTCTAAAACACCTGGGATTACGCATTTCCTAAATCTGTTCCGGAGGAAGCTCTTGGAGGAAGACGTAGTTATGAGAAAGAAAAAACGACTTAATACACACGATAATTGAATTTCAAACAATTATATAAATATTAATAAAAGCTCAATAATGAAAGCTTCATTTACAATCATTAAACACGTCTATTTACGTTTTTTCATGCGAGCACGCATGTTACATTTGGAAATCGTCAAAATAAAAGTGGAGTAGTCCATGGTTATTTTAAATAATGTTATTTATTCTAACAGCACTTGTTATTACTTTTGTTCGTTTATTGTTTGAAATAATGTCAATTTCGTGTAAAATTAACGTTATTTTCCAGCCATTAAAATGCCATTTACTTGTACACTCCAAATTGCATGTTTTCAATTCTATGTTCTCAATAATTTGTACAGCATAACACTACAGATACCAAGAAATAACGGTAAATATTTCTTGGATAAAAACAGTATCAGGATCTGTTTACTATATAGATAGACGACGCATTTCAGCTAGTATTGTTGAAATTGCAACCTAACATCCCTTTAATGCGTTTCAGATGATGGGATTCTAGAACAGTAGTCTAGGGAGATTCTAAAGGACCAAACACTATCAGATAGAAATTGTCTTATTTCCTTTTTCTTTTCACTACTTGTAAGCAAACGGCTTTATGTTTGTTTGTGCTTTTTTTATGTGAATAGAGTCAGACAAATTCGTTCACACAATTCCTTAGAAAATTTCAACGATTTTCAGACAATTACGCCCCCAATCTTTATCAAAATTCTGCTATTCAAAGTTGAATCAACTAAAGTTAATTGTTGGCACATCAAATTGCCTCTAGACCTTTTGTTAATTTTGATGTTTGATTGTTTGTAGGTCGACCCAGTCCAACAGTATCCTGGTTTATGAATGAACGAATAGTTGAAGGGCAACTAGAGGCTATAGGCAATCATGTAGTGGTCAATCGTTTAGAAGTGAATGGTGTAAAACGGGAACATCTCAATTCATCGTACAAGTGCCAAGCAAGTAATACAAAGTTGATGATGCCCGCAGAGAAGACCGTAAGACTAGAACTTTTGCGTAAGTTTAGAAACTTTTGAATTTCAAACTATACACACCCTTAAGCAATACCCAAACAAATACAATGTGTGCCTTTGTCCCTTTTATAGTTCGACCACTAAGTGTTGTCATTCCCCGTAAACCAAGACAAATGGTCGCCGATCAAGATTATACGATACAATGTGATGTGGCAGGGTCACGACCAAAAGCTGTTGTCTCGTGGACAAGGGATAATCGTCCATTTAGGCGAGGCAAGGTAATTTCCCCAACCAATTTCCAAATAAAATCAATTTAATTAATTACGAACTAAACAATTAATAAAGTTGCCAATAGTGTATTTATTTGTTTCTATATATACTTTCTGTTCGAGTCTTAAACCACAAAACACAATCACTATTCCAAAAGCCAAACTAATTCTTCTTTTCTTGATAATAAACTCTGTTAATTTGTTCAAGTTGTTTGTTTTATTGTTCACCGGAAGTTGGTGTTGTTGGTTGTTCCTTTATTAACTTACATCAAAATTAAACACCCACACATCAACAGAATAACCATTACAATCTAGGTATAAATGTAAAATTTACTAATTAAACTGTTGTTTTTTTTTCTATTGTTAGATACTTGAAGAAAGCAATGATACGATTATAGTGAGCTCGGTTACATTTGCTCCGGTACCAGAAGACGATGGAACATTCCTCAAATGTTTGGGAGACAATCCTAAATTGCCTGGATATAGTCAAGAGGATTCATTCAAGTTGAATATTGTCTGTAAGTACTTCTTATCATTGTTCATCTCTAAATTGTCATCCACAAAAAAAGAGAGATGATGATGATGAATGGTTTGCTTTTGCCCTTTAAAGTCAACTTACTACTACAACTCCTTTCTCGTTCTTGTCTCTTCTTATTCCATTTTTTTGATTACTACATTGTCGTAGTCTAACAATGTGTTGATACAGGTTTTTAATGTTTACATTAACATTTCAAGTGAATAAATGTACGCGTAGTGCCCGCTGTTATTTTACTAAAAACATATCTTTCATGAATATGAAGTTCTATTATTCTCTCGATGTATGTATGAATCTTTTCTTTATTCATTGTAACAAACCGGCAGAGGTTTGGATTCCATCCGTTCTAGTGGAAAACGTGCATTTTTGTCGTTGCCATGCCACAGTATAATTGTGGAATTTATTCAAATATTTTATAAACATTTTAGGATTCTAAATTGAAATAAAATATTTACTTACTTTTATTTATCCATCTACAGTTTACCAAAAAAAAAAAGGAAAAGGAAAAACCTCATCTATCTCGGAGTTGACTATATTTTTCTCTATATAGATTTCTTTCCAAAACAGTAACGTGACGAAACAATTCCCTAGTAGAACACTGATAGAATTCTTTTACTGTGTGCATGATTGTCGGCATTTGTGTGTTTCTGGTTTGTCAAGTTTTATTCCAATTTTCGTTGTTAATTGTCATCTTTTTGTAGTGCATTCGATCGTTCTTCTTTTAATAACTGTTTAGTATTTTACATGTGAAACACTTACGAATGTTTATTTATTATCAAAACATAAGTTTCACTGTATCTTTATCATTACATATTGTTGTTGCTATAAGAATTCTTTCGCGAATGAAACGAATGAAACCTACATGATGATGATTTGAACAAATATTATCCGTCAGACGACGAATTATTCTGCACGTTGAAATACAATTCCTCGTATTTCTTAATAAGATGAAAATCGCTGTTACGGTGTAGCAATTGTAATGAAAAAGCCACAGCTATATACGCTTTATGTAAATGTGAGGTGCTTTTGTTGGAAAAGAGAAACGGGAAAGACTTTGTGAAATTTAGACATCGTAAATATACAAAACAACGACAATGATGATGGTTTTTTTTTCTTGTTGGCTGCTACTTTCATATTTTCATACATGTTCATGCTTACATCAGCAAGGTGGGCTTACAGCTAGTGAGAAGCCAGGTGGTGTACGCAACCCCCTCTTCTCAACGACTATTGGATCGATAACGCTTACGATGTGAATTTCAAACAAACCATCTCTTCTACGATGATTACTAGTTATATCAAAATCCCAAAATACATGTAATTGTAATTAGTTTCACACAAATCTATCAATTATTTATTTTGATATGAAATATTTCACTGATACAATCCTTATTTTGACAGTTTGATTCAAAGTTATAACCAGCTTATACGTCCCTTGACGTTGAGACTTCCCCGTTGACAGTTTTTGTCCGATCGATATTTTATGTGATTGGCATTTTTTTTTGTATCCACATTAATCACATATATGCACATATGTATAAAAATAGTATATCGGAAATTGTGGAATACGCATATCGATTTCATTAATCGTATGAAAATCAACAAAATCGCCAGAATCCTATTATGAGACTTCGTTATTACAGTTGGCACTCTTTATTAAAATCAAATAGCCACCCTTAAAATTAACCTTTGTTATTAACAATTTCAAAGCGAAGGGAAATTATATTTCGGAATAATTTTTGAATAAAAACACCAAGGTATACGTATATTTCGGTGTTGTAGAGCTTATTTTCCGACAACAGGTACCGGAAAGTACCTACGTTATAAGCTTCAAAGGATTCCTTTCAAGTCTCTCCTGGGTGGGAGTTACTAAGGATGCAATAATGAATCTAGGGAACTTCGAAATTGAGTGCTTAAGGAAATTATTGAGAATTTTATAAAAACAAAATCTTAACATAAATTTCCTATATAGTTATATAATTTGGAAATTGTCTGATTAATTTCTACCTTTTAAACAGAAACTTGAAAAAGTACATCATTTGACAACATAAACAGTAATTCTTACCAGTATTTAAATGAAGAAGAAAAAAGATGGCAGATTAGTTGAAATGTAAAATTATACCACCACAACTGACTTAATTTAATTCAAAAAGTTCTCGGTATTAGTCAAAACTGAAACATTTCCTTCATAAAACCTTGAAACTGTTTATTTCTTTATTAAACAGTTCATCCCTAGGGTCTGCCAACATTAATAAGCTCATTCACAATTTTATTTTGTCCTTTAAATTTCAGCTAAAATGCTTGAAATTTATGTTGTAAATGGAAAACATTAAAAATATGGCCTCTAATGGCGTCAGACTTGAATTTGGCGCTTTTCAATGTATTGCTGATCTAGAAAGCTACATGACTGTCGTCTTTCAGTATTGGCGTCACATTTAAAACTAAAATTTGCCTGCTGAAACTATTGAAATAGATTATGTTTTTTTTTTAATTTATTTTATTATTGGCTTAATCATATGTTTCTAATGGTTCTCCCATTTCGTTCCATTAATGTTCCTAGCAAAGAATATTATTTGAATTTATCAACATTATGGAATCAAATAGAGGAAAATAAATTTGAAATATTCTATTTTCATATAGCGTGCCTTTTATCCTTGCTTCCATCAGTTTTCTTTTTTTATATGCTAAATAGAATAATTGCATCCTCTTTAAATATATACTTATACATCTAGACACAATGTTAATACTATTGTTCACATGAAATGTTATAATTACAGTAGAATCTTGACATGCTACGCTCATATCTATGTTTAAAACAAACAGAATTGTTAAAATTCCGGATTTATTGTTTGTTGTCTGTCTGTTTGTTCTCAGATATTTCGTATAATCGTTGTTTTTTTTTTTAATAAATCTCTAGATTGTTTATTTTTCTATTACAGATCCACCACAAGTAGTCCTCCATCTTGGCAGTACACTAAATCCAGAAGACATTAAAGAGGGTGATGATGTGTATTTTGAGTGCAACATCAAGGCGAATCCTAAACATCACAAGATTACTTGGTTCCATGATGTGAGTATAAAATTGTTCGCGTCTAGAATACACTTGAAGGTTTCATACAATATTTTGAAAGAAAATAAAAACAAAAAATTGAAAAAAAAAACATATATTTGTCTCGTCGAGTCTAGACGACTGTTTATTAATATAAAGCCAACAATTTTCCAGCTTTTCAGTATTTAGTAAAGCTTCAGTGCGTGTCCATGTATGGCCAACTGACATCATAAACACGCAGATCGTTATAATACACAACCATCCCCTTAGATTTGATAAATGAGGGTTGCAATTCCACACTTTAATACATTACTTTGTACGTTATTCTCATTTGTAGGCACTCTCATTGAATGTAATGTATTAAAGATTAACTTATACAATGATCGAATATGACACTAAAAGTGTGTTGTTCCACTAGTTAATGTCCATGTTGTTTGAATAATTCATATAATCGTCCTCTTAATTACATACATATTACTCTATGTACATATATATGCATAACATTTGTAATTAAATTATTGTACTTTTTCTGTGTCGTTTTTCCGCTATTCAAGTTAATTGTATAGATGTGAATTACAATTTCAGTCCCCACAGCTATTTTCAGTAGACATTCAAGATTAAATCCGACATAAATTCACCGACCAACAATTCCACCAACCTGTTTTTAAAATAATTTTAAAAAAGAACTCGATTAAACGCAAAAAAAAACGTACAGAAAGAATAAGAATAAAGACGACTGAAATGTGAAAGAAAAATTAAGTAAAGCAATGGTGAAATGGGGAAGTTAATATAAGTGTGATTAGGTGCCACCGTCCAACATCTGACAAACTTCATACATATATATGGAAAGTTCAACTGAGGGCATTGATGTTTCATACTCTTCATTTCCTTTTCTAAACACAAAACTTACGACAGTCATTCACAGCATTAATTAGAAACTATTGGAAATTTAGGAAAGATTTTAACGATTCCACATAGGTAATCTATTCTCATGAGGTTTGGAGGGGGTGGCGTGGTGAGAAGGGGGGTTAAGGCATAAACGGCATGGGAGACGTTCCCAAGGGAGACATAAATTTTAGATTGTGCCGGATAATTCTTTTTCACAATTTCAAGTGCCATAATTCGTATTTAACCGTTTCTGTGGTAGATACACATTTGATAAGGTTTATTTTACCCAAAGGATGAACCTTATGAACAATAATTGAAGATTCTTTATGAACTATAAAAGTCGGATTATATATATATATATATATATATATATATATATATACACACACGCACACACACACATAAACGTACACAATCTTTATATAAAGCAGTAAAGACAAACATGGACCGTAGTTATGTGTTTAAAAGTATCATAAATGATGTATTTTTACTGAAAATACTAACGGTTAGACAGTTATTTGGCCGGTGCCTTACATTATTTTTAACGATAATCATGAATGCAGTTAATCAACGATTTTTACATCGTATGTCATTTAGTTTACCACACATATCAGTAGTTTCTAGACGATATAATTCGAGATGTAACTAAAGATAAATGCTTATTGTTAGTATACTATAAGCCAAGATTCTTAAATACAACACAGAATTACTTAAATTTGATACGAAATTTTCAATATTTTGTTTAACAACAAACATAGTCGATTCTAAATTATTTACATAATTATAATGCTTAATTAATGTAGCGTTATGATTACTTGCACGGATGATCGATATTAAAGTGCCTAATAATGCGTTAACTGTTCTCTAATATTAAATCATCGAATTTATAATTTACAATCTATAAAAGCACAAATTTATTGGTCAGTTTCGAACATTCGTTAGTGATTGTTAAAAATATAACAAGAAGAACTCCCCATTGTCATATACAAATAGAACAAAGC
Source organism: Meloe dianella (assembly GCA_028455855.1). Taxonomy (NCBI): domain Eukaryota; kingdom Metazoa; phylum Arthropoda; class Insecta; order Coleoptera; family Meloidae; genus Meloe; species Meloe dianella. The sequence goes on along the minus strand of JAPTHL010000047.1, from coordinate 7,726,699 downwards.
ATTTCCTATAAACAAAACGATACGTACATATAAAATCTCTAGAGAGTCGTTACATTGATATGTTACATTGCCGTAGAGATATTTCTATTTCTGCTAACTGGAAAACAACTAACTGAACTGTTACTAAATTGTGTTTTTTATTTGATTTGTTATCAAATATAAAATCCTTATCGATGTGAGGTACGTACAATTTAAGACGAACGAAAGAGTCCAGGCCGGTCCAGGCCACGTATGCTTATGACTGATAAAACAAAATGCTTCTTCCATGATCATTACTATATCTAACAATGACGTTTGTAAAAAGATTATTGTTTCTTAGTTTTAAAAACATAATTTTTTACGCTTTTTAAAAGCTTCTGAACAATCAACGTCCAAACGTTAAGCAATAAAATCCATCCTGTGAACATTTAATAAATTTGACAAATTTCACCTACGTCAAAATTACAGTCGAAACATTAAACTGTTGATTTTAACAGCTGGTGTAAGACAATTAAATAATCTTGATGTCTATTATATTTTAATGGAAATGAAAATCGATCGATCACAACGACTTCCTCGATTATCTTGAAAATTATCTACCATTATCGGGGGACATATTATGAGTCAGTTTAAATGATGAATATAATGTTAATAGATAATCGTGTTGATGTTTTGTTTAGGGTATGATGGTGAGTCAGAACATGTCATCAGGAGTCATAATCAGTACGCACAGTTTGGTTTTACAGCGGGTAACCAGGTGGCAGAGTGGAGCATATACCTGCCTTGCAGTCAACCCTCGTGGGGAAACTGTCAGCACGCCAGTTATGTTACGTGTAAGATGTAAGTAGGAGTCGATTTATTACTATCCCTTTACTACATTGTCCCTATTTACAATGAAAATGACTATTTGTTAGTATAATCATGTTTTATTATTGTCAAAGGCCAAATATATACATCTCAAGTTGGTTAAAAATGAAATTTCATGTTTATATCAAACTAACTATAAAGAACATACTTATTTCTACTTTGTCGTCACATATCTAACAAGTTCTAAACGGTTCTTTTTTCTTAAAAGTTGAATGAAAGCTTCTACAATTTTATTAAATTTCTGTTCTTATTCTTTAATAATGTATATTATTAATATCAAGTTATACAATTCGAAATCTACATAGAAACATTCTCGACAACATTAACTACGTTGTTAATTTGTAAGAGATTCATTATTATTTGACGTTGGCAAAAGCGACAATCTTTAAACGAAAGACAAAGATAGATTCTAGAGAGGAAGTTTACTAATTAGTTTATGTTTCTATTATCTTGAGGCAAATTTATTTGGTATAATTCTGATCCGGCGCATCCACCAAAATTGTTGTTAGAGATTATATTGCAGTAGTTGTATATTCACTCCACTTCATTTGAATCTGTTGCCAAGTTAAATTTGAATAAAATTGAACAAAAAAAAACAAATCAAAATAAACATACTGAAACTATTTAAATTATTGTCAATTCTGAAACAAAACTCTGTGATGTGTACAATATGCTTTGTGCTATATAAATAAAATACGATCGATTGCTGAGCAAGTTTGTCCGTAACACCATCAGTTGATTTGGTAAGACGTGATCGTATTTGGAATCCCTGGGGTTCAATCTATGAACCAACCCAACGTAAAGACCGCGCGACAATATTCTTCAAATTGTTTTCAACTATAGCAACCGTGTCGATGCCAGTTGAGCAAATCGACTAGTTCACGTCTTTACTAATCAATTTCAAACAAAAATTCTGTGGATTATTTGTCAGAAGAAAAAAAAACACAAACAAACGAATGAGAAAAAGAACTGCTCTCAACAATTCAAACTATTAATAAGAATTATTTTGTGTTTCTAACATGGGATGAATACATACAAAAGACTTTTAATTTTCCATAAATAGACAATCCACAGTTCACAGATTTGGAACATGTTGTAATAAAGGATAATGCGAATAATCAGTTTTTGGTGGGTATATAGCGGTTTGAGCGGTGGTAACGGTGGCAACAGCGAAGGTTACGAACAATCGTTTACTGAACAATAGAATGAGAACAAGTTCGTCGATTACAGATTACCACAGCTGAGGCAGGAAATTGCCATAGACGACTACGGTCTTATTTGCATCTCTAACGAATACTAAAGGTGTAGCTCCTGTGAATTGCTTTTTATAAAAAATAAAATAAATGCTGAGCAGTCGCTTATAATTGATTGATTGAAGAGACCAGGTCAAATATTTAAAATTTTCAGTAGATATTTATTTGGGAATTTTCTCTATCAATGATGGAAATTCATCAAATTTTGATTAAAATTTTTTTTCGGGTGTCATCCACGTTTAAATTGGAAAATGTCGAAATATCGAAAATAACTTATAAAATATGTAAAACTTTAGACGGTGATGCAATAAAATTGAAGTTCTGCACTATCTCGAAATCAGAAAACTTTTACTCATAACTTGATAAATTCGTATGCAATTGTAAACATTGAAACGAATTGTATTGCTTCGTGTTATACAAAATAACGACAAGTTGTTGGTTCACACGCATTATTGCTGAACGTGATCTGTCATCGTGGTTTACCAGTACATACCTTTAACCATTACCGCACGATCATCATTGTTACCACTAACACACGTCTATCTCAAACTATAAGCAATTTCTACAATACACTTAAAATAAATTGGATAGACGAGAATTAGTCAAGTGTGTGGCACACGCTATCTTACATGCAAAATGAATGACATGATGTTAATGCAAATAAAACAGGTGATACTTGTGGACTTTTAAAAGTAGTATCATCTCCAAACACGCATCATTATTCATTTTAACACGAATTCATATACAAATAGATGACAGTACCGAAATTCTGTTTTTTATATGTAATAAATAATACACGCACAAACAACACAATTCACACAAATCAGAAATCAATTATCGTTTATTTGTGAATGCAATCGTTAGTAATTTTTCTCATGATTTTTCATTAATTTCATCGATAGCATTCAATATTGCTTCCGACAAATTTGTTTTCAAATAACGTAACTTTTATCAATTTTTATTGATCACTGTTGTTTGTATCTTAGTTATGATGCTGTTGGCAATAATTTTTTTCTTCATTCGCTTAAGAAAAACTTCCGAAAACATTTGGATGTTGTTAGTATTATAGTAGTGGAACGGGAACAAAAAGCAACAACAAAAAAAAAACAGCCATCGTTGTTAGAAACTAGAGATGAGAGAGAACAGAATCACGCGCCTAGAATAAGCAATCTGGTACTACAGATGAGACGAGCAGAGTAACCTGGACTACTGTATATATATATATATATATATATATATATATATATATATATATATATATATAGATTAACGGCCACACACAAGTTGTAATCCCTATGCGGCCAAGCTAAGCGGGCCTAGTTGGATTGGCATGTGAACCCACGGGAACTAGGTCCAGTGACGTATTTTGTCGTCATGACATGAATTATCCCAGGTCTACGTGCAGATAATAAAACAACGATTCTGATGGTAGTTTGAGCATTCCACAAGTCGGCACAACGAATTAAATAAATGACGACTTCTTCGTTTCGACTAGATGTCGTATTAAAACTTTCCACATTTCTAATTAGTTGAATTTAATTTGAAGATAGCACCGCTGTTGACGTAATTTCATTTTACATGTTTTCTAATTTGTAAAATTGTTGGAAAAGGAAATATGGTGCACGATTGTAGGAGTATGAGTAGTAGTAGTAGTAATAGTAGCAGCAGCAGCAGCAACAACAACTGGAAATAATCGATATTTTAATAATTCAACTATATAATTGTAAGATATAGAGAATTTGTTTGATAAAGTACTTATAAAATAGTGAATATTCGATATGGTGGTGACATTTTGCGTTGACCTTCACAGCAAATTATGTAAAGCTCAGTTCGCGTGACTGCACCCTAAATAAAGCTCCAATTTTGTTAAACGCCTCTATAGAAATCTGTGTCAAACTTTTGCTCTCTACCATTTTATTAAAAACATATGCGTGAACAATAATCCGAAAAAGGGAAGTACATTACTACCCTCACCATGTTATGTTAAATTAAATTCGTTTATATTGTTATTGTTACTAACACAAAATCAATTACAAAGAAAAAACAACACTTCAATTTATCCAAAAATTGATTGTGAAACGAACCAAAGAATTTTCCAATTATGATATTTTGTGATTCTTTTTTTTGAAGTGTATGTGTTGGCCTGTTTAATTCAAAACGTACTCATGACAGGTTTTAATTCCACACCCACATAATCTGGTATTGGTTCGATTTATTGATTGGAAATGAGTGTAAAATTATATTCGAAGCAATATTACACAGATCTAATAACGCCTGCAGTTGGCTGCTATGCCTCTTCTATTCATGATTAATTCAGTCCTTCAAGGAGGTGGTGGCGCTTCGTCTTTATCGTTGTGGTCCTAGCTATTTTATAGATCTCTATATTTTAAATTCAAGTGGTTGCAGAAAAATGATACGAATAAAGTGCAGTTGCTTTCAAGAACATTTTTATGTAACGTAGAAATTATACGAATACATCTTTTTGTTTGTTTCTTAAATAAATTTCTGTATTTTATATGAACAATTAAATGGGTGATATAATGGAAATTTGTTTGAAATTTTCAACCACTCGATACAATTTCCATACCGGAACAGGTGTTTTAATGTTAACACAATAGTACAGTTTCACGTATTTACATCATATACGTCCCAATGCACAAACATGCATTTAATTGCATACCGCATTAATCTAATAGAATTCAACGCTGTTGCGACAATGGATTCCAAGATTGAAATTTGGAACGTTTTAGATGCCATGCCCGTTGTTCTTAAAATTGCAACTACAGGAGAGAGAAAAAAAGCACACATATAGTAGACGTTGATTCGATGAACAACAATGTCGAAATTTAATCTAGCAACATTGAACAAAATAGCCTTTCATAAGTTTTGAAAGGAACAAAATACAGATGCACACATTATATTATAGAAAAGACACAATGGAATATTTCCTTTATCCTTCTAAAAACGAAATATCGACCGTTTAAAAAAGAATATATTTACTGGCGTCCCTAATATTGTTTTCATGCAAATAGTCTATTCTTCATATATGACTGAGGGGATGATGGTGGTGGTACGGCAGATGATTTCCTATCTTGTGAATAATATCAAGTTTAATTTTAGTTTGGCTTGCAACAGAACAACAGCACAGATGATGGCAATTGATGTTGATTACATGTCACTGGACGTATACAAGTTGTGATTATTCTTTCATATTTCAAGTTTTTAATACAAACAATGCACGATGCATCATAATACTTTGACTTTCTTTTAATTCAACAAATGTTCCAGTCAACGACAATACAAATGATGAAATCAAGATTTTTTTTCAGCGAATGAAACTGTAAATTTCAGTAACAAAAAAGAAACACAAAAAGAAATTAATAAATTTTCGAAATAAAATTCATTTAAGTATACCCACTTATATACATAAAACAAATAAATAAGCGAAATGGTTTTTAAATTAGGTTCTCATTTTGTGTTTCTTTCACAGAATTCTCATGAAAATGAGAAATTATATTTAAATTAAATTCGAATTAGCTGTAGGCGAAAAAATATGCGTCTTTTTCTATTCCTCATTCCTTATGTTATAATAAAGTAATTTTCAAAAGAAATGATTTATTTTCCAACTATGTAATAGAAATTGTGCGTCAATATCATTATGATTCTATCGCCTATATCGGAAAATTTGCAATTGTCACTCTTAATTACTGAATTTATTAGAATTTAGTAAAACTATTACGATAACACGCCAAATAAAATTGCCTATAAATTACAGTTATCTTTGCCTGCTTGTCCTAAAAGTGCACAAAAATGTTGGTGAAACTCGTACATTCCACCTAAAACACACTCATGTTGATTGTTTTTTTCATTCCACAATTTTCCAGATGCGCCTGTTTGCCGTGATAATGAAATAACAGTGATAGGTGCTTCATTGGATGAAGTACTTAAAGTTAGATGTCATGTAGCTGCTGATCCAAGTGAGGTCACATTTGTTTGGCAATTTAATAATAGTGGCGAAAGTTTCGATGTATCACCAGCCCGCTTTGCAACATCTAGTGGGAATATTAGTGAATTGATGTATACACCAGCATCACAACGTGATTATGGTACATTAACATGTTGGGGAAGGAATTCTATTGGTCGACAAACTGAGCCTTGTGTCTTCCAAGTAGTGCCAGCAGGTGAGAATTTTAGTATTATCGAAATTCATAAAGGTACACACCTATACATAGATTATTAACTTTATATGTTGTGAATGTTCTGTTGTTTTAATTGCATCACGTGCCATATAACTATAAATCAAGTTCTATTGTCGTAATTCTGGTCCGTTCTCAGTAAAATAATAGCAGCTGTAATATGAAGATAAAGTGTTACCGGGACAGGGTTGTAGATATATGTTTGTGTATATGTATTTATTTATAGGAATTAGCAAGACTAAACCCAAACTAACGGTTATGTTGTAACTTTCCAGCGAAACCAAGTCCGTTGAGTAACTGTACTCTCCGGACAGCAACTAATCATAGTTCTGACGTGTTAGAAGTGGAGTGTAAAGCTGGTTACGATGGTGGTCTTCCCCAGAGATTCATCCTAGAGGCATATGATGCTTATACAATGAGAATGAGATTAAATTTGAGTAGTACAGATAGTGAAATACCAGTCTTCCGTTTAGATCTTACCGATCTATTACCACCAAACGGTGATGGATTCCCACCGTCATTACGTATCATTGTTTATGCTCAAAATGCAAAAGGACGTAGTGATCGTCTTGTTCTTGAAGATATCATGCTTAATGATGCTGAGAAGCGAACAGGTATTTATTTAGATAGTAATTGGATTTCGAATATGAAAAACAAAACGTCACAGTACTTATTAAACAAAGAACATTCTTCACTTCAATAATTTTCTTTCTTGCAATTTTCCACAGATGGTAGTTCCAATATCAGTATACTTCCAATAGCTGCCCTTTTGACCGGTTCATTATTAACATTGGGCATTGCTGTTCTATTGATTGTTGTATTGGCTGTACGTCGAAAACATCGCCATTGTAATGGTTCACATTGTCTACATCAACTGGAGCCATCGAAACAATCAAAACTACCAGGTCAATCATCACAACATGGATCAATGTTAGAAATCAATACTGGTGACAATCGTTATGTTGTTGCCTACACTTTAAAACCAGCTAGTGATTGTACAATATCACAACAACCAACATTGACAAGTAATAATATATCAGTAGATAGACAGCCTGATATTCTCAATACCCCCAGAGGTGAGTTTGATAAGATACAATTATTATCATCATCATCATCATCATCATCATCAATACAACACACATATCATTTTTCAACATTCGGTAAAAATCTACTGTGAATTTTGCCTGATTTTGTTGGATAATTAGATCACTTTAATATCTTAATGCACAGCTTACCCGTTTTTTTTTCTAATTTCTCTCCATTTGATTTTTATTCCATCATTTATTGAAATTCAAACAATATTTTTTCCAGCGAAACGAGTTTCAGTAGGAAAGTTTTATTGAAAATTTTATTTTGAGCTTAAACTAATTTATTTAAGAAAGCAACTCTATCATGACAATATAAAAATAATAATAATATTAATAATAGATGGAAATGTGAAGCTTAAATGAACTATTTTTGTACATTATGTTAATAAATGTGTTTTTTATGTGATTTCTTTGTGTTTTTGTTGATTTTTCTTTCCTTTCACGTTCTTAAGACGAAAATGTCTGTTTTACAGAATAGCCCACATTCACTTCTCTATTCATTTATCTATCTCTGTCTTTATTTATGTTCAAGTGCTCAAAATGAACCTTAATATCGAAGTAATAAACTGAAAACTTTTGACTTGTATGTTACGTAACATATTAGCTGTGCGTTTACTAGAAGCAATAAATTCCATAGAAATAAGACAGGTGTAACGTTAACAGGTGCTGACACAACGACGCCCCCAGGGTTACCAAGACCTGACGCTCTATTCACCTCACCGTCAACAACAGAACGAAATCGACAACAGAACAGTCCCCCAGCATTCTCCAACTTTGTAAGTAACGCGTCAACCTGTATCCCTCTAATTAAATAACTCCAGTACGATAGTGTGACGAGATCATGTGTGTATGTATGTATGTATGTATGTGTTGTCTGTTTGTGAAGATGTATTTCTTCCCTTATACCTATCTACGTTTTATCAATTTCATGTAACAAAACATTTTAAGATATTTGTTAATTTTTTATTAAATAATTAGTTTGTAAATGGTGATCGGTTTCAGATACATTCTGAAGTATCATTATCGCCGGAGGTGTGCAGTAATGTCCAACTACCACCACCACTACCACTACCACCACACCAACAGACGGGTACTTTGGGTAGAAACCGTCCCCGCCCTAGGGATATTCCCTATTCTACATTTGCAACGATGAGAAGAGACCACATCATAGCTGACTCTATTCCGGGACCTGAAAGTTGTGTTTAATGAACTGAATCGAACAGCGTTACCAAACTTCAATAATCTTTAAATCGAAACTTTCCTCTATCGAACTACTACTACTACTACTACCACTACTACTACTACCTTTTAACGGGACTTTGAAGAAATATTATTCATTTATATTTACTATCAATTTAGAGTGAATTACGGCAAATTACCGGTTTATAGGTATGATGATAGATTTTAGTCAAAAATTATGAAGATGGTGACGTTGGTTGATTGTGCCTGTGATACAGGATTAGATGCCAAGTGTTTTTTTTTCTGAAGGAAAATTAATTATGTATTAATTAAGGAAACAATCACAGACTTTCGAGCTTAAATTAATTGTTATTGAATTGAAGTTTCTTAAATTGTCAACGAACATGTACGAAGCAACCGACCATATTTCTAGGCCTATTGATTCAAATTTATTGTATATGTTATTGAATCCAAAAAAAAATGAAGAAAAACAACAATAGAAAATTGTGGAAAGTTTCTACACGGATGAATGTTGATTATAGATAATTTTAGTAAATTGATCAATCATACTGTGTATGGTTGTATATGTTTTTTATAAAGTATTGATTTGTTCCAGGAAAAAAAAACGATGATATTGTTTGGTCTGTCAGTTTTAGAGAAATTTCCAATAAAAGACCTGACATGTCCAATCGACTGTTTCTATAATAAGTATATACAAATATAAATTATAATAAATTTGTTAATATATAATAAATAACAAGATTATTCAACTAATTCTGTACATATTAGAATAATTTTAAGATAAAAGCTTTATTGCTGTGCAATAACATATTTTGTAAATGAAGTGTGCTTATGGATGCGTGTGAAGATGGTGTTATTATTAAGAAAATAAAAAAAATGTTCTTTATTACCTTTACTCCTGTAAATAACTAATGAACCAATGAGAGTATTATTAATAAATATAAATATAAATGTCATTAGTTTGTTAACTTTTTAAGACCCAAAATCATTAATAAAAACAAACCACTTATAGAAGATCTTATACAAGAATTACCAATTTTGAGAGACGCAAATTTTTGGTAATTTACCGCCGTTCTATCTTCCATAATGGCAACTGACAAAGATAGACAAATCATATCAATATATCTTTTCATTAGTTTCAATCTACAAGAATAAGCAAAGCTTTATGTTAGAAAGAGGGACAATGTTTGTGGCATAAAAACCAGTAGCGTAACTTTCAATTTAAAGCCCGGAGAGACAGAAGATCAAATTGGACCCCACAATGGAAGAAATCATTTTTTATATTTATTTTAAAAAAAAATAAGTAAACAAATATTACATTGATTTGTAATTTCCTTCTTTTTTTTTGGTGCAGAAAGTTCCTCTATAATAGATATGCTATCTAAATTGTTGTTCTGCTCTAGTCTAAATTATATTTTTTAATTAAAAATTATTAATTACATGCCTGTATTCGCAAACAATTGAATAATGACTGATGACTCAGCGGCGCAAATAACATGGGCCCGTTAGCAAGAAAAATGATTATAGGTAGCTCTTTCTTAGGATCTTACACCCCCCCCCTTTACAGGTCATCAACGTAGAAAACACGAAATGTCCAGTAACCACCCTTTTTCCCCAGATGACGTAAACATAAAGTTAAACGCAATTAGAAACATAGAGATATCGAAGTAGGTATTGTTTCTTTTTTCAACAATCATTTCAAATGATACTTAATAGTCTTTATTTAGAAAACTTCAAAGTATCACCACTTTTGATTATTGTTTTATTTAAAATATTTGATTAGATACGGTATAACAAAGAGAAATGTGAACCTTGTAAAGAATCAATTCGATAAGCTATATGAGAAGCGTAAGAAAATGCTGAAAGCTCATCACAACATAAAATTATAACCGAAGTTGTGAAAGTGGGTCCTCAACTAGCTTGGACTTGAGGCAGGTGCCTCCATGCTTCATGATTTGTTCCAAATTCTATTTAATGTATTCAGAAAGATTTAAAGCAGCAATAACGTTCTCTTGTTGTACGGCCGTCCATTCCTTCCGAATTGTGGGCAGACTTCCGTTTATTTTAATTTTGTTATTTATAACGCTGATCACTTGTACGTTTCATTGGACAATAACAACATCAAATTATATGCACAACAAGAGGTAAAATCGACATGTAATGCAAATTAGAAAACAATCAAACAAACATCAGTTATCGTGTACGATTATACATTCTTGATTACATCGCTTTTCGACTATGTAAAAGAGTTGGTCATTGTAAACAAATTGAATTGTTGTGGGCTAGTAGTTTTCAGTGTCGTCAATCTTTGAATTATTCAAATTGGATTGCTGTAGTGATTTCAACACCATGAAGTGTCTAAAATGTGAACGATCGTGGATGAAATCGATAACACTTTACATTGCTACCAAAAAAAATAAAAAAATAAATAAATAATCGGTGAGACGAAATTAAATATTGAACCAAAACTTTCACAACCTACACAACTTTAATAGTGACATAGGTGTCTTTTTTTAAATTACCTTCTTTTCGAAATAATTATTGTAATTCTGATGTTTTAGTAAAGTTGACGGCGAAAATATAAAAAAAAATCAGTGAATCATTAAAAAATAATGAATTCCTTTTGTAACTAGAATTTTCTATATACATACGTTCCTTTCATTAGTGATGTTGTTTAGAATGTATATTTTAGAACTGTTGTGTATAACATTTTGTATTATATAATTCTCCTCTTTATTGTATATTTTCACATTGCTGACTAGTTTAAGTGGACGATTCACATACCTTTGAAATTCATATATGTGGCAGTATACCCCACCTTAATATAACAAAGTAACAGACAGAATGAATGAATTACAATGAGTTACAATGCATTACTTGCATGTCGAATAATTTTCGAGTAACAACAGCATCTCCTACTAACGAATAATAAGTATTTTGAAATCAATTAAAAATATCTACAGCAGACGAAAAGATACAATGAGAATTTCATTAGCATTTCGAGAAAAGTAGATGTAAAAATCAACATTGTCTATTATTCGTTGAATAGTATCTATATCAGAATATTTGCATTTGTGGTTGTTAGAAAATGTTCATATTCGAACTTTTCATCATTACTGGTAGCCATTTATGTTTAGCAAATATAAACAAATACCTACATAAATAGTAAAATACATACAACTCATTGAAATAATGTAAAACCATTCGTCTTATTTTACCTACCCTAAATCAACTATTATACAATGTGTATGTTGTAAACTATTATAAATATTGCACCTGCTCCAACAGTTATTGTAAAATAGGTAATATATCATCACTAGCTAGATTTTCATTTATCAACTTTCTTATGATTATCGTACGTCGAGGGTTGAATTACAAAATCCGTCTTTTTGTAAAATGTCTATCTTGTCATTCTCTAAACAACTTGATGAGCCTCCTAAAATATTCGACAATTTGATTTATATTTGTAGATGTACTCGTAACAAACAACAACATCTTAAGCGGCATTGTCTCCGCATTTGTCATACTTTAAAAGACCCATTTTCCTAACATTAATAATTTCATCCTTTGAAATCCATCTATATTCAGTAGATATCTCTGATATTTTGTGCTGTTCTCCTAAACTACAAACATTTTGTTGTTTGAGTCGCATCTAAAGACTATTTGGAAAATGTTTTATACAAGCAGATTTTGTGTTTTACTCATAAGAAATACATACAACCAATCGTGATCTGTCTCTATATGTTGTTTATACTTAAGATAAAATGAAAATGGAAATTGCTATTTTTTAATTAGAAAAATATTGCTATACAATATACGCGAAATTATTAAATTTAATAAAATTTTAGTCAATTTATTAGCATCGCTTCAATAATCCATACATCTATAAAGAAGCTCAAAATTGTTTTGTTATAAAAGAATCAATAAAAGTTTGTTTTCTTGTAGATATAACTATATTAAATTCTCTCTTATTTATTTTCTTTTGTATTTTATTTATGAATCAAATATTTCTTTTTCCAGGCCAACTGATTTTACACCAGGTTGTTGACACGTTTGATAAACTGTTAATCTGAAATTCATCTGTTTTGATGTACACGTTTAGTTTTGTAATAATTAAATGACTTATTTTTCTATTTCTGTTTTCGTTTTTTGGCTCTGATTGAATTGAATTCGGTGAATATTTAATTATTTACAAAAGAAACTGAGCATCCTCTATCGGACATAAGTCTATAGAAACTCTGCAAATGAACCTATTATTCATTAAATAACAGATATCACCCTACGCGGCTGTAATTCAAGAGATCTGTAACATTTTTTGAACAGTTATCTATAGAAGATGACGCCTAGTCGCTTCACTGCTACTTAAAAATTTCCCGCTTTTATTGGAACAAATATGACAGATTCCTAGACTGCACGATCTGCTTGAAGTTAAATGTGGTGGCGCAATAGTCTAGGTAACGAAATGAAGGACATAGATAAAAATGTAAGTTAGAAAAAGATGAATAGAATAACTGACTGCTAGAAACCAGGGTCGTTAAGACAATTATTAAGTAACCCAGATGGACGTACCATAGAGATGTATTGAAAAGCGTGACGGCGTGACTATTGCTAGCTATCTCTATTTTTTTCATATAGTCATCTTTATTTTGATTCTCGTTCCCTAGATACTTGCGTCTCTTATTAGAAACAACAGTTACTTACAATAACAAACTCATACTACGAATGCTTTTAATGCACTAATCTCTATATATATCAGAGGGGGATAGTAATCATTCAAAACAAATGTGAGGAAGCGTAGCGAAGGAAAGCATAATCTTGTTTCTCTTTCTATCGAGTAGTAGCGAGAACTGCTCTAATGCGCATGCGTTAACTTTAGAGGTGAGACATATATAACGTATCAGCACAATAATAATTCTATTGAAAAGCCATAAATTGATATGCACATTCAAGGAAAGAAGATTAGTCGACTTTAAATTGATTTATTTTTATAAAGTACAAAACAATAAATTGAAAAAATTAATAGATGATACATTTTCAGTTTGATGTAACATTTGATTATTTCACAACTGAAATAATCATTTATAAGTGCTGTACACATTTAGGAAAATCAGACAACAAATCCTTAATTCAAAATTTTTTGCTTTAATTGTAAAGATAACGATTATCATACATTTTTGATGTAAAAATAAAAATTATTTCCTTTGAATTGTGAGGACACGTAGTATATTATGAGATGTTCAAGCCTGCGCAGAAACATCAAGCTCGCTCCTAAAAAAGGTAGGAAGATATAGGTTTCCTTCGATACGCGTTACGATGGTCTATTATCCGTATATTACTTATAAGTATATGATATATATGGATAGCGGATCCTTATGGGAAAAATTAAACAAAATAGGTCAAAATCAGCGCCTCACACTTTGGTGGAAGAACTAAATTGAATAAGGAAGGCATGTGAAAAGCGACAAAGACATATATATTCTGACAATTTACTGTCAACAAATTATACGCTACATTTTAGTTACTCTCTCACTCACGAGTGGCGCTGATAATTCCGCTATTGGCGTTAATGGCGGACTATAGTATCCACGGTATCAGCTATCCATATATATAGAGATCAGTGTTTTAATGTCAAGACCTGTTTATAAGACCGTCATTGTTAGAAATCAGAAGATATATAAATAAACATTCTGTGATATTGCATATGTTTTGGTTGTTTGTAGTAAATAGAAAATTGTCAAATATTTGATATATTGGTATTAAAACAACATTGAATTTTATTTTATAATTGAATTACCCGGCAAAAGCTGGTTACAATATTGCTTAACGAAATATTTGTTAGATGACGCTTTGATCTCTGCATTTAACAATTTTCAATTTAAATTTGATTTTGTTACAGTTGCAACAGTTTTCATTAGTTGTTCTTACATTGATTTGTGAAAAATACGGTAAATTAAACAGAAAATTACTAATATTTTATAAAATAATCATTATTCCTCTATCATTGAGGTAGTTTCAGTTGCATTCTTATTTAATTGTCTTGAAAATGATCAATTTCTGAATTTGTGAGGTTAGAAGATTGGTGTTTTTTTCCTTATCGATACGCAAAAAGAACCGAAAAAATGTCGAATTCTTTGGAGATTATCACTGAAGATGAGCAATTTGATCAAACAATTGCTGATGGTGATCATTTGTATGAAATTGTAAAACTGTTTACTTTAGAACATCCACAAGTTTCTACTCAAATTAAAACTATTATTCATAATGAACGACTTTATCTAATTATAAATAATTCATTGAAAATTTTCGAAAATAGAACATGTAATAAAATTATCCATCAACAAATATTTGAAGAATACATTGATTGTTTAGCAATATTCCCTAGCAAACAATACGTTGTAATATGTTTAAGAAATGGCGGGATTCATTTCATTGATAATTCTTCTAAATTTGAGCTTATTTATTCAGAGTAATAAATTTTCATATTTTAATTATGATGAAAATTGATTCGTATACTTTTTAGGAAATTACCAGGTTTAATCAAAACATACGATGGTGAACTGTTTATCGATTGTTATTTAGAAGATGATATAAATTTTCTTTTAATTACAAAACCAGGAAAAATTTATAGGTATGGTTGCTTAATATAACAAAACAAAATTTATCAAAAATTTCTTGTAGATTATCAATCGATTCTATCAATAATCAATTTCAAGCAAGTGTTTCATTAGTCAAACAATTCGAATCGATTCAATCTGCAGCTTTGCAATACTCAACACTTGTTGTGAATTCAAAAAAGCTATCAGTTTTAAATTTAAACGGTTATAATGAAGCTATCGTTGGTTATTCTTTTCGTAAAATTCATGGATTTAATAAGTATGTGTTTAATTTGTGAAATATTATTGTTATTATTATAATTATTAATGTTTCAGTTTATTTTTGGGCTTAGATTTCCATGGATATTTCTCGATAATTTGCCCAATCACATTAACAATCTTTCCGATTAATAATCATACAAAATATAATAATTTTGAATTAATTAATGATTCAAATGACAATTGTTTGATTATTGCTACAAATGAATCGAATAATGGTGATTTTTATTTAAATACATTAAAATATCCAGAATTTCAAATAATACACTCGTTTAAAATACCATATGAGGTACATTTAATAAAACCAGAAAGTATTAATGATGAATTAATGTTTATAACAAAATTTTCTGATGATGATAAACGAGTGTATAAAATAAATATATGTGAAATAATTGAAACCCAACCAGAAAATCGTTTGAAACGTTTATTAGTTAGACAAAAATTTCAAGAAGCTGAAGAATATGCCACGAAATATTCAATTAGTTTAGAAATAGTGAATCGTACAAAAATTGAAGTAATTTATTATTATAAATATTGTGATCATAATGATATCGATGAATTAATCAAATTATTTGATACAATCGATGATATTGAATTTATATTGAAATTTACTGAAGAAATATCGTATCAACATGTTGAAGATATTGAAAAAGTATTAAATTATGTAATTACAAGAAAATCAAAACAGAAATTTGATAAGAGAAACGTTGATCGATTAAGGAAGAACCATATAGATAATTTGTATAAATTCAGTGTGTTTAAATTAATTTACAAAGGCGATGAATTTACACAGGAGAAATGGTGGAATTTTGCCCACTCACAAATGCTTGAAACACTTGAATCACTGTTGGAAAATGTAAGATTTATCTGTTATTTTAAATTCTGTTACTGCATAATATGTTTTTAATAGAAACTCATAGAAGAAGCTGCAATTCTTTATAGGCGACTCGATGATTCGACAATAGATAATTTGAATAATACGAATATTACACGAATTTTAAATCTAATCAATCAAGTAATGATTACAAATTTCTAAAAAATTAATAATTAATAATTCGATTTGCAGCAATCTCTTATCGATTGTGAACCATTTCTGTTTACTTTTATACCAGTTACATTGAAACATCTACCATCAGTGATATCGTTATTTATTGAATGGATCAAAGAGAAGACGTTTATGTTCGAACGAGAAGATCTCTGCAATTTTCCAAGAAATGCAATTCGATTTATCAATAAAATTTCAAAATTATTCAAATTCGATTATAACAGAAATGATGATTTAAATAATTTAACAAATTTACTAATAATTCTAGATAAATTGAAAATATTAAAAGAAAATTATAATTTAATAATACCATTGAATATATATCAATCGGTTTGTTAATTGTTTGTTTGTTTTTTAATAATTCACAATTTAAATTAAATTTAATTATAGTTTCAGACTGCTAGAGATGAAATTAAACATTTGTTAAATATACAAATCAATATTGATAATTACAATAGGATTCTTGATGAGATTGTTTTGAATTCAATTGTAGAGAATCATTTAAATATTGATGATATATTCCTTGATGAAATTACGGTAAGATTCATATCAATTAATTACTGTCAATATTGTTACCTAATAATATCTTCCAGAGTATGATGAAATATGGTGGTGATGATTATTGGATAGCAAGGATTAAATTATTGTTAAATGGGATTAATTGTTTAGATAAAAAATTACAAACAATTCAAAATATTTTAGACTTAGCTACATTGCCATATTCAAATGAAATCAAGAAAATCGCTCAAGATTCTTTAAAATATTCACATTGTATTGTTGAGGAGATTCGACAACTTTTAAATGATGAACCAATACGTATTGTATTGAATAGATGTGAATATGATTTTGTTGAGAAACAATTTGATGGTATTGATGATGTAAGTTAATTAAAATTTAATTGCAATTTGTTTTTGTGTTTTAAACAATTTCTAATTGTAGTTGAGATTCTTTGTCAATCGAATCATCTATTGTAATCTACCAAATATGATGGATGATATCAAAATATTATGTAGAACATCGCAATATTTATTTGAAGCTAATTTGTTGATTATCAAGAATTACCTCAGGAAAAAGTATATTTGTTCTATATATTATCATTGTTAATCTATCATATTTGATATTTCAGTGATTTGGAGAGTGCTATTGAAATATTTAGAGATTTTTCCAAAGAAGAAATATTACAGTATATGAAATATTTTTTCAGAGCGGCTGTAACTGAAGTATACAATAAAATATTGTTTTTTTTTCTTATTAATATACATATCTATTTTTTTTTCTATAAATTTCAGCTGTCTTGTTCAAAATTGCATTATAATTATTTTGAAATTTTATGGTCAATTTATAATCGATGCGAATTTAAATGTAAATCCGACAAAGACTATTATTATCATTTATATAATGAATTGAAAAGTATTCAGAATTTATATAAAAAGTTTGATATTAAATTAACATTATCGAAATGGAAACAAAATAGAAACGAAATATACAATGATTTAATTGAAGATCTCTTAGGAAACAATTTAAATAATATCGATGAGTTATTTGAGAAATCCAATCAAATTTCTATGATATTTTCAATTAGTTATGATCAAGTTCTAATTAAAATTTGTACTGAATTAGAAGATATCAATATGACCATAAAAGCAGCTGAATTATTCCTTCAACAAACTGATAATTGTCGTGATTTATGTTTAATGTGTGTATTGTTATTAAAAGCAATAACATGCTCTAATGTTAGATTGAATAATACAACATTATTTGATGAAAGCATATTTCTACCATCTAATCATGAAATTCCTACAAATATTTCTTATAAAGCATTAGAATTAGCTGATCGATTATCATCAAAAGCATTAGGCAATGCTAAATCTGATGAAATTCCATTGTGTTTAGAAATTTCTAATTGGACAAATATAGTTTATTACATTAATGGCAATAATGAGAATAATTTAAATAAAATTATATTTGGCGATACTGTTTGTTGTGATTCAATAGTAGCAACAAATTTAACATATAAAACAATAGGAAACATCTTCAATTTATATTGTGATTTCGTTTGTAAGTAAATTCTAATTATTTATTTATTAAATTTAATTAATTAATTCAATTCGTTTTAGATCATTATAATCATCCAAATCGATATCTTTTATATTTTCAAGATAATGCAAACTATTCAAATACGGATTTAAATCGACAATTGATGATTGAATTGAGTAATGTAAAAGCTTTAATTAGACATGGACAATTTTCAAGTACATATAAATTAATAACAATCCTCTATCAATCATTATCGAATATTAATAATATTGATAAACAAATTACTAATAATTTGAAAGGTATTTTATTAGAAAATTGCATACCATCACTGCTTCAATCGGAATTCCAGAAAAATAATCTCAATATTCATTTAATAGAAAGTTTAATTTTATATCTTGATATAGATAATGCACGGAAAATTTTAAAAAATTCATTAAAACTCTATAAACGTACACCAAACAAATTTAATAAATTAAGTTTAATTGGTTATCAATTACATGATTATTTAAAGATCAATCCAATTGAATTCATTAATACAATTGTAACAATAAAATGGTGGAATAAATTTAAACAACATCCATTTAAATACGATGAATTCTTTAAATGTTCAAGTTCTAATCGTTTACAATTAATATTAGATCATGTTACTATTAATATTGAATTAATCAAAGATTACTGTAAGGATTTCCAAATAAATCCACAAATCTATTATCAAAAATTATTAACAAAAATATTGACTCAATGGAAACCAAACTATCAAATATTGAATAGGAAATTAATTATTAATAATTCTTATGAATATTTATTGAAAGAATGTTTAGACGTTGTTAATGTAATTGAGGAAAAAAATGTTGTGCCGCTTATTATAAAAGACCAATGGAATTCGGTAATTATAATGCTCATTAAGTATTATTGAATCATTTAATAAAATAATTGTTTCAGATCAATTTTTATTATTATGAAGTCTTTATTGTGATGATTGATTTATTATTATCGCAACATCAACAAAATTCTGATTATGATAAGAAATTGACAGCGTTAATATTTTTAAAAAATTACGCACGATGCAACAAACCAAGTGAGAATGAAATTGAAACATGGTTTACAACATTCCCTGATAAACAAACATTAGATGATTTATCACAATTTCGTTTGCCATTCATTAATACATTATTTACAGAATGTATATGGAATATTATACGCCCTGAAATTACATTAAAAACATATAAATTATGGTTTCAATGTATATGTATATGGAATAAGTATTTAAATCAAGATGAAATATGTTGTTTCGCTATTAAAAATATCGTAAATATTTCATTATATTATTGATTATTGTTCTATTTATTGTTAATTATCATTATTATTGTAGGTTTCTGGTGGATTACTATCAAATGATACAAATGATAAATGGGTTTTATATCCGAAATATGACAATTTATTTGCAGAAATTGATGAATGCGTTAAATATATTACAGATTTAGAAAAAAGTACATCAGTATTATATTATCTGTTATCGCATACACCCAATGGTGCAGATAAAGTTAATGCAGCTAAACTGTGTTATCAATATGCACTGAAGTATAGAAACATGCATCCGCATGATCTAGACAACGAAAAAGCTTTCACTAAAGTATTTAGAAGAAATCATAATAAGTACCTGTTTCAAAAGTCAATTTAACAATTATTATTTCTAGGTTGCAATGAAATTTCACAAATTTTCAGTTACACATATTTTATATTTAAATAAATTAAATCGGGAGAATTATATTGATTTCTTAAATAAACCGGAAGAATTAATTAAACAATTATATAATGATAATCGAATTGTTGAGATGTCAAATAGTTTAAGTATTAATTTTATTTATTAATTATTTTACATAAATTTTTGCACGTTTCGTTTAATTCTATTCGATTTTTCTAGATATCAATAAAACTGCTGAAGATTTAGCAATATTATTCGATCTACAAATAATGGAGATACATAAGAAAATTGTTTATAATTGGATTTTTAATTCACAAAATATAGATTCGAATAATTATGATATTGATCATGATGATGATAGTTTTAAAAGGTTTCTTATCACATTAATTAATTGTCCATTTTCTTTTTAATCGTTATGTTATTCTTTTAGATTGGTTTATATTTGTAAGACTGATACAACATTATGGTCAAATCATTTATATGAAATCGGTATGAAAGAATCTAATAGTTATTCTATTCGTGCAAAAGCTTTAAAATTATGCATCTCTATAACAGATTCAAAAACTATTGAAGAAAGAACAAAACTTACATATGATGAATTCAAGTAAATTATTTATAATTAATTTTTGAAGTAGGTATATTAAATTATATGTTTATTTATTTTTAGGATTGTGATTAAAAAGTTTGATTTACTTGATAATTTGCATTATTTAGGCTTCAATTTTGAATTAGAAACATTAGATAAGTATAATAAAAACAATTTATTAACACAACTAGCAAAAAGACCATATTGTATTAAAACAATGGCAATTGTGTGTATGACATATTCAATCTATGATACAAAATATTGGAAATTTATTATCGAATATACAATTGAATGGTCAATGGTATAATTGGAATATTAAAAAAAAAGGCTATTAACAATTACAATATTGATATGATTTTCATTGTAGATTTCCGAATTGAAAACGTATGTAGAATATTTAGAAAACGATACCAAATGTGTAATAAAACCGTTTTTCGTACAAGCTTGGCAGAAAATTATTGATGACTCATTTGTCTCAATTATGGATATACCGAAAGAGAAATTAAATCATTTGTTAATTAATAATTTTTTAATGATTCAAGTAATTTTGTTTTTTTTTGTAAATTTTGTTGGGTTAAACAAATTTTTATATTTTTTTTAGTCTTGTCCTAGTTTAAGTTCAATCAATTTTGAAACGGTGTTTAATCGTTGTATTCAAGTTGGTAAAACATCTTTTGCAGCATTATTATTACCAAATATTAATGAGAATAATGAGAAGTTTGCTAAGGTAATTATTAAGTTAATAATTCAACATTGTGACAACTTAGATTTCAGGAGATTATCATTAACAATAAGGATGTTAATAAGGATTTGGATGAGTTAATTGATTATGGTCTTTGGGGAATTTCTAAAGTAAGTCAAATATGCGATAGCATTGTTATTATTAATTACAACTAAAATTTGATTTATTTAGGCGAAAACTATTTTGAATAATTATTTGTAAAGTATTTCAATAAGTTGTTGTCTGTTTAATTTAAACATAATAAGAAACGAAATATGCAAATACTCATTAGTGTTGGGATATTGCTTTCAGCAATACTGTTTTGGAGATAGAGTTATAACAACAATATAACTTGTCGTAAACTTTAAAATCTCCTCCAGTTGCCTTGATGGATTATTAAAAGTTTTAATATTTTCTTGTTGTCAGTTTACCACTTCTCAACTTTATAAATTCAGTAAAGCTTGTTTGAAACTGTTACTGTTCTATTATATAAAATTTGAAATAATACAATTTCGATAAATATGTATTTTTTTTTTATAATCATTATTTCAATAAAATTTAAATTTTGTAAATTTAGACGATTCTAATTTATATTATTGCTCATCACCCTTACAAATAACAGATAGAGACTGATATTTGTCGTTTCATGTTGACTTACGCATTTCCATTTACTCTAACGTATCCATCTATACTATTTGCATTGGAAATTGCATATTAAGCTCAAGTACCCTTTGGTGTATCAACATACCCCCACGGAAAACAAATGACTATTATTTATTCGAATATATTTATATTTTTTTGTTGATAATTCTATGAAGTCATTTGTGAGTTCGTATATGTAATTGAAAAAAAAATAAGTAAAACAAATCTACCAAATAGACTATATGAATAATATATAATTGGAGATGGTTTTGTAAAATTTAGTTATAGAATAGCGTGAAATGTTACCATTTCAAATTTTCAGATGTTATTAAATTGCAGAAGCGTGTTGAGTTTCCGTAACGTGTGAATTGAAGTAATTTGCTTTTTAGTATAAGCACTTAATTTACTAATATTATCAGATGTATTTATTACTCTATACATGCATCATCCTTATAATATACAGAACGATGATACATCCGCACAATATGAAATACAAAAAAAAAGGGAAGCCAATAACAGACTTTTTGTTATCAGATCTTAATAAATTCAATTTCGTGCTGTGCAAATTAATGAATAAAATCATTATTCTGCCTGAGACCAGCTTTGATAATAATAAAAACAGAACTTTCATATCATAATTTTTTTTTCAATTTAATTAAATTCCAACATACTGTGATGAATGGAGTAGTGAATTTTTATAATTTTTGTTTTTCTATTGTTCTATATGCGTACAAGAGTGGAATAAAGTAAACTGTAATGAATTTTACATGTTGATTTCTATTTTTATTTTTTTTTGTAAATGATATACCTATAAAAGTGTACAGTTAGCATATAACTCATTTTGTGATTTGTATTCGCTTCAATTTATTTCTAATAAATCAATTGTTCAATATCGTAAATTTTTTAAAGTTAACTCACCATTCCTAGAGGTAATAATTAAATACGTGCCTGTTTTTAGTTAGTTACACCTTTAGGAAATCGTCTGGCAAACAAATTAGGTAAACGAACTGAACATAAAGAATGGTAAATCGATAACAATACGCATAAAACCAAAAATATAATGTTCATAGTTATCTACGACATGGTTACACATCATTGGAGATGAGTTTGTTTTGTTTGCATTTGTTATGAAAATGGTGAATCATGATGGTCGATATTAATGTTATTTTGATTTGTGATTTCCCCTACCCCTCACTCCCTCACTCTCTCTCCCTTTCACACACTGATTTTCATCTGGATGTATGCTTTTCTGTTTGTGATATTTACTGGAATCTACATGATAACTGGTGATTCTTTTTTCGAATAGTATCCTACTCATTTGTATCCCGGCGCCTCCACCAATTTTCCTTCAGATTAATAATAATAATTATGGAATCGTAGACGTTTTATTGATACTATCAGCCTACTATTCATGGTTTCTTTAATGTATATTGTTGAATAATGTTTTGTGTATAGTTAAACGAATGTTGTGGACGTGTTTGGCTACCAACTGCTTTCATCTGTACAAGCTATATAACTATATAATTCGTGACTGAACATACAACTCACCATATGGAAAATAAACTTTGCAGGATTTCGTCTTTTATTATATATATATATATATATATATATATATATATATATATATATATATAAATCATTGTCTATCTTATACGATCAGTCTTATCAAATAATGAAACGAAAAAGATTTACTATCAATTTTTTGTTATTCAAATGTTTGAAAATGTTCAATAATTGATTTAGTTTCCCTGACTATAGTTAAACGTAAAACAGATGATTTATGATTCGACGTATTTTTACAACGATCTAAAATGGATTGTTTGTATCTTTATTTACGTATATGTTGGATATTGATCCGGTTTATATTCAATGTAATTTGTATTTTGAATTTATATATATATATATATATATATATATATATATATATATATGTATATATATAGAGAGAGACAGAGAGAGAGACGGGGGATGTGTACAGTCCAGTGATTCAACCACCTCCTTTCTATCTATCCACATCAAGCTTTTCACATCAATAACGCATATATTATTAATTACATGTTATTCATGTTTAATTATTGATCAATTATCATTGATATTGTAATTTTCTAATAGTAAATTTGATATTTTCGAATAGAAATATAATTGCAGTTAGTAACAGTATTGTTATTACAGATATACAGAATGTAAATAATGTTTGTATTCAACTCTAAACTATAATGCATTAAAAGCATACTAACGGAGTCATATAACAAAGCTGCATAGCTTTTAAACTTATAATTGCAATATTATTCTGTTGTAGTACTAAACAGTTGAATAGTAGAATACAAAATTTCTAATAATATTGATCTGCCCTATTTATTTTGTCTTACATCAATGTTGTATAATGATAAAAATATAGATTATAAAACGCTAAGCCTAGTATGTAGTAGAGATCCTTTTTAGATTTCTTTGCTTGAAGGCTGAAAGCTTCAATATTCTATGCAAGTTTAAGTACATCAAGAAGAAGATTTTATGAAAGTCACTAGGGGTGTCTGCACCACAGTGCAACAGTAATAATAAGGATCCAAGGACAAAGGTGGACGATAAATGCGTTAGTTTAGTTTTGTTTGTTTCATTTGCAAATTCAATATTAATTATTTTTGTTTCCTTTTTAATTGCCCAAACAACAGGGTTTTTTATTTATTTAAAATTGATCTGATTAAGAACAATATTTGTTGATTTTATTTACGTTAAACCTTAAATTTTAGCATACACAGTTTGTATAGAGATTCATTTCCGTTGTTATCTATAATCAAATAAATTTACAATTATCTATATAGTCAACTGCCTTATATTAAGATAATTTGAAAAATTCCGTGAAACGTAATATAATTACAATGAACATCCGGTCGTCATTTATATTTATTAAAATGTATTCTACGTTTCTTTGTTCTTTGTTTCAAAATTGTTTCTTTATCAAACAATGTCTATTATCATTGTTTCTATATCTTTTATATATTTTGATGTGACAAGGGACGCTTTCGAGAAATGACAGGCAAATGATAGAAAACTCCATATTGGGTTTGTAGATGGATTATTATCGAATTCATATAACAGTAACTGTAGATCGTATAATAGAGTCTTTTCCAACCTGTTACCGTGTGCAATTCATTAACTCGTCAATCACAGGCTATGTCAAACAATGATTTCATTACAGTGCAGTTCAAAGCACACATAGTGGTGGTTGAATTTGTGCCAATATTGCCACATTTAGAATGAATATATACGTGTAACAAATGTTAATTATCAATTGATATCAATTAAAATCGATAATATTCAGTTATATGCTATTTAAAAGAAAATTGTTTATACATATGTATGTAAAATAGAAATTGTTGGAATTTTTTCGTCAATGTAAATCTAATATTTGGCATGTTTTTTGGTATGCTGAATAATAGCTATGTACCAGATTTAATCCGTGACGTTATTAGACAATACGTTGTAGTTGTCGAGATCGTGCGTCACACCAGATGATGCTACTTTACTCTAAAATACAATTTGAATGATGCTAACACTGGATCGTTAAGGCCGAAAATCTCAATCTACAAACTTTACAACGTTTAGTCTTAATTAGATTTAATAAAAGATTAAAGCAAATCATTCAGTATGCGTTTAATTGTGTTGATCTATAAATATTTGTAAAAACTCGATAAATCAAGACAATTTAAACAAAGTTAGTCAATGTTTCATTTAAATTACCTGTTTATATAGCAAGTTTTACAATGAAATTATGTATTTTACAATCGTCAAATCAATAGATAAAGTAAATGGTTTAGAATTTTCCTGTGAAAATATTTAACTGACAGCTTTTATTGATATTAATTAACAGAGAAACGTTCAGACATCTGTATTTACAAGAGAACAGTGCAACATGCAATCAATGTTATCAATTTCATATGAAAAGTAATATTTTTTAATTCGAATTTCACTAACATTATAAGCAATTTAACTCATCTGTATTAGATTATTCAATAGTATAAAAGGAGCTTATAAAACATATGAGAAAATGTATCAAATATGATCATTAGAATGCTAAAAAAAACATTTACGTTTAAATATTTCTGATGCATAAAAGTATTTTGGAAAAGCTACCATAAATGCAAATAAATTTATATGAAAAAAAAAGAAACAACGAATAAGATTTTGATACTATTCAAACTTGTGATTGTTCATGAATATTTGATTATTTAATGAAATTTGTTGTTGATTTTTTTTACGACCTTCCTTCCCCCTACACTTCCGCTTTACCTTTCGTTTTGCTTATTTTTCCTCCGCCCCACAACAATTGTATTATAGATATGGTCAAGTTTGTGGGGTAATTCTAAAACTGTTTGTTTCTCTTTTTAAAATCAAAGTGGCAAGACGGGCACTTTTTGAGAGTTGCAGTAAACTGTCACTCCTATTATACGATCGTTAGTTGCTTACGGGCAATTGCAAAGGGCGCTGTCTCTTTTGTACTATTTCAATTATGATGTAATTGCGACAGCCACAACATTTGAATATGCAAATTTTCCAACTGAACGATGCGGATGAGCTCTTTTTATTCAAATTGCTCACAAACGTTTGTTTTGCTCTACTATTCTCAACGTAACTAGCCTTATTGTGTATTCCAATTCGTTTTGTTCTTCGCCGTTTTATAATGTGTATATAAGTGTGTTCATTTTATCTCGCTATTTTCATTATTTTCTAATTGTTCTTATCAATTACAACTAATATGTTTTGTATTGTTTTTTTTTTAATTTTTATAATGTATATTTAACGGGAATATCAAAATAATCATCTGTTGTTTTGTTGGTTAAATTCAAAATAAACCGCCCACCACACATATAATCCCTTAAAGAAACAAGTAAAGTAATTCTTGGCACGGTTGGGCTTTAACAGGAGCTTTTGTACAGCATCATTCACGCTCACCTCTAAGCTCACGTCCGGACGCGAAACTTCTCAGCTGAATTTATCATTTTCTTGGCGCTCAGAGCGGATTGCGGTCTGAATGCAAACTACTATACGCACAAGTTAATACTATTACAAACTGCTTACAATGGCTTATTTTGTTTCCTATAATTAACTTGGCGACAATTTTGGTACAATATGTGGATAGATGTCTACAATGTGCATAGATATTTATATGACAGTCTGTATAATCTCTTGTATTGTTCAATGGAACCAAGTTCAAAGTATCATATAGCCATCTAGATTACGATTTCAATGATATCTAACAATAAAAGCACTATATTGAACATATATAAAATGGATGTTGAACATTAAATTCCACCAAAATTTGATGATAAACTACTATGCATTTTGTTTTTTCTACTAAGATTGATGTTGTAAAATAAAAAATTGACGAATGGGAACTGATTTTTGCCATAATATTTCCATAATTTCAAATACTTTACCGTTCAGTTTTTCATAATTAAAATATGCAAATGGTTTATGTAGTTTTATGTTAGGAATATGATCGAGCTAGTTCGCTAAGCGAGAAAACGAACGACATTATAGTCATAACTGAATGGGAACTTAGTTTGTAAAGCTAGCACGAAACTCCCATTACAACTATTATGTGATAGACGTAGTTCTACTATACGATGAGAAAAAGATGGATAGAGTATGTGTTAGTATATGTTAGATTTAGAATTAATATTCAGATATTCTGTTCAATATTGAACAGGCCCACTAAAACGATAACTTCAATATTAACCTGCTAAAGTACTATCGGATTTCTCTCTGTAAAATCTAACCCACAACACAAATTTACAACATGAAATTCTGTATTTAAGGGTAGACACGACACAGTGGTCAAGATTCAATCTAAACAACATTCAGGAAGCTGCTAAAATTCGCCATTGCTAATCCCAAAAAAATACACGTACAGGTCTGTAGTTTATCGGTAGAGAAGGTTTAGCTTTACGATCTAATCATCCCAACACTCTTCTTAACCCACTAGCAATCACAAGAACAACAACAATAGTTCAAAGTGGTCAGTTTCGATTTTAGCGTTTTGCAACTGAAAATGATTTAGAGGCCATTCCCGGGTATTTCCTTTTCTACTATATCTTTATTTGTTGTTGTAGTATTCAGTGGCACTGAAAATACAATAGTAGGCAAATGAATAAACAACAAAAAACAATCATAGTCATAAATAATGACTGCCATTTGATGCAATGAAAAATGGTGATTTTGCTGTAGATCTCCCATTTGTCAACTAAATAATACAATGCAGGGTGATACTGAATTATATCCATATGAGGTTTATCTTTGTTGATTTTACATATGGATTGGGGACGTTAAAACAAGAGAACATATTCAAAAGCCACATTCATTTATAAAACAAAGAAACCATCGACTCCACTAGGAGTAGAGTATAGGTGTAAATTATTTAATATAATGAAGAACTTGCTGTTAAGTAAACAAAACAAGATAAAAAGTACAAGTGCAGAGTTCAGAATAATTGCTTAGTAAACCGTCCAGGCGTATTTGTCTTCGTCGAATTTCTTATTCTTTTGTGAAACTTCCACAATTTCTAATAGCGTCACATGGTACCAATCAAAGGCGAACGAAAAACTTGTCGTTTCAGCAATTTCGTATCGTTAAACGTGAAACGAAAATGCACCAGCACCAGTAATAACAGAGAAATATGTTCTTTTTCATTGATTCCACTCTAATAATAACTTGATGTCATCACTTTTTCGAATCTTTTCAAATTCTAATTTGATAATTGAAACTCATCAACAAATTTCATTTATCGATAGACATGTTCAATTTGATTTTAACAAAAACAAACATTTCTAAATGTGTATAATGGTTTCTATCGTTCATTTTTTATGTCGATAGATGTGGAAATCTTTTTATCTTCCAATTGAATAGAATTCGAATATGTGGCCATTTCGTTACACACACACACACACACACACACACACACACACACACACACACACACACACACACACACACACACACACACACACAGAGACAGACACACACACACACACACACACACGCAAGCACACACGCGCACGCACACGAACACACACAAACACACACGCACACACACACACACACACACACACACACACACACACATTACAAAGTAGAAATAGAATCGAGAAAATACATATTGTCACATATAGAGTGAATCTAAAATACAAGCTATTACAATTCTATTAATCTTTTATATGAATTATATTACCTATACTTATTTCTCAATAATTTCATTTAACTGTTTGTATTTTTCTATAACACAAAAAAAAAATCGTAGAAGCTTTTATATATTCGAAAGCTTTTTATTTGTTCTTCATTCAATTTTCTACTCTTATAGCATTCCGATGCCAGTTTTTACACATAGTATACATTTATTTCTTTTTCTATAAATCCGTCGATATTTTATTGTTCTCCTTTTTTATTTAAATTAAGTTGCAAGTCCGTGTATCTATTCGGGAGCGATTTTGGCATCTCTTTTACAAAACAAATTCCTCTTGGTCGACAAACATAATTCTGCGAGATATCATGTTATCTTTGTCTCACAACGAGCAGGACAAAGATGCCAGATGCTGCTCGATCTACTAGTTTTTATCTATATATCTATATAGAAACGTTTAGCCAGAGATTGAGATCATATTGAAGACTATCCTCTAAATTGAATATATTTCATTGTTTCTGCAGTTTTAAATTATTTTAACGCCCTCCTGTATATATATTATATATATACCTGAAACCAAGATTGTTATTATACGTTTCGGCATATTGCCAAAACTGAAAGCAACCAATCTTTTATAAAGATCAAACGAAGATAACAGTATTTCTAGCTTGACCGATTTTCAAGAAAATCGAGATCTTGTCTCTTTGTAACCTCTCCAATGAAATTTAAAGGTCTACAATTTTCTCTAGAAGCACGAAATGTCCAAAACGAATATAGATTACAGAAATCGAAGATTTATCAATGTGTACAATTACAGAAAGACTACCTACGATCAAATCTATTTTATATAATTCCACTTAAGGGGATCAGTTTGAAATAATAAAGCAATCAAAATTGAATTTCTATTGTGCCCACTATATAAGTAACAATGTCTAACGTGAACGATAACAATAAAATATAACAAATTTTATACAATAATAATAACAAATAAATTGATAAAAACTTGAGGTTTTTTTTTGTCATTTTTACAATTGTTGAAGTTGAAGTTATGCTTGTTGTTTGTTGCAATAATATTACAGTACTGTCAACAAGATGATTGATGATATTATATTTGTACGTTTGGTATGCAGTAAAATTTAGAATTGTAAACAGCTTTCAGTTGGAAAAATTCATCAAACTTTGTATGGAATCTCTTATTTTCCATTTATTAACCACTTTCAACAAATAATTAAATCAAAATCGTTATTAATCAACGTGAATGAGCTTATATATAATTTGAAAGTCGAAAACTCATTCGTTTTCAACAATTTCTAGTTCAATTAGTCTAGCTTTCATTTCACTTGTGTTTTTTTCATTATAATCTCATAGTGCTTATTAAAAAGATTATTACAAGTTTTCTGTTTTTGCAATTTTCATTTTCTTAAACTTTCTGTTGAAGTTGTCTGGTGGTAAATGCTGCGCAATTCCACAGACGAGACACCTTGTCGGTGTATGTTGGAATTGTGTCGTACGTGAATTTCACTCCAAAAGACACACATACGCACATACACAAATAAATACCATTTTCAAACATGTACAGATAAAGAAACACGCCAGTTCCAACGACAAAAGCCGTGTATTGTTTCAGTAAGTAGTTAGTTTGCAGATTCAAGTGATAACATTTCTGATTCTGGAAGATTCCCGACTTGTGAGAAACAAAGATAGAGATGGTGGAAAAGAAATTTAATTCCCAAAACATCTAGAATTATTTTGGTTATTGAATTAATACTTGAATAGTAGGTTCAACAAATACAATATGCTATGCTTTCTTTCACTAATTTAGAAGTGGATCGATCACATTTTGGGTGCAAATTATTTCTTAAAATAATTTTGATGAATTTTCCATCAATTTACGTCGAAATATAAATGTAACTAACTCTATAACGGATAGTTTGCTTTCAGTCAACATGAGTAAATATCTTGGACGTTTCGTTTTTCTTTTTCCGTTTTCATAAATATTGATAGCTCAATGTAAATCCGACATTTTCAAAGTGCAATTTCCATCAACAGAGTACTACATACATATCAAAGCGAATTAAAGGGATATGGAAAAATGATGGAAATTCGCTCCTCTCCATTGTTGTTGCTATTGTTTCCTCACACAGAAAAGGTGCCTGGTGGAATTCGTTTTACATTTTCAAAGATTATACAAAATTGGTATTGATTTGTTGATTATTTGGTGAATATGTTGGTTGTGTTCAATCGAAAAATTTCAAAGTTTTATTACATATGGCTTATACAAACATTGGAAGTTTGTTTAGAAATTTTCGACAATAAAGTATCTAGCAGTATTGGCCCAACTATCCAAAGGATTAAATCTCGAAATTCAGAACAAACTTTGCCTATCTAGGTATTTGTACTTAATCTTGTGGGTGGACATTTCAATGTTACTATATCACAGTTGGCAAAACGTATCGACATTCTGTAACGACAACCTGAAATAGGCGGATACGAAACGTCTACTCATTCATTATCTCTTTATGTCGATTATTCTCTACTCAAACAACAAAATTTAAACGAATATCGATCACTTATTCATATTGTTATTGTTTTTATGAGAAGAAGATTTAATTTTTTTCACCGCATACTGCGTCTCTAGTGTTGTTTAGTCTATTAAAGCATTTAAATCTACTGAATTTCCAGTTACATACAGTTAATGAGGAATTAATTGCGACCGAAATCTTCATGTACCGATAATTTGTCAAGCACTGGAAATTCTTCTAAAAAAAAGTTCCGTAATTGTATAGCAATTTATTTGAAAGTTCGCTCCAATGTCTGTTTGTGAATTGCACTAGACATAGTTATAGATATACACTGAAGATTTTTTAAATTATTCGTTATCTGGCTTTGAGCAATTTTCGGCATGACAGATTTTCGGTCCAATCAACCCCGTACACGTATACCGCCTTCACAAGTGTAAAATTTAAAGCAATACTACATTTTCTTCCGAAAAGGGTTGGTTGATATTTCCATTTGCCTATCGGTAGGTATGTAATTATAGAATATCCGTTGATTAAAACCACACTAACCTACTAGTAGTGATGCAATTTATCAATTCTATATCGAGATACTTATGGGATGTTCAAACTAAACGCAATACAAACTTTGGCAATTGTTAGGGGTTTGCCATTTCCAGTTCAAACATTTATTAAATAGTATCCGACACTCGACGTTATCGTATATAATCAATACGCAAAATTGCATGCGCTGATATTGCACGATTTTATAAATGATAGGGATGATAAACGAATCAAAGGAAAACTAGAAGAAAAAAAATTATATTCGAATTCATCCAGACGTCGTTTCGAGCAATAGAAATAAAAAAGACGATTCCACAGTAAAATTGGACGTCAACAGTTTGATGACAGCATAGGAGGAGGTTAAGGATAAAGTTAAGACTGCTGACGTGGCCAATTGGAAGATGTGACTTTCTGTTTCGGTTGTGTTGGTTTACAGTACACGTCGTCGTCGTCGTCATCATCTACGACCAAGTTATTGTCATCTACGTTCCCAAAGACATCGACAGGGCGGGATCAATCTTGTTTGGATGTCAACTCTTTTTTTTAAATGATGAACGAGCGATAATTTGACAGCCAATGAAAAATTAACACCACAGCATAAATTGATTAAAGAAGCAATTATAGTAGATGTTATAGAAATAAAGATCTGAAACGAACAAATTAGGAAAGACATTAGAGAAAGCTGATATAGATTACGACATTGGTTGTTTATAGTTTTTTTTTCTATTTTCTTTTATTATTTTTTTGAGAATTTTTATGGCCATTTGCCAAGACAATGATCCAAATTTAGAACGTTTGAATCGCTTTGACGTCGTGCCGGATATTAGCGTACACCAACTGTTCTGATGTCAGATGTGTATTCTTTTCGGTTTTTCTATTTCAAATGTCTGATTGATGTTGTTGTTGTTCTTGTTGTTGTTTTGGTAATATTCATAGAATTAATGTAAATTTTATTGAATTCATATTTAAAAGTCTTGATTAGGTCAGGATTATTGTTGTTTTGCCATCTTTTATTCGATTATTAAAATAAATAAGATATATCTATCTAAAGATCATTTGAACAAATAAAATTTTGATAAATATTATTTCCTTCTATTAGCTTATCTCTAGGGACTACTAAATACTTGTTTCATTTTAAATGTTCAAAATGATAAGAAGCTTTATAAAAGTCTGCTTTTAGATTGAAAGAAGATGGGATTTTAAAGCTGATTCTGGAAAAAAATCTATAGATAATTTAACGAGCAACAGACTTTTATTGCTGTATATATTCCCGTTATTTATTTAGAAACCCAACATTCTGAGTAAACAAGATGTCGTTTTAATCGAACATAATATAAGGAAGATATATTCCTTCAGTTTATTTCCAGCTATGGGTTTTCTGAAAATAAATGAAACAAAAAAAATACACAACCAGTATTAATAGTGGAAATTTGGGTAGTGAATGCAATTATCAAGAGTTTATGGTTTAGTAATTACTTTTGATAGAGCTTTAGGTCGAATGACCTTTTACTACTCATGTTAACCTGGTGTATTTCATGTATCGATTAAGATTTACTGAGTCCTGTAATTCAATACTGTTTCGTTTTATTTCAGTAATGAGCAGACCTATTAAAGATTAATTCAAAATAGTTGTTTTCAAATGGATATTCTATTATCAAACATACGTGCTTGAATAAATCACTAGTATTTTGATGTATACAGACTACAATATTGCAACAAGTATTGGGGGACTTTGATAGTCAAAATAAAGAACATCTCTGACATTTATAATGTAAATTTCTTATTCTTGGAAGGCAACTCTGGCTTTATACCGTTGATGCTAAATGTAGTACATTAGCTGATTCCACAACAACAATAAGAGAAAAGGTTCCAATAAAAAGTAATAAAAATAAGGCTGTGTTGAACAGGCAAGTTAAATCCTCTAGGGAATCTCAGCCTGGAGCGGTGCGGTAATGTGTGATGCTTCCGTTATGATGGAACACCAGGGACACGAAAAACGAACTGTCAAACTCTCAACAATGCAATAGCCAACTGGAATTTATGTGAACATGTATGTAATGGACTGTCTGTCTTTTCTATCTAAACTACAAATAACAAGCTCGTTAGTTGGACTTTGTTGTGTTGCATCCGGTGGTTGTTTAAATCTATCTATTTTATAGAAAGTACAAAAGAAAAAAAGGAATCAGACCTATATGGAGTCGAAATGAACTTTAAGGGTATGGGTGTAAAGTGTTTTATTTGATTTTCAAGATAGATTTTGTCTGATAAAGTGCAAACAAACAATTTCACAATGTTTACATTTGCAATAGATTCAAAATACGCAAAACAGACAAAAATAAAATCAGTTTACAAAGAAAATTTACTCCGTTCTCTGACAAATCTATAATTACCCTTAAATCGTGATAAACTCAACTCTTTTAAGGATCATTTTGTTATCTGTTTGTTATCTGTGATCTACAGAAAATTATTCGTTGAATAATAATAATAATCATGTTACAATTTAATTTATATAATTCCAATGTTAAAATAAGACCAATGAAAACATTTCTCTGATGGATTGCCTCTAAATGTATCCAGCTGTATTGTTTTAATTCTTTTTTTTGACTTTTTTGACATCGTCCTTTTTCTTTTGATGACTTTAGAATTGTTTGTCATTTAGAAACATTGAAGAATAAGATTCAGCAGCTGTTGCCGGAAATACCATCATGAAATATAAAAATTGAGAACAATATTCTATCTTGCTTTATTTCATAAATTCACCGTTATAAATATCTCTGTTCGTTTTCTTTAGTATTTTTTTTAATTATCTTGCTTTAAATTGGTATGTGTATCGATCCAATCTTCTGACAGTATTATTAATAATAATAGTAATAATAATAATAATAATTTATATTGAAAAACGTTTTTCGTGTTCCAACTTTTAGTTTAAAAGTATTTATACGAGTATTATTTAGGTTGAAAGTTTATCAAAGTTTAATCATACTCTTTTGAAATCCGCTCAATAATTCCGCTTTTATTTTTATTGTTTTACAACGTTATCATCTTAAGATTTGGTCAAATTTTAGAAAAAAATTATTTCCATCAGTGTGACTGTTGTTGTTGTTCTTAGTGGTGGCTGGAGGTCGATGGAGCATTATTATTAAATCACAGTTATCCAGCAGTGCAAAACAATGGCAGCATGGCGGCCCCTTATCAACACTATAATTAAGACGGTATCAGCTTTGTTTTGTGCATATGATTTGGCTCATTACAGTCCGTCATCCATTTAAGGACACGCTAGGGTTGGCTGATTCTAAATAGATTGTATATCTTGGAAAATAACAAAACGAAAATTTGGGAATGGTAACAATGATTATATAGTAGTGGCGTTACAGTGTGCGAATTATAACTACGGTGGTGGTAGACTATGTGAATTATGAGGCCGAATATCCGGCCGTGCTTAGCGATTCTCTTTTGTTACCGTAAACTTTTAGCATTTACCACTTGCTAACTAGATAAAATAGAATTTGATAATGAAGGAAATTTTAAACTTTTTACTTTATAATTGACAATAATGACGAAATTGACAAATTCAATTGCACAATTAAGCGTAATCAAGAAGCAATAAAACGCCGTTCATTCACCAAACTTTTATCGTTATCTACAATAATTATGACGACAGTTGAAGATTATTGAATAGTCTGAAAGTTATTGCCAATTGATTGGAGTGAAGAAGAAAAAATTAATTTTACAGATAAGATATTCGAAAATCTTCTTTTCACTGATTTTCAATCTTTTATTCACGCTATTCAAATTGCAGAGAGGTAAGACATGCTGCTTATTTCAATCTCACATTCTCCCCAATTATATTGGCAGAAATGCTTCCAATAAAGGACAAAGCTTTGCCTTAATGTTACTTCTTTTTTTAGAAAATCCATCAGTTTCGTTTCTGTGAGTTATTTATTTGATGTTTCAATTGATATTTCAAAACAACTATATTCCGATGTTGAAATAAGTGTTTTAATCGATGAAAACTGCAAACAAACAATCTTGGGAGGTTTTTCTTTGTAAGATACTTTTTCTCACATAATGTTTTTAATGTTACAGTTTAGAGATTGTTCTGTTTTATTTTGTTAATTACAAACAGTTTGTGTTTTGTATTTATTTGACAATTGAATGGAGAGAAGTTTAGTTGAGTATGTCTTTTTGTCACCTGAATTGTCCGAAACAGCTGTCAGTTAAATGAGTGCAAATAACATGAACATTTAAAAAATTATACCAAATACCGGTGTTTCTGTTAGAATAGCATTTTTTTTTGTGTATCACTTATACATTATTCTATTCGCTAGGACTTTTTTCTATTTGTGAATGGTATAAAAGTATGCGTTTGCTTATTCCGGAAGCTTTAAAACCAAGCGCACAAGTAGGTATTATTGTAACTCTTCAACAGAACAAGTAAAAAAAAGGTGAAGAATACGAGAATATAAATTAGAGAAAACTTCAAGAAGAAATCATAACTTTTGTAAATCAAGTTTATAATATCATTAAAGAACGAACAAATTTAAATATTGTATTCCTTTATGTTTGAGAAATAGCAATTGGAATGATGTTTCCATTTAAAGACAACAAAACTTTTTATATTCTTAAATGATATTTCTATCTATCTAACGTATTGATATTCTTATAAAGAAACCATTTAATCTATCGTTTTCTGAAATGAAAATCCGTAGAAACTACGGATTCTGATTTAAATGACATCTACCAATAAATTGTACAAGTTCTTATATGTTCGGACTGGAATCGGTACAATAAAACGAAGATAAAAATCCACTGAGACCACCACCCCTTTTGCATACATAGATAAAATATGCCGTTATTTGTTCAATGTAAAAAGACCCTTTATTAAAAGCCACTTTGCACGGGAACAAGTCTTTTTTTGTTTCCTTCTCAAATAAAAGCATTCTTCCGTTTTAACGTTTCGTTTCAAAATATATCCTCAGATTGAAGTTGGCATGTTCGAGTTGCCCTAAGAATATTTCTTCTTCCTTCTAAAGAAAGATTTATTTCGATTATCAACTAATCCTTTTCCTTTTTTTAGAAAAAGACTATAAACAAAATTGATACAATTTGGTTTTCGATTATGCCCATTCACTATTTATTTCTTACAGTGATACGATTTTGTTATTTGTTGCTTAGATTGCTCACTGAAAGGTATCCATGTGATTGTATCACTGTGAAGCAATGGATTAGTGTTGAGGTTTAATTAATAATTTACCTATCTAGGATGCCTTAATAGCAGATAAGCTGGATAAAGTTGCAGGTGTTTGTTTCTAAACGAAATGTTGTTGTATTTACAGTTTAAGATATTTCACCTGGATGTATTTTTGTTATATAATATCATGTGTTAGTATTACCTATGCAAGGATTTTGTTGGTTGTTTCCTGAAGCGGAATGGCTTGATCTGTAACACAGTTATCAGGGTATAGAACAAGTTTAGAATTCAGACGAGGACGTGGGTCCACTAGAATGATTACATTTACATAATGCCTTTAGTTGTCCGACCGCCATCATGGGAATATATGTATAGGTATATAAATATGTCCCTTTATTATCAACAATAGTTTGTCTTTCTCTTTAATATCACTTTTAATTATTATTAAGATAATAGAAATTTAAAAATAGAATCTATTTTTTGTTGATAATATCAGTTGCTATCACATTCCAACAGCGCTAACATAAAACACCGTTCATTTTCTTTACAAACTAGAAAAAGCAGTATGGAATAAAAATGGCATTTTCTTTCTTATCAACTAAATTCGCGAGCGCTACAATGTGACATGAGTGACAATAGATTAATCTCGGTAGAGGTGTTCTTTAAAAGGGGACCAGCAGCCAACTTGCGAATATAAGATAAAGCGAATAAGTAGGAAGCGGGTATTCCCATTGGGGATTACATTGTCGTTCCAATTAAGAACTGTCTGTTTGTCCATCTCTGTTGTTGTTGTTGTTGTTGTTGTTGGCGACCAATCTTTTGCTTGCCAACATTTGTGTACATACGAATATTGAAAGGACCATAACAGGTTTTATCGGAATTCACCCACTTGAATATTAAACACCACCTGACAGGTAGAGGATTTTCTCGACAAGAAGAAAATGAAAACATTGACGTCCTTCAAAAGATAAAGAAAACGAACATTTTATTCCGTCATTCTTGTATTATTATTATTATTATTTTATAACAATTTTCGGTATTTGTATTTGTATTAGGCGGCTTATCTATTTTTAATCATTATATTTCTTCTACTAAGGTATTTTATGAAATTGAATCGCGTACAAATATGTTCGATATCAATCGGTAGTTATTTTCGATAAGAGAGGCGACTATAGAAATTCGTTTCATTGTATGTGAAAGATCTATATAAAACAACCATCTTCAAAATTATTGATAGATTCTGGTGTTTACTGATAAAGTGAATCTAAAGTGTACCACACAACAGTTATTCTTGTTGAAGTTCTTTCGAGGACTCTAAACACATACATCCTACATATATACAAGCACAAATAATTTTATATATATATATATATATATATATATATATATACACTTATTTCGCCATTTGAAACACCGGTGAACATTATCTGCGAGACTATTAATCCCGTTCCTTTGTTGGCAATGTTTTTTGGTGGGCGTCGTCATGGTAACGACTTCCGGTTGCTTGGTAACGCGCGATGCTTCTCTCCCTCTTCTGTTTTGGTGCGTCGCGACGCCGACGCAAGACACCGTTTGTTTTGTACAATTGCATGAATGATAAATATGTATTACACTTGCCGGGAGATGATTTTCTTTGTTGAAACAACACAACCGTGACCTGTACAGGAACATCTTTAGGTATATCAAATTTTACTACTCACTACTACAAACACTTTTAATGATGATGATGATGTTGATGATGATGGATTATTATCATAAAAAGTGAAATTGTTGTGTTGTTTAAAATTATTTCAGGTGTTGATACAATTTGCACTAAACTGACTAATTTTCACCAAGTTCTCTCACCAAAATAAAAATAAATAGAAGTAAAATGAGTATAATTCAATAAATTTTCCCTGTTTATTTGTATTATTATTATTCGATACTTATCTATATAGTTATCGAATAATTTCCTTACTTGCAACAGTTCATACACATCAGCATCAACTATATGTATAGATCGCTGAATACGATTTCCTTCAGTTTGTTTGGATACTGTTTGTTTACAAATCGCCGTGAAATTTTTATTATTATTTTGGATATTATAAGAGATCGTTGGAAAATTCCATTTTCTTCATACTATATTTATTTACTATTACGTTTTCCATTGAATTTATTTCTTTTGGAAAATCTAACAACAACCGCAAACATCAGTCGCCGCCTCAACATTATTCACTATTTATTTTCATGTTTAAAGGTGCAATTTCATTTGTGTCTTGCACAACAGTCTATCAATTATTTATCACCAACTGAAATCGTGTAAATATAAATCCAATGGGATGTTCAGGTAGAGAGAATGTTGTGTTGTATTTGTGAAATAAACCCAAACTAACAGGAATCACGTAGTATTTCAAACGGGTGCCCCCAACCAACCAAACAACCAAACCAACCTTGGTGGAATAAAATATAAAATCAATTTATATCCCAGCAGGCGTGCCATACCAGTTTAGAAATGGAAATCAAATAAATTTGAATATTACCGGCTGACCTATTTCACAACCCCTTCTTTTTTTTGTTCTTTCTTTCCTCTCTTGTATTCTTCG
This sequence comes from Meloe dianella, assembly GCA_028455855.1. Lineage (NCBI taxonomy): Eukaryota > Metazoa > Arthropoda > Insecta > Coleoptera > Meloidae > Meloe > Meloe dianella. Next base: position 7,686,502 of record JAPTHL010000047.1, on the reverse strand, counting down.
TCTTTTAACAATGGCCCGACTCGTACTCTATGAAAATTCGTAATACAAAAAAAAATTAAATATCTCTCATTCTCTCTCTTTTATATATAATGTAGGTATATTGCTATCTTTGTTTTGTCTGTTATCTATATACCTCACCCCGCCTTCATTAAACCTAAATTAAATTTCTCGTAAATCTGTTTCGTTCTTTTTGTTTCCATTCATGATGACACACACAGACACAGACACTGGTATCTAGATAGTAATATGTATTGAAGGATCGTCTCATGCGTTAATAAGGCGTCTATCGATTAAAATTGATGGAGTAGTTTCCCATCAAGACGTTATCAATTTGACAGATTTTTTATTAAGAGGCAAAGATGGTAATTATCCTTTTTTTTTTGTTTTATTAAGGGATGATTTTAAAATGATATCACGTCATATAAACATACAAAAACAAGCACGAAACAAACAAAGCAACAACAACAACAACAAAAACGGTAAAAAAGTATATCCACAAGAGATGTTGGTGTGTATAATATATCTAAAGAAAATATTCAGGTCACAAAGAGAAATTCATACCTTAGGGCTTTCACGTTAGAATAAGACCCTTCTTTCAAACGTTATCGTGAATGCCGCTGTGAGACAAAGTCAGGTCAGTATCCATCTAGAAAACTTCTCCATTGGGGAATTTAATGTGGAGATATTATTACGAATCTTGTGTATAGGTCGAAATATAAAAGACCGATGACCCATATGGTCGCTAGGGAGTATTCTGCTTGCTTTAACATAAGATTAACAAAACGTCTAATTCGATGATGGAAAGAGATTAGAAACAGAATTGAATCGAAGTCCAACGGAAAAAAATATGGAAATTTTGTTATTATTTTAATGTAAAAATGTTAATAAACAACAAATGAATTTTCTCCAGTATTGATTATTTATTCAAAACCTATATTAATTGGGTTGCTGCTAGTTTTTGTATTGGTGGGATTCTCCCAGTTTCAATGATACAGTACTGTCATCTCTTAAAAATTAATGATTTTAAAATTAAAAGTCCCCGGTGAAATTAATAAATATTGAGTGCACCCTCGGGGTGTAACTGCTATTTTTTTTATGCCAGCTTTCCAATATAACTGAATACAGTTTATAATAAAAATGGTGTATATATCTAACGTTCGGAAAATTATTTTGTTATGAACGAGTTTTGAAATGAAAAGCAACGAAAGATTAGATCGTTTTGATTGTGTAAGAAGGCGTCGACGGTAATGTATTGTATAACGGCAATTCCCCTACCCATCTTCACTTCTTCTTCTCCTTCTTCTTCGTCTTCTTCTACTCCCGTTTATCGTTTCGGAAGATAATAATAAAGCATCGTCGCGCGGACAAAGGGGTCGCGTTCCGTTCTGGTTCAGTACAGATTATCAACATTACGTTATGGATTCGATCCGGTCTCTCGCTGTGTTATTGAGCTATAAATTAGTCGATACAATACCAACCATTACCGGCCTAATACTCGCGATGTTTCTAGATAAAAGCACAACCTGAACCTGATCCTTTATCATCTTGTATTTGATAGTTTCGATCTATTAAATTCGTCTAAACATTATCTTTATCAAGCAGAAATTTAAAATTATTCTTGAATAGAAAAGAAATGATGACAAAACACCGATCTTGGTGGAGCATGAAATTTAAAATGATCGGCGAAAACGACAATTCTGTGAACGCCTTTTGGCAGCGTGCACAATACCAAAATACCAATTGGTCCGTTTGTCGGTACCATGGAGTATTCTTCTAATCTACCAAAAAGTATAAAAGTTGCAAAGAACAGAGAGTTCTTGTTTGTTAGACATTTTTTCAATTCAACAAACATTCTTCTACGAAACATAAAAATTCAAATGTGCTAATTTTGTGTGGGTTTTTTTCTCCCAACAACATTTTTACGTTAATGGGATTCGAATTCACATAAAATCGTTAAATTATTAACAAAACTAAAACAAAAACGATCTCTACAATCTAAATATTTATAGCGGAAGTTGAAACTGAATGGAAATAATTGGCAAGTTTATAGGAGCATAGTAAATAGTTCATGTAGATAGGAGGGAGATGCCATGAAATTTCGTTTATGGAAAATACAAACAAACCGCCTTAAATTTAAACGTCCAACTATTTAAAATCGAAAACTTCACCAATATTCCATTTATTTAGTTTACTTTATAAGACTACAGTTCAGTTTCTATGTTGTTTTTTTTTATTATTGATATTCTTTGTTCTTTACAATTTAACAATGTCGTAAATATATAAACGTGTATAAGAAAGAAAGAAGGAAAGAAATAAAGTACGAACACATACACACAATACTTGGAACGACTATTGCGAATTCCGGTTGAGAACAAAGACTGAAAAACTTTTCAGGACGAACTAATCAAACTGATAGATTCACGTCAAAGTTGTGGATTTAGCAGAGGCGTGATAAACACAAAAACACAATAAATATATATATATATATATATATATATATATATATATATATTTGACAATTTGTTAAAATATTCATTAGTAAACTTCAATCATATAATTTGTATCCCCTTTGTCTCTTTATCGACCTGCAGTATAACCATTATCATTGTTGGAATCAATTTGAGCTTAAGCAAAGTTGAAATTGAAGGTAAATTGTAAATTGCAGTAATTTCAGGATGTCTTTGTATTAGACTGTGACGGGTAATTTTTTTTTTTTAATTTGTAATCGTCTAAATTGATTGACAGAAAAAGAAAACCTGTTATATTATTACCAATTCTATCTCTTTCTAATTTCGCTTTATATATTTATAATTGCGTTCAAATTGGAGAAAATTACTAGTATTTAACGTAAATAGGCTTTCAGATAGTAATTACAGTAATAATTTGAATTATAGTGGTGAAAACTAATTAATCGTTGCTGGAAGTTTGGATTGGGGCAATCAGAGAATTGACTTTTGAATGTATTTGGTGCTTTGGTCGATGTTCACCGACAACTAAACAACATCAACAATGGGGGTGTTGAGATACAATCGAAATTTTTGAAGACGAACCAAAAACAAATGTTGTTTTGAAAGATATGGAAAAGTTTTCAGTAGCTTTAATCAATTTATTTATATAAATTTTTCACGATTCTAATAAAAACACCATAAAATTGTCGTTAAATTTTTTTTTTAATAAATTTCTGTGAATTCTGATAAGAGTTAGTGTTTCCAGACGCACTTGTAATTCCATAACAATTCTAATTCTGATCTAGTTTTTGTATTCTAAAACAAATCGAATATTATAGTTCTGCAATGGAAATCCCAACAACTTTGGTGATTTGTGTGCAACTTTCTACTTAAAACTTTATCGAAATCTTTCATATTTTCCACAAGTATTAAGATTACATCAGCTTTAATCAAAGCCATAGCGTTCTCGATTCATGCCATCTTATTTGTTTTGTTCGTTTTTGTTCAATTTGGATCAGCCAATTTGTTTGATAAGTTTTCGGTATGAATTTGGCCCTATTCCAAAGTGGACTATCCACTAACAGAAATTTGATCTTATCTTTAGTTACTTTTATAAATTTTTCTATTCTTTATTGCGTTCCACATCGACTATACATACTAAAACTGTATAAATAAAATAGAGAAAATATACAGCCTGTCGTCGTTGACTAGCTTTCAGTTCCATTATCTACTAGAATGTAGACAACACCTACACATTTCACAATAAATACGAAATTCGTTATATATGGCGCAATATTTTAACGATTGTTAGTAAATTATTGATAAACAAATAACTCACCGTTAGATGTCTGCTTTTGTGGCTGATATTCCACCTAAAATAAATAGTTTTTCAGTAATAGAAAATGGTTATATTATATATTATTTACTTATTTATACAGCTACGGTTTGACTCTTCACTTTTCCACTTAACACTTGCACTTTTACACTTAACACTTGCACGTTTACACTTTATAGAAAGCACTTAAAAAAAATGAAAAACAATAAAAGCACATAACCTCGAAATCGGAAAAACTTGTCCGTCGCGTTTCGTTTTTTTTTGTTTCTTTCGATTTTCAACACGTTAAAGACGGTATTGTTGCACGATTATTTAACTCACCGTTTACGTTAATGAATTATCGAATTATTTATTGAAGTCACTTTTGTGCAACAAAGGGTGATTGACCTAATTATTACCATTATTATTATTAACAATACGACATCCATCCCACCCTAGATACTCTCTAGTCATATTCATTTCTTATTATTCCCTTTAAGTGGGAATTTACAATAAATAATTAGTTAATTAATTAGATGGATAGAATTATTAAATAATTGATAAATAATTGAGTATTATATTAATTTGTTTTTGAAATCCAGCAATTATTATAAGTAACATAGTTAGGTAATTGACTCCTTTTCGGAGTCCCTGTTGATTCTTCTATTGTTTTTTTGTCGTTACAACGCCAATTCGATGTAGTATTGTTTACATCGGACCGGTCAATTTGTGCAATTTTGTTATTCTTTTTTGGACGATTTCTGTTAGTGTTAGTGATTAGTGTTTTATTAGCATTTGGGTAAGTGAGATTGGTATTTATTTGCTCAGTTCCTTTATTTTCGACTTCAAATATTGAGTCGTTTTATTGTTATTTTGTTAATAGTTTGATATCAGAAAGATTCGAATTATAGAGGTTATAACTATGGAGCACGTGACCGATGACTGCAACAAATTGCGTGCTCAGGATTTCAGTCTCATAGTAGCCACACATTTTGTTTTCTTCTTAAATAATTCAGGACGAATTCCTGTAGTTTCTATTTTAGGCTAATTCTCTACTGTTGGTGTCTCACTGGTGGCATCTGGCATTTTCCATCCTATCGATATGATCGTGTATCCACCATTTGACTTGACGATGTCTTGAATTTCACACACCTCTCGTGTCCTCGAGTGTCGCATGTGATTGCTCTTGGAGTTCTTATTGTTGATGATGTTTCTGCCGCGTATGCTAAGCAACATCCATTTTTGGTTAAGATCATGTGTTATTTTTTCAAAATCATCCCCGGTTTCCTGATGCAAATCTATGTTTTTCGAAATTTATCAGTAAACAAACGAATTTTTTTTCTACTGTGTAGACGATTGTCTATTTGCAAAAAAAATGTATTCGAAAATAAATGTGAGCACGGCCCCACGTTAGGCCCCATTATCAACATTATTATGTTTTGGCTTTATTTTACTGTGTACTTAAACAAAAGTTGCTCGTTATATTGCTGTTTTCTTCACAGTTTACTTTCTATTTTCAAATTGTTATGGCCTAAGGACAAAGCAATAAGTCCCTCGTTAAACGAATTGAATGAGGAAAAAGTTTAACAGCAAAGTTTTTAGATGATGGTGGTTGTGAAAATACAAACGCACACATACACATACATATATACAAACTTGTATATACCGTCAAGCGATGATCTTTTCAAACATAAATGTGTTAAAAATTCCTCATTCCTTCATATTTTCCATTTCATTATGTATAAGAAAATTGCGTTTAAAAATAATCCGTTTTGAAACAATGCTTCTACAAAATTTCCGTTTTGTTATTATTCAGATGTACGTTTAATGGAATTAATACAAACACATACGATGATGATCAAAGGCTGATTCTAATCGTATGTAAAAAAAATGTATGTAATCGTAACAAAATAATGCACGTTACTATATATGTTGAAATCTATAATTAGGTTTATGTCTGTCGAATTATAAGTATTGCTTATACATTTGTATGTTGGTTCTAAATTCGTTCTTGTGTAGAATTGATTGTGCATTTTCAATTTAACTTCAAACAGAAACCTATAAAACGTATACGATCGAACGTGCATATATCTCATCTATTGCATATCTCTATTATATTATCTAATGTATTTGATGTATGATATGTTTCAGTCATACCTGGATCAACACGTTTAACCGTATATAATTCGAATAACTATCTAAATACAACCATTTATTTAGAATATATAGCGAATGTCTGCTTAATGTAAACAATACAAATTCATCTCTAAATACTATCGAGTTTTGATAAAATAAAAACAAAATTGAATGTAGACGTAAGATTTTGCATTTGTAGTTTACTATTTATATCAATGTTGACCATCACATTCAATTTTGGTTGACCCTAGAACTAGATAGGAAAGGACTAGATAACGGTCAACATGCCTTCCGACATGAGATTTATCGTGCCTCATTCCGGCTGTCGGAGAGCTAAATAGCTGTGCAGTTGATGATGAACATACATATATGTATATGAATGCTCCAACTCGGTTGTAGATCCCAAAAAAAATATCCTTCTAATTAAATCTGTTGAATTCTATCTTCTAAATAAATCTGCCTAATCTCTCGACAACACCAATAAAGCTAATATTGTTTTAATGTTGTCTATCTCCTTTTTTTATTTTATTTTTTAGGGAATTATTCCAAATTCTGAATTGTTAGCGAATTTTGGAAGCGTCAATTAAAAAGATTTCCAAAGTGAATGTAAATCCTCGGTTAATTGGTTTAATGGCGCCTAGCAAGCATTAGTAAGAAAGCTCTGTGTTTTGTGTGACGTCAGCAACGAAATTAATGCCATTTTAATTCTCCAAAGCTGACGTTATGCAAATACAGGACTTTCAGGAATGTTTTGCTATAGTTAATATAACCATGTTTTAGAATTTGTAAATTATTCTAGCGAATTTCAATTACAAATGCAGATTCTCTATATATATCTAATTGTAATTTTTCTTGAAAGAATGAAAATTCTATGCAAGAATTGTTTCTTTTTCGTTCCCCCCTTTCATATTTGAATAATTAGAACGAAAATAGCAAATGTTGCTTGTTGATCTCAACATTAATAAATCGTAGAGAACGAACAAAATTAACAGTCTTAAACCACCTGAACCGGAATGACATATCATGCCACCACCGGAAAACTTATTTCCGGTTTCACCCTTCTAAATCGTAACTTGAACAGGAAAACAGACACTGTCGACAATGATTTTTAAATTCAAGTAAATTAACATAGTTGGTTAAGTGATTACTGTCGACATCACGTTTCCGTGCCTTTTTTTTTGCTCTAGTCTCACATGTAGTCATTTATGATTTTTGCAATTGAAATAATGATGAGATACACTTGTTAGTCAGACACAGATTCGTATAAACTAGCCAATTTTTATTTTCGTATTTACCATATTTACAAGAAACTCATTAAACGGAATGAGAGGAATCATTTGTTTGATGTTTGTTATTACGACAGGTATCAAGATAATTCAATATTGGAAATGGAAAACAAAGCTCCCACTCTCTATAAATAGTCATTTAAAATTCACTTAAAATAGAAACATTTTTAATATTATCTGAAACAAAATGCAATGATATTTAATCTATTGTCGATTATACTTCCTCTCAATTCTAATGTTATATAGTAACCAATAACAGAGATGAAATTCCATGTCGCCTCAAATTGTCATTTTTCAGGACGTTTGTTGAACGTTCGTCAACTTGATGACAGTTTTTGACGTTAACCCCAATTCTCATATTAGTGAAATGTTTCGGGAGAAAAAAAAACCAACGCCAGGATGTTTTCTCTCTAAAATTTGTTGTTTCTTTGCATCAATTTATTAATTTTTGTTGTGTAGATAATATCACATTAAAAACCCTCAATCGGAAGCAGTACACTCAAGAAATAACAAAGGGCACAAATGAAATTAGCCTTTGAATATTGTTGAAACTTTAAAAGTCTTTAAAGCTCGAGTGAAGCAAAAACAAAGTCTTCAAGGTACGTTATCTGAATTCTTTGATGAGATTCAAGCACTCTCAAATATTGTTACGATTTTTTATTTTTATTTTTTTTTGGCTGATTTACAGTGTACTTGACATTCAAAGAATATGACATGACAGTGTTAATGTGTCTTACTGAATACTTGGTGGGAATTAGAGATAAGTTTGTGTGTGCTAGCGTATAGAATTCGTTACGATCAACCTGTAAATTACCGATGACGGCAATATTGTTTTGTTGCGTGTTGAGGATTATGATATACCTATATGTTGTATGGGTAGAATTGAAGGTGAATGTGCATTTTTTTTTCATTAAGTATTAATGTTGAGTTAAAAAACTGAAAATAGACGCCGTAGTAAAAAGGGTCAATTAGATTTCCTATGTGATAAAATTGTTGAAAAACACAATCATTTATTAACAAGCAAACGTAAGCATAGTAGAAACAACTTGACGTGCAGCAGGTAGCTGTTGTTGGAGCGCCTGTGCACCGACCTGCGTATTGGCGTCGGCGTCGCTCGATAGCGTCGTCGACAACCAGTGCCGCACAATCTTCCCCAGCGTCGGGTACTCAGCTGTTTGGACAAACGAGACGACCACGCGACCCTTTACCATCACCAACGTCATATAACAAAGGAAGACTAACCACAAAAATTCATTTATCTTTATCTATCTATAACACGTGCCAAAATCACAACCGTTCCAACAGCTGATTGGTCAAATTTTTCATACAAATTCTTCAAATTAGACATACGATTGGTTTGTTTTGTTTTGTTTTTTGGAAATTTTAAAATAACTTTGATAATGTGTTCATTATTGTCGTGTCGTATTTTTGAACATTGACGTGTCGTGGAGTGGTGTGCACAAAACGACGAAATCATCATTCATCAACACCACAATTGTCACACAGGTAGCTGAGTGAGGTGATGCACTAGGTGAGGTGGTCTTCGTAGAGGCCACGTGTGAGTGGGGAATCGCGCCAGACTGCCTCACGGTGCGGGTGCCGGCGGGCCTCGTCGCCAAGGCCGGTCATGTGCCACCCAATGGGGGAACCACCTCCGAGGAGAAAGCCTCCATACCAGTGAGTTGTTTCTATCCTTGTTCTTTTCTGTTGAAGACATGTGTATTTCAATTGTAGTTGGTATCTGTCTAATAGTAGCATCGCACACGTTCCATCAACATCTCAACATCTATTATTAGAATCTCAATAGTTTTACAACATATATATGTATATATATATATATATATATATATATATATATATATATATATATTATATATATATATAATATTTCAATTGCGACACGTATTACTGTATGTTATGCGTAGTCGTTGATTACTTTACACCTTCCATTAGAGAGAGCTTTCGTCGGAACGCAACATAAGTGAAGAATGGAGCTTTTTTTCTTCTTTTCCCAGCACTTTTATCAATTGTGCTATTAGTATTCAGCTACATACTTCAGAAAGGAAATCGAATTCCTATTATACACAAACGACTAATGGGCTTTTTAATAAAAATTCGATACACTCATTAATAATCAAATTATACATGAAGTAGACACGGTAAATTTAAGAAATCTTTTATATTCCACAATAAACTGTTTAATAACATTCAAGTGTTTTGTTCAGAAATTATTATTTGCATTTCAATAAACAGGACTTTAATATAAACGTAAACTCTGAAAATTAATAATAAAAGCTGAGGTATATACCAGAGTGATTTTGACATCAATATTAAAAATTTAATATGAACTGGTATGATTTATTATCCAGTAGGTAAAAAAAAGTGGACTGCTGTGTTTCCATGAACATATACATAAGTATAGTATAGAGAACATTGATCTGCTTAGAGAACCCTTTAATTTTTTTCCAACAACGTAATATAATCTTCAAATATAGAACATTTTAATTATCCCGAAGAGGATTCAACCGTCTTCCCATCTTTGTCCATCACCAGTCACCTGTACAATTTTCAAACTAATTAAACCAAACTAATTAGGATTTTCTAAATACAATTTGAGACAAAGTTCTCTCTTAATAGTTTCCAACGTTCTATATAAACGTCTTTATGTTATTTCCTTTTAATATACTGTATTTGAAGAATGAATACCTATTTACCACCCTTCACTTTTAGTTTGTGCTACAAATTAAAGGCCATATGCAGACTGAAATTTCTTGTTTATATTCCAACTTCTTTTCAAAAACTTTTTCCATTAGTTCCAAGAGGTACCCTTAAATAACTGTTTTACCCGTTGAAGTTTTATGTTTCGTTACTGTTCTCATATTTCAAAGTTATTGTTATTTTGTATCTACCAATGGTCTATTTCTTTCTTTCGTTGCTATTTTTTGTTGTTGTCCTAATCGACTTTTTTTTAGAAATTCATTGAATTGAAGCTATAGTAAAAAAGGAAATATTTATGAAACTTTTCAAATTCAAACTTGTCTCTTTTTCTATTACTTTCCTCAGTTCATATTAAAATAATTATCGTTAAAAGGTTTTTGATTATCGCTTTCGGTACTTTCTTGTATATATATATGTATGTAGGAGGTGGGATTTTACGTTGCCGAAAAGTTTTTAATCACTGTTAGAGATACGAACAACGATTCTTTCAGAGCGTAAAAATATCTTCAAGTTTTAGTTCTGGAATTAAGTGGATTGTTAATTTATAGACTTGCAATCGTATTCTGTTCTTTTTCTTTTTATTTCCATTAAGATTTTTCGTTCGTTTGATGGTTTCTATATACACCACTCTTGAGAAATTTAAATGAATGACTACTTGAAACTTTTTACACTCATCACATTTGAGGTCATAGGTTAAAATGCAATGATGAAGTAACTTGTCTATTTAAGGGAAATACATTATTAGATAAAATAATGTTCGTATAGCATATATAGCGATCAGTTTGTGAAACGGTACGAACATGAATAATTCAAATGAATAGATCCTGCATATGGTCTGGACCAGGATGTGAGTTGGTTAAAATGCTTACAAAGAGTATAAAACACTAGATATACGCTTGAGAATTCTGAATTTTGCAAAGATAAAACAAAATTTACGATTTTTCCTAATAATTTTCCAAATAACGAGTGCTTTTCTGTTGATTGTTCTTTGGAAAATAACAAACATTTGCCATATTTTAAATAATTCTTTCGATGAAATTCCAAAAACTTTCCGCTTGTTGAAAAGTTTGCTCATATCTGACAAAATAACTTACAGGAACAGTTTGATGGATTCCTCACGTCAATGTTTATGAAAATTTTCAAATGTACAAACCAAAAACAGATAAAATGGAATAGAGTGTAACAAAATAAACAGTAAACGAAAATAGAATTTACTTCTGGTAATCGGCCGTGATCTAGCATAAATATTTTACAATTCGTTTTGTTTTAAACTTCTAATCATGAATAAATAGGTCAAATATGCTTTATTTTTCACAATCAAATACAATCCAAATTAGAACAATAGTTGTGAAACTTGATCATCTACACACGTGATATATCATCACCTGTCAAATTGTTATATTCGTGCACTTTGTTCCTATACATTTTTAATAATACCAAACGAAAGTTTTATCTTTATCAACAGCTTAGTTTAGTTCGTATTAATTATTTCAGATAGCAGTCCTTTCTTCTATTGTCTTACAATTTATTTATACATTTTCTATCTATCTACAATCATCAAAACAGGTCCATGCCAACTTATTAATTATCCTACTGTTTGTTTATCAATTTGTTCAGGTGTACTTTAATTGCAAATTAAAGATAAAATGAATTTTATTCGTTACCGGAACTTGTGCATTGTTTTGAAATCAAAATAAAGAGAACGAAATAAAGGAGAAACGAGATTTCTCAAAGGCGTACTACAAACTGCAGGATCAATCGAAGACGTACAAGCTTCCTAATCGTGCACGCCTCCAATTAGTTCACTCTACGTTTTAACCGAAATCAATTTGTGGTGAGAAGCTTGAACGCCTCCATGTTTCATTTATTCAACCCTTTTCTATCATCAGATACTGTGTAACATATATTTTTCTAATAAACTTATTTTGGTGCATTGTAACAATGTAGTTTTCATGGTGAAGATGCATATGATGTGCTCCATTAAATTTGATAACTATTACGTAAACATCTGGGGATAATTTAGATTTTTTTATAGATGATTCAATTTAATTGGAGACGTTACGTTCTGAAACAACATGAAGCCAATTTCATAGATTTTACTAAGTCCCAGTATCTTGCTGTCTTTGTTGTGCTCATTATGACTCTTCCAAGGCTTTGGAATGAACATGTGGGAGTTTCATATGAGTGTAATAGCAACAAAGGAATTATAGAACTTTCTAATGATGGAAAAGCTAAATTATTTAGATTGATAATCATCAATTCGTGTTTAGTAAAATCTATGTATTAACGCCCGGAATCTTAAAATACAACAAAAAAAAACAGACAAACAAACAAACAAACAAACAAACTCAATTATAAACTGTAGCCACGTAAACATCAAGAAAATGGCAGATTTCCTAAGATCATCAATTCCAAACATATTTTCGTAAAAGAATCGACAATTCTTCCCACTATAAATTTCAAATAATAAATGATCTCTCGCCCTTTATATTCGAAACTGAGTAATAACATCATTCATCATTTCAAATAGTTAAGATTCTGGTATAATTAAGGCAATCATTCAAAATACGTGTGCAATAATAATACAAAGTAGATATGAACAAATTGTTACATTTTCTCAAAAAATTTTTTGCTAACATGACACAAATAACAACAGAGTGGTAATTTGATATTTTATGTCAGCAGTAAAAGGTGGAAATTTCGTACGAAATTCACCCATTCAATTGTCACCATCTCCTTCGACACAAGTCATGTTGTCCACGATGAAAGTATAGATAAAAATCGTGTTGGCTTTGTTCCAGAGGCAAATGTGTTGGTGATAAAAAAAACAAAATTCAAGTGTTACCACATTCGTATTGAAGAAATAAAAAGAAGAAAAAGAGAGCCACAGTATAAATGTGTTTACCAATCGATTGAAGTAACCATTTCAAAAGAAATGTGGGCAACTTTTATTAGATTGTATTTTATGTGCAATTTAAAAATGTAGCCCGTATTTTCAGTTTTTGTGTGCAAAACTAAGATATTTAATTTAATTTCAATGATCTTTCAGTAGTAATGTTTATTTAAATTGTGAACCTCATTTCAGTTGGAATCTGTCATCACCGTCAACATTTACTAACATAATAAAAATAGTTTCTCGGTGAATGTCATCGACCCTTTGGGCTATTACATACATATACCTATAAATATAAAATATAAGAACTAAATTGGACTAACCATTCTTTGGAATAGAAATAACGTCTCACAGCTTTGAAATTCGAATGAGATCCCCGTACCATTTGCTAGGCAAAATAAGGTAGTTTTTGTGTTATTATTGTATGTGACCTATCCACATTCACAGATAGCCTTTGCCCATCTATATTTTGTGTCCTGAATATCAAATTCAAAGAAGCTAATCTAACTTTTCGCAATTTCTTTTCATTGTTAATTCACCCTGTGAACTTTCTACCAAATTAAACACATACACACGCGCACACACACACACACACCAGAAATTTAGGTGGTTTTTTCGTTTATTTCTACACAGTTTGAATTTTAAAATATTGTTGATTTTTTCCCCTTGTGTTCTCCTTTCTTTTTTGTATTAAATAATACGTACGTTATGTGAATATGCAATTCGTAACTCGTTTTGAAATTAATTTGGAATGCATTTGTTACAATATAGTCGTGTTTTTTGTTGTTATCAAATAGAAACTGATGCCAAATACCACCACCCTGTAGAGTTTCGTCGATTTCTTAATATTTTCTGTTTTGTCTGTAGTCATTAGACGGAGTGACCGTTTTATAATAATTTGCCAATTAAAATATCTCTGTCAGAAAATCTAATGTTTACTATTAATAAAAATGTTAGTAGAGCTGAAAGTTTGTCTTTCAACCATTCCGAACAAACAACTCATTCTTATTTGTTTATTTCCATTACTGTTGTTTCAAATTATTGACAATCGTTTTGTAGAATAGCATATTCATTGAATCAATTGCTTATATATTGTTGTATTGTAATCCTTACTCTATTGCTCTAATAATTGAAAGGAGATGGCAATGTCGTATAGACAATAGTACCAGGTGCTTGAGTTATTTCGGTACAGAATTGTTCACAACAACAGATTTTAGATATGTCGAAATGCTTGTACACAAACAAGATTATAGACATAAATATTTACAATCATTTGATAAAAATGGAAAAAAATGAATTTTGGAAACAACATATCTATCTACTGATTGTCTTGCCTTTAAGATAGTAAAATCTTGAAGGATTTCCTATCGTGTGTTCCTTTTGATAGTAGTTTTTTTTTAATTTCTCAAAGTCGCCTAAATCAAAATAAGACGAATATATTATGTGTATTTGCTATGTTTAGTTTGTACAACAAGAATTGTGTACAAAAGGTCATTGTTCAGCACAACCGGAAAACTATTAGCAATGCCAAAATTAACCGTCTGGTCTAGAAGAATGTTTATGTATGTATACGTAAGTCGTTAACAAAGTTGCATAGAAATAGTTTCAAACTATTCAACGGAAATTTAACTGATTTTCAATAATTGTAGAAGTCGGAAAATGAAATTTAAATGAATGTTCATCATATTAATAATATAATAAACTAAATTTGATGCCATACTACAGATATAAAGTTTGGTCGCACGTGTTCTGGATGAAGCTACTAAAGATTATGGAACATCACAACTTTAAAAATTAATTTGATCCATAAATATATGCTGTTTACTTTGAAATTAACGGTAAATGTTGCAATGAAAACTCAGAAATTTGTTGTTGAAAGTTTTTTGTTTTTGTTTTTAAATCGTATAGCGATACGATGTCATATATGACCTGTATGACATCATGATTATGAAAAATGCAACGTAAGCCAATGTCGAATACATACGCCAAAGATGTTCGATATATATTTTTAGATCACATAACTTACGTATTTCTAACCAGTAGATTAGTTACATTACCGCTCATTTTTTTTTTAAATAAAACCAATATGAAATGATAGATTCCAATGCAATCGTCTAAATATTCCTTTGAAAGCTTAAATAAACTTGAAAATTTTCGAAAATGTAAATATTTATGATGGATATTTGAAATTTTTGTGCGTATTTGCAACGAAACCGATGATAATATTTTCCTTAAAATCATTAAGAATAAACACGGAGAAGTTTTATTTAAACAAAAAAAACCTTCTCCACCAAAACTAATCAACAAAGATCAATTCCAAAGTTTTATTCTAATGGTAAATATGGATTTTCTCATACAATTTGACAATGTGGTAATTTTAGAAAAATATAGCTTTGAATTCAGTATGATTGCTTTGTTGTTAAAGATATATCGATGAGGTTTGTAATTTTTTCTGTCTTTCCAGGATGTAGTTTAATGGAAATGTGTTCAGGAAGTCAAGTTAATTGCCTTCTGCATTAACAAACACACACGCACATACATTTAAACATTAATGTTTAAATTATGTGTTGGTATATAGTTGTTGTTATTATATTTATGCAATGATTTTGTTTGGTTGAATAATTCAATTTCCCCAAAGTTTGTCCAGTATCTTCGATCTGTAAGCGAATTTTTAATTAAAATCCGATCCGATATAGGGAGCTGAACTGATAATTACAACGATTCATTACCTAAACGATTTCGATGTTCGTCGTCTTCTTTTTAATTGATAATAAATCGACTTGATTTGAGAGTTTCAATTAAATAAAACAATACTTGAGTATTTTAAATGAGTGTAAAAATTTGATATTATTCTAGTAAACACGGCTGCTGTCGTGTTTAAGAGAGAAAAACAAAAAGATTCTCATGTTGATTTCGTGTGAACACAATAAATGTACCTGGCAGAAATAAGAAAATAATGTGTTCTAAATGTTAAAAACATTAAACGAAATCATGATTTAATAGAGTGAGACAAATTATGGCACAACTCCAAGCTAGTGTCTAATCTAAAAAGGACTGTGAATATTCGCCAACGACCAAACGAATTTGTATTTGCATTTCGGCAAACCATTCATTCTCTTATTTGATTTACCACTCATGGGACACACAACACTAACACTGCAATGCGTTTCTCTTACTCTCCTAGATTATTTCGACTATAATAAGTTTGGAACTCTTCGTTTTCTGTTCCAAAAGTCAAGAACTTTGAGGCGTTTCTTCATTTTATTTGCAAGAAAAGTTACTTTCTGGATGATTTATAGCGTAATTTAGTGCAAAAATGAAATGAAATTGCATAGTATAGAGGAGAAAAGCAAACATAAATGTCATCAGGGCCGCTCTTGGAGAATTCTCCACAAGGTAGAGCCCATGGGATCTACCAGCAATGACATCTGTAAAAGTCTTGATTTATGGATGAATTCATCATCACAAATTGCATTGTCGAATGTATATACACAACACCTATTTTTATTTATTTATTTAAAAAAAATAATCACAAACTAAACAACTTTCTCAAATTTTATATATTTTCGAAAATAATATAAATAAGAAGTGAAATAGAATAAGTAAACTCTTGACATTCGCTGGGATATCTGGCATATGTTAAATTGAGATAAACAGTATTTTCCTGTAGAAATGCACACAGGGCGTCAATATTGCGCAAACCGGAACATTAAGTAAATAATTAAGTGTGATTCGAGATAAAATACACGTGTCTATTTGGCATACGAATATTATGAATCATACACAATGTTGTTGATGTGTAATTATGGAATTTTTTGGCAAAACTACACATCACTCATTTTCATGGTAATGTAATAAGATTGTTGCCAGATGAGATGATTGTTATTTAGAATGATTCAAAAATTATGAACAGGAAATTTATAGTTGCCGTTTTTAATTTAAATTCAACATCAGTAACACCAATAACAGAGAAGGAATTGCCCAGTAGATAACGAGCAGAATTTATTGAGCTTTGTAATTAGAACGTGAGTGTCCATTAAGCCAAATTCTAAAGAGACTTGTGTCAGAACGTCCAGACGTTAATCCCATATATGAAGAACAATACTGTCATTACACTTCTAGGAAATAAAATGATGT
This sequence comes from Meloe dianella, assembly GCA_028455855.1. NCBI lineage: Eukaryota > Metazoa > Arthropoda > Insecta > Coleoptera > Meloidae > Meloe > Meloe dianella. The sequence goes on along the minus strand of JAPTHL010000047.1, from coordinate 7,669,570 downwards.
TAATAGTACTTTAATTAAAGTGTACCCACCAATGGGGTAAACTATTGGGGATCATCATCTAAATTACTATCATCCACCCACTTCAAATTCCTTTATGTTATATTATAAGCGACTGCGTAATGAACTAATGGATCGTGTAGTTTATCGAATTATCTTGAAAGAAAGAAAGAAAGAAAAAAATGGTATAAAAATCCTTAGCAGGAAATAACTTCTTTCTTATGTTGTTATCTTAGAGTAAATGCGTTGTTAATTCTAAGATAAAACGAGAAACATTAATGTCGCCGTCGTTGTCGCTAGACGTCGTCCGACGACCATACGAATCTTTCGGTCATTTGAAGGAGACGCCGACGTATAAAATTAGGCAATCGTAGCCAACATTCAGTTTTTGACATTAACAGGACAGGTGATACCGACAACACAAATATCTGAAAATAAAATAAATAAAAATTTCGAATCGTCATGCGTTCAGTTGTAGCGTCTCGTTCATTTCCCATTAAAAACGATGGAGAACATTAGAATTTATCAATGTTCTTTCGAAATATATATATATATATATATATATATATATATATATATATATAGTTCTCAAATATTACAATGTACATATATGGTATTAAATTTATGTGGCGTGTAAGGAACGTGTATCGATCATATCGTATAACGCCCTAATGATCAACAGATGTTTTTGTCGGTTTTTCCGCGAGTTCTTTGATTTGCGCGCCGTCGTCAGCCATTTGTCGATGTTAAGCAGAAGGTAAACTAGGAGACGGTAATGCACACTTCTACATAGGTTCTGTTGCGTGGTAGCAACGTTGTTCTCATTAAAAAGAATAGAGAACATTGATGGGGAAACTGCAAAGTTCTACCGTATACGTATTATAAAGCAAAGATCAAACATCGTCACCATCACATCATTAATATAACATTTCTATAATGACTATATACTTCTTCAAGCAACAATCCACATAGGTATACATGTCTTTACATAGATTTGTTTTGTTTTTGTTTTTTAATTCTGTTATTTACGATATATTTTAATGGATACTTTCATTTGTGTATGCGTATAAAATAATTTCATTTGAAATGATCTATAAAATACGATTTTATATAGGTACCAATGTCATTCTAAACTACAGTACAAAACTGTTGGATAACTATACTTATACGAACATTCTATAGATATAATGATGTTTTCATCAACCAAATAGTTAGAGATATAAAACAGTCTATAAAAGTCGGCCAAAGTGTCTATTTTGGAATCATTCAATAGAAACGTAGGCGTATTATTGGCATCAACACCAATATCTAGTAAATAAAATCTACTCAATGTCTTACAATTAAGTAGTTGTCCCCCTTTCATTGGCAAATTCACTCTTTAACGTTCTCAATAGTCATTTTTAGTGGGAAACAATAAAAATGAATTCAATAAATTATCTATTTATATATGGTTTAACAATAAAATTTCAATGAACACTACAATATCGACCTACTAAACAAGAAGAAACAAAACATATTTAACGTGTCATTGTGTTAAGTTATAATTAAATGTACTGAAGAATGTCTCTTGGCACCTAATCTTTATTTAAAAATAAAATCTCTACAACATCTAACTCTGTCGCAAAGTGAAGTCATTAGACAGTCGTCTAAAGCAGACACTACACGATACATCCCCAAGAAAGAAACGTCGCCTCACAGACAATTGTGGCAGTGTTATTATGTTGTATGTTAATTACACAATGAAATAACGTTGGCTTAGTTGTTTGTCGATGAAAATTCGATTCGGGAAAAGATTCTTGCTAAGAAAACGATATACGATTTTCTTATATGTAGGTACTTTTCAACACAATTATGAGTTATTACAGACTGTTTTTAATATTGCGTACAGCATTGCTATTATTTTTTTTTAGTAAGTTGAGACACTTTTACGTTCACTGCTCGTAAACTTTTCTATTTTTGCTGCAGTAGTATTCTATTTCAGGGCCGGCGCAAGAGCCTCTAGTCACACAAAATTTAGGCGCCATTATATGCATGTGTACATTTATTTGACAAGAACAGGATTTTAGATTTAACCCTGTTTATTAAGAATTTACACATAATGGCTAATTAATGGGTGGCAATAAGCTCGTTGTAATTAGCCTATAAATGGGGAAAATTTACGAATTTTTTTCCCATTTCTGTGCTAGTAATTTCCAGCGGTTAATTAGGCCTTAGATACTACCAAAATAGAAGCTAAACGTCACTTAAATACCTACTTCACACAAACCGAATATTAGGTACACTGGTACGAACCAGTTCCACTAGTCACAAGGTAGAAGTCCAGACTATTGTAGAAGCTAAGGTGTGCACCCCCTTTGATCTTAGCCCCCTTAGGCTTGTCTAATTGTAGAAGCGGCTATGTTCTATATATTTATTTGATTGTATCAAATAAAAACTATTATCAACAAAATTGATGTTAAAAATTCAAATTATTTCCATCTACTTCGTTATTCATTTGTGAAAAATGATAATTTGTTTATTTCCGATTTTTCTTCTTGTTTTCCTTCGTCTTCTCTACAATTACATAATGTTCGGAATATTTAACAACATTGCGTTTTCTAAATATGACAGTAAATATCTAAACAAAATAGATAAAACCATAATAGTATTGTTTAAAAAAAGAACCAATGGATCTACTGATTGATATTTATGATTGATAGGGAAGTGTGCGTTAAGGGTGCAATTATATTTTACGCTACTATCATGAGTTAGTGAAACATGCAAACTTGTAATTTATCATACAATAGTTTGTTGTTGTTGTTGTTGTTTTTTTTATTGTATATCTGCTGTATTGATTGGGATGTTTTCAATTCTTGTGAGTGATTTATAATTTTCCTTAGAAAATTTGTGAAATTAATTATTGTCCAAAAAAAAACAGCTACCACAACAATAATTTTCCACAATATCGTTTAACATTAACAGAAAAATCAATAGAGAACCCATTAGAATTTCTCCCATTATTATTTTCTAAGGGAACTTTAGTTTCCATGTTATAAAAAAGTTTTGATATATTTCGTACAGCAACTGTAATCCAATCGTGTATTCTTTAGATTAAGATTAAAGGCGGACAACTTTACTGTTTGTTTTCTCGTTTTGTGCAAAAGTCATCAACCAGTAGAGATAGATGAATTACAACTTGATTTTGTTGTAAATACAAAAATAAAATAATATCGAATGGTCATTTTTTTTTGTAGAATTTCACGGGAATAAATTTGGAATTTTCTTTGTTTCAAACTTATAAATAGGTAATAGTTTTCAAAGTTTTCAACAACATCAACCAAAAAAAAAAAGAGAATGGAAAACGTAAGTGGATCGTTGTTGAGGTGTTAAGAATGTGTAAAAATTGTTGGCTTAGTTAAGAATTTATATTTTTGGCACCATATGCACGCATATATTGTGTTTTTATTGTATTTTCGCATTTTTGAATTGCAAATTTGTTATTATGTTCTTTTTATTGTTCAGTGTTGCATTTATTGGGCAATATCTTTCGAATATACAAACCTGTACATCTGGTGTGTCTTTTCCTTTATAAAATCAATTCCAAACCTTCATTTCTATTTATAAATATCGATGTGTACAAATTTAATATTTACAAGAGTTTATATAGATGTGCATATAAACATTTACCTGTTTGTGTTGTATTTTTATGCAACATTTACAAACTAGAATGCATTCTTTATTTATCAAGGATTTCCCTATGAAAACTAGTTGATAGACAATTTAAAATGGACGTGGTCCGGACTGTATATTTCCGAACATCGACAATATTTTAACCACCAACATCGACGACGACAACGACGCCCTTGTCGTCACAAATATCGTTGATTTTCCCCTATAGAATCCATTCCTCTACAATCATATCATTCATTATTCATCTCTGCCTGTCCTTCAAAATCTTATAAACCAACACCGAACTCGACCATTTCGTATCTTTGTACATTCCAAATCCTATTTATCTATTCGTATTGGATTTCCAAGAAGGCATCATGTAGAATTCAACAGAAAACTTTAGTATTTCGTTATTTTCTCTTTCGTCCTTTATTTTTGCTACATCTTGTGTTTACTATGATTGTGCGTAAATAATGCTGAAAATAATGACCTTGATTGATGGAAAACTTGGCACTGGTCTCTATTATTATGTTTTTGTGAAATGTTGGCAATTACTTCAGGAAAGTAGTAACAGGTCGACATAGATATAATTATTGCCATCGAATATATTTATTACCAGACAACGTCATTAACTATCGAACTTCTTTTTCGTTTGTTGAATTTTTCGTTTATTTTTTCTTTTTCTAAAATTAAATTGACTAATAATAATATTATTTGCAATGGTATGCAAGTCAAAAAAAAAATGAACCTTGACTGTTCGGTTACTTTTATTTTCTCTATCAATTTTTCGTATTTTTAAATTTCAATTCGATACTGTTACTAACTTGATAATATTGTTTGAAATTCTCACACGAATTTGTTTATCTTTTTATTTCAAAGACTATTCTTTTTTTAATCGACAATTGTGTATGTGCAGACTGATTTTACATCAAGATACATGAAAACCTAGACGATCATTATATACAATTTGGAGTTCTTATGAATGTTAAATCAATCTTCACTAGCGTTTGTTTGTTGAATGTAATCAAGGTGTAGAATTAGAATCAATCGGTATTTGAATGATGAAAATTTTGCACAAATTGCCGATATTTTAACAGCTACAGACTACATTGTTTTTTAGAAACAAAACTCCTACGATGTCTCTTTCTATAAGTTAAAAAGAATTGTTCAGTAAACGAATTGTGTTGGTTGTTCTTGATCTTATTTATCTGAAGGTATAATATTTAATATCGTTATTTTTCTTTACTGGAGCAAATTTGTGCTGGGTCCATCTTTTTAGAGTTACTCAAGATTGTGTGATTGCTATTAATTTTTTTTTCAATAAGCGATGCTTGATTAGAAAAAGAACTGTAAGCGTTTAATGTAAACGTGTATTTTTCGAAAATATCAATTTCATACAGTGCTAAAAAGGACAATCTTCCATAAACTCATGACTGTAGTAAGAAGAAGCAGATTCTAATTGATAAAGCGCTGATTGTTAATGGAATTTCAACAACAACAACAAAAAAAAAGAAAAGTTTCTCAAAGTTTAAATTTAAACTTCCGGATTTTTTTCTAGTAGTAGTTGCATGTTGTAGAAAAATAGACAAGAACCCATATAAATTCTTGACATTTCTGAAGAAAACAAAAAGGAAAAAATAAAACTGAATAACATATGACTAATGTAAAATTTATTGATTTTACTACTACACACAACCATAATCGTAAATATTTTCAAATTCACATGTGTATACAATTTTTTTTTGGATTCTACAGCATTTGTTTAAATGAAAATCAAAACTTAAATAATATTGTAATTTTTGTTAATAAGACAAACAATTTCCAAATCATCAAATTTATAAATCTATTTTGATACATGATTAACAAACAATTATTGTGACTCATTAATTGAATATATTTATAAGAAACTTTTTAAATAGTTGTGAGGCATATGTGTGTGTGTGTGTGTGTGTTGTTAGGCATGAAAAATCAAGTAGGCGTTATGGTTGTTTGTTGCGTCGCGACGTCCATCTTTCGACAAACAGATATATACAGTAGGAATGAGCAATTTAGTGCAAATGAACGCGTCCAAAACGAACGTCGTTTCAATTTCATTAAGTAATAACAATAATATAATTTCATGGTATTTTTTTCGATTATGTTTACATAGTGTCCCAAATAATTTCATTCAGTGTAATTGAATAAGGTGAACTTGTTCGTTTCATGTGTGTGATTACTATAACGATTTGGATACATTCGTTCTTAAATCAATAGTAATTGTGAATTGTGCGGTTTCTTAATCATTTGATTGTAATGTGGGATCCATATCTATGATTAAGTGGCTAGTAAGTATTAGATAGAGTTACAGCATTTGTGTTTGGATGTTCTTCATTATTAAAATTATTTTGAAGAGTCTTTCTCTTTACCACCGTATTTTCTTTCTCATAATTAAAATTTTAAGTACTATATGCATAACTGCAAGTTAATTTAAAGCGCTCAGTTTGTTACAAGCGAGCCAGGAAACGGAAATGAATTTTAAAGACACTTGAACTTGAGACTAATCATTTTCATTATAAATACAAGAAAAAAAAGAACAACAACAACAAAACTTTACCTACACGTTAAATTTTTCCATGGAAGATTAATTTGAAAACTCTTTCAGCAAGGCGAAATTGCTATTTTAAAACTGTCACGTAGGTAGTAGCGCTTTCAAGGACGTCACAAAATCTCATTACTTCAACTACATTCAGCATTTCATCAAAAACTATTAACCTTTTAAATAACACTAAAACGTTTGCATTCAACCAACATTGAAGACGAAGAATAAAACAGTTTTCTATTTAGAATTCATCTAAAATGTCCAGTTCACTTGTTTCAACAATTGTGTCCAACAATCACACATATTGGCTAAAGTGGAAAGAATTTTCTTCAAATAATTATATAGATTTAAAAAAAAAAGTAGAAAAGTTTGTGTTGAGGCTATAGACAACGAATAATATTTGGCATGCCACGCAAGTACATTTTCAAGTACGCTTATCGAATAAAGAAACGAGACTCTGAGCTTTTCCCAAAGGTCGATTTATTTCGTAGGCGACAGCTTTCCGAATCCCTCTATTCAATAGCCCCTTTATTGTATAGTTCAGACTAAAAGAAGGGAGTGATTATTATACGAAACCAACAATATCAACCCGCCCACATGAACTATATAGGTGAAAACCAAAACAATCATTTCTTTGATTTAATACTTGGAATGATAACGATTCCACTTGGAAATTAATTAGTTTTTGTTCCGGATAACGATCATTGTTCGAACGTTATTGAAAAATTATTGACGCAACATTTCTATTATTATCGCTTAAAGAATTGACCATAGTGCAGTAATTGTGTGGTGATTGATTGGATATTTTATTATGTTTGATGATGGATAATTCAAATAACTCCTGTAGTGCCACCTTATCATTCTATCACCTTGTGTGTGTGTGTGTGTGTCTGTCAGCCTTATACCTTTATCTTCGTATTGCTGTTGCGTAGCGACCACAGCTTGATCGGCTTATCAGACTTACGCACGCACACATTCTTCAAAATATTCAACTTATAACACGCCATCCATCTCATCGATATTTATTTATCCTTGTGTCTTTTTTTCTGTCTACATAAATCTGTCATTAACAAACTCATAATTTTATTATGTTGTTGTTGTTACTTCTACTTGTCTTTAGAACTGTTGTTATTCTTTTAATTTGTTTCTAATAAGCTGCTTGAATAGATTGGAACTCTCAATTTACAATGCAAAGTACATACTTTAACTTGACTGTCAAATCCTCCAACTGATCGTCGGGGTTGAAGTAGCTTCTTTTTTTTCGTTAATCAATTTGTTTATCAAGAGACCACTACGAAAATATAATTGGGCTAATAATTTTCGTAGGAAATCATTCACAAATTTTATACTCAAACCACATTGACTAATATGAAAACTTTACATTTATTAACATGTAAACTAACAATTATAAAGCAAAAAGAGTTTATTCTTTATGAATTTTATCGTTGAATGATTGTTTTGTGTGGTCATTGCAAGCAAAATCTAATTATTTGAAATGTTTGGAATGTGTACCTGCAAATTGGACTATTTTAATTATGAAAATCGATCGTCGTTATTCTGTGGAATATTAATGGAAGAGTATTACATACCATCAACTTTATAGCTTTCAATATTGTATACAATTTTATTAGTTTTCAATATGAATTCAGAAATGTAAACAAATATTTTAATTAAAACTCTCTTATTTAAGCTTAAACTAGAGCTTCTACTATTCTAGAACCTCTATATGTTTTGTATATAGTTTGGCTAATGGTAACATTACTTTAAAGTGACACATCAAAAGACTCTGACTTTACAGGAAAAAATATCCTATTCGATTAGAATTTCAGTATTAGTATCCGTTGAATTCTATCCGTTCGAAGAGCTTTTTATCTGTTTTTTTTTCACCCATAAATTATTAAATATTTATTTATTATTCCACATAATATATGTATATACGGACGTCAATAACCAAACCATTAGCATGACGTTGAGTTGATATCCTGTCATGCTATAACATAGAAACAGAAAGTTCTGTAATTACAATATTGCGGCTACCTAGGGTGAGCTTTCAATATGCTGCTGCCATCATATGATGAGAGAAGAGAAAAAATTAAATTTTCTATTCTGTTGTGTGTCGTGTAGATAGTAAACGAAATTTATGTCTAAATTTATTTTCTTCTATCCTCTACAATTCAACATTGTGAAACAGGTTAATTACGAAGGTATAGATTTAATTTGAATACATTCGGTCTTGATTAGATAGTATACTCTATGTGAAATTTCGTTACAACTGAAACCCGTTTGTTACATTGGTTGTATCTACATAAATCTCAACATTTAGAAAATCAACAATATCTGAAATTTCGTTAGCATCATAAGGATCTACTTTTAAACTCATATAATAACACAAAACTCACACACACACACACACACACAGTTGAAGATGATGATAAATTTAAAGTATGAAGAAATAATACAAACAAAAGGGATGCTAAATTTACATAGAAAGGAATAGGATAGAGTGAATTCAGTTCATTTTGTAATAAAATAATAACAAAGTCGTATCTAACAATGGAAAAACAACCATAACATGTAACCACAATGGAACTTTCTCAAAACAACTGAACCGAGCACACCAGAGGGCATTTTAAAGCTGAAATTGCAACTGTTCCCTATTTTGCCCCACATCCACCTCCTTCTCTTCCTCCTCCATCATCTGTATAAAATTAGGTACACAATACAAAATATACAAAATAGATACCGATATAGCTTCGTTAATAATTACAAAGATCAATTGTTGTTCGTTTATAATTTAACATTGTAGTTTTTATGTTTATACATGATAAATAAATAATTTAATCATTTGTGTTTTAGAACGACAGTCTAGCAGAGTCTGAACCCGCACCTAAAGACATGACAGCTGTCAATGCGGTAAGTTTTCTGATTAATATCCATCCTGACTCTAAAACGTTATCCTCATGATAGTATATACTGACACTTGCACATGTCGCCCTCAGCTCTTCTTCTAAGATCACATTAATTCCATTACGGCTTGTCATGAAAAATGATAATTTCTACAATGTCTACTAAAACGATTCGAACATTATCAATGTGATTATCTTCTTTTTTTTTGTTTTTTCGGAAGAAATTTATTGTCATGTTTTTGTAGCCGACACATGACCATCTAATAAACTTGTACAAAAGTACGAAATTTATAGTTTTTTAGTCATTCTAAATGACTGCATTTCGAGTAGTCCGCATTAGATTCCTGAATCCATCTTCAAAAACTTTCTTTTCCCCCTTAATAGGACTTCTCGGTTTCATGTTCGTTGAAATATATTGGTGGATCGCGCGCGTGTTTGTTGGTCCGGATGGAAATTTCCTAAATATAACCCAATCGTAAATCACACCAAACACATACACAGTTTTATAGAAAACAATCCATTCTCAGAAAATTCGCAACTTCAACAACAACAGAAAATAAAACAAATCGATTCGAATCGTTTTATTTTGCAATTAAACAAATTGAGTGAATCTTTTAATATTGTAAATATATATTAAATGTCTAAAAAGTGGAAAACATGTAGTTTTTACACAAGTTGTAGAATGTAACTTTTGTGAAATGAGCGATGTTTCATTTGAAATTATGAAATTTTATTGTTGTAATTAGTCGTCTTCATTTTAATTTCAACTTTGAAATCCGCCACCTCATCACATTTTCGAAACAATTTTGCAAAACTTTTTCAACGGACTTTTATGAGAGTTAATTTCGACAGTTTTATGTATATTATAAAATTTCACATCTAAATTCTAAATGGCTTGAAGGGATGCTGATATCTCTACCTATAATAAAAACATGACTGAAGGTATCCTAATTTACATAGTGGAGTTTAAGATGAGGGTTCTACATATAAAAATTTATAATATCGTTTTTTTTCATTTAGAACAAACACCTGATCATCCCATTTTTTTCTCTTTATTAAACATTTGATTGTTTAATATTCCATCCAATATTAGTTGATTTTTATTAATATTGTGGAATGAAACAAGGTCGAATATGACACTGTCATAATTAGAGAACTTAAAATAAATGTTCCTCCCCATTTTGATGGGATTATTAAGTGTATTTTCACATAAAGTGTCGCTTGTACTTCGATGTTGAAAATGAATAATTCATTAAGTAAATTGAGCTTCAAAGGGGGTTTTTAATGAATTTTTTCAACAATAACAACAACAAATTGTTGATCAAATTTCCGTTTTATATTTATTTACAAAAATCGCTCTATAATTTTTCTTATAACATAGAAAATTGAGGAGGAAAGTCTTCTTCAATAGATTCAGGGTATTATTGAATCAGTTTGAATTATGGCCCCATCGGAGCTAACATCTCCGGCCCGGATGGTGTTATAGAATATGAGACCTGTTTCCATTCTAGTTTAGGTATTTATTAAAACTAAAATCGAACATATGGCGCTTCGATGAACGCTTATTTGTTATCAATGAAATTCTATACCAATCATATTTCTATGAATAATAAATGTATACCTATACCTTTTAAAGAGACAGATAACTGAAAGAGATGGCTCACTGATGTTGTGGTTCTTATGATTGTATTATAATTCTTCATTCTTTTTGTGTTGTTTATTTTCTTTTATATTAAACTAGATTTGTTTTTTTGTTGTATATTGTATAGCTGTGTGTGCCTCTGTGTGTGTGTGTGAGAGAGAGAGTTACTGTATACGTTAAATTCTCCGGGTGGTTTTTGAACAGAAAGCTTGTTATTTTTAACAGCACTCTTCTACATATTACATTATATATTCTATGGAAAAATTGCTAATAATTTGCTGTGAGTGCTCAAGGCATCTTTCCTTATATAAACTAAATACATATAAATATACACGAATGTGAGCAACGAAAAGATAACGGGAGAATGAAAAAATAACTGAATATTCGTGTTAAAGTAAAATAAGATGATCTCCGGTATATAATTCAAGAAATGGCTCATCTTTATTCCTACTTTTTAAATTTATTCTCTATTCGCAGTACAATCGTCCTAGAAACAGAAATAAAGAAATGTAAATACTGAAGATAATCTATCGATCAGCAAATAGGTATATAAACAAAGGGATAGTGGTAGAGGCTTAAAGAGAATCTGATTTCCCTATTTTACCAAACTAGTGATTGAAGCTATGTTATAATGAAAACGATACCATTGACACCTAGTATTAGCGGTCGCCTTGGAAATTCGATAAAGAAAAATCTCTTTTTTAATTGTTTCTAGGAACACAGTCACTTTGGATAGAGGTGATTATAGGGAATCGGGTTACTGTGCTTAGATAGTATTTTGTGTACATTGATGTTTGTATAATTAGCAAAATATATCAACGTTGAAGTGAGATTGAAGCCATTCAAGTCCATTTACAATAGAACATTTCGGATAGTGTTTGGCTTTTACACTGTTTCCCATCAAATTTTCAATTTACGTTAATTCTGGATGGAAAGCAAAGCCGCCACAGCAGAGATAGACATAAAATAGACTGTTGTGATTACTATAAATGCATCAATAGCAAAGGGTGCATCTCATTATCATTATTAGTAAGTAACTAAGTAACATTTCACCTACTTGTAAAAGTTCCAAGTTACCTCCAATAATTTCGTTTATTGATCCAATTTTAGCGTTACAATATAAACAAAAATAGGGAACTTGTTGACATAGAATTCGGTCAATTTATATTTATATGTTAGATAGATAGAAAGTTTTCTTCTAATACACAAAACAACTGATATCATCTTTCAATTTATTATTGGAATGATTTCTGTCCTTATTTTTGAAAGGATGTTTACAAAAAGTTTCAGCAGTTTTTACGTATCGCTAACGTTCACGGTGTGACTTGACATAAATGGGTCGACTGTGACAAATTCCATTGATTGTCCTTTGGGAGTGAACTCGGAACTAGACACATTGATAATCTGATGTGTTCCTCTCTATGGAGCAAAATAATGAATCATAGTGATCGTATAAAAAACAAACAAGACAACCGTAATACTCATGATATACAGCAGGCTTTTCCGTCAGAATTTTAATATACGTCACACCTGCTTATATTTTGTATTTTCTATTAAAGTTCAACAACAAATTTACAACTTTGTACAAACCTCTCAACATGCCTTCTAATACCTTGGGATAATTAAATTTCGTAAAATCGCTCTTAAAATCGTATGAATTTCATATTTTCTGTATCTCTATTTAATATTCATTGCCTTATCATTGAAATAATTGATAAGTTGATGCGAGCCAAGTACCATAAACTTAGACCGAATATGTATCTTCAATTACGGTTCCTATGTGCTGTGTAATCACTAATCACAAACTGCTCTTAAGAGTTGCCGCCTACGCGTTTAAGAGCTTCCGAATAATACATGAGTTCGGTTAATACAAGCTTTAAGCTGCTTTAAAAGAGAGACTGCATTAGGATGGTGGGAGATAACAGCTGTGCTTCCTATAAACATTGCCCATCCTTTAACTAACTTACTTAACTCATGTACTCCATTATTTTGCATAATGTTCTAATTGGTATTTGGTAAACCACGAATTTTTTTTTAATACAAACTAAATATTTTTCTTAAAACATCCACAATTTGTTGTTAGGGAACTTATAATAGCGTTTGGTTAGTCCTTTACAAACAATCACAAGTACTTGTCAAGCCACTCAGTCATCCTTCGAAATATTACTTGAAAGTGCTCGAAAATATAAGGACATTTTCAATTTTCTTAAAAAACATTTCCACTTTTTCGATTGATTGTTGTTAAAAAAAAATCTACAAATCTTCAATACGCTATTCCATATTTCGGTCATTCTTGTCTGCTTTTATTCCGTTTTCATACAACCATTTCAAATCCCTTATGAGACGTCAACGGCGCTCATAGAATAACCTTAGTGAGATTTCAATTCCCAACATTGAAGACGACGAACACCCCGGATTCACGAATCCTTTGGGGTGTGAAAAGAGTCAAATGCGAATGTCAACCCTTATATGGCACACTACTAACTAAAAACGTGATTCACATCACGAAAACGCAGTTATCAGTAATATGTTGTTAGTATTCGTCTGTCAAATTACATGAGCCGTTGAATATTTATTTGTAAATACAAAATCTGGAGAAAATGGAAAAGAGGAATAAAGTATTTAAAAAAACAAACAAACAATGAAACAAACAACAACACATTAGTTGAATGAAATAAATTATGTGTAAAGAAATTCACATAGTAGGTTAGCTAATAGCTATTCGCATATCTCAGTTTAATTAGTCCATAGAGAAACAGACAGGACAAGTTTCCTGCTCGATCCATTTAATAGATGCATTTCCGATAGTGAAACGTTTAATAATTAATAATTATTATTGTTGGTTGAACACAATTTCCGCTCGAATTTCCATCACTACTATAAAGAATCACATCGATATTGTCTTCAAGTGATTGCAAAAAAAAATTCTTTCATGTTACAAAAGAAATGTCAACGGATTAAATCTCAAAATAAACGATGTACTTAACCTGAAACGCAGACGAGTGTAAATCAAAGTTAATCCATCCCTGAATCTTAGACGACGACGACGAAGACAAATTGTTTACTGGCACACATTCTTTAAGAATCCGTATCGGATATGACGTTGCGTTTCGTCAAGAAAACGGAGATGGTAGTTGTATTAGCAATACCTATTGTAACAATAAACAAAGACATGCTGTACTATCTTTCACCTGAAGCATCTAAAAGAAAAATAATATTTTTCCGCATAGGTTTTTATCGTGATCGATTTTTTTCTTCTTCTTTGTGTTCTTTTTATTATCAGCTTTGGTTCTTTTTCTAGTATTTAGTTGAAAAAGATCTGTTCTAGATCTGAAACTCAATATATTTTATATCTGGAAATTGATGTGTTACGATCGATCGATTACTCGCCAAGGGTAAGTTGAAGATAATCTCGTTACAAAGGATTACCCGTCCATCGTGTGAAACGTAAAACGCAGCCATAAAACACAATTCCGTTAAATCTAAAACGAAATAAATTTCTATTTTTATTAATCTTTCGATTGAATATGGCAAATTGTCACGAACACACAATACAAAAGTAGACTAAATATAAAGTAACAAAAAAAAAAATAATAAAATGGAATATAACATGGGATAAAGCAAAAATAAATGAATGATTTTCCGTTGAATGAGAGAGGAAATAATAGGACAGAGCACAGGTGTTTGCTTCAGTTGAGTATAATCGAAGGATTGTTTTGACAATCACACTATCTCTCTATTGAACTATAAATTGCTAAAGAGAGACGTTTCACATATACAGAATCGGCCAACTCATCTAGAAGAAACATTGTAGAAGAAATGAAACAGTATTATAATGTGCACGTACTGAAAAAAGATAAATATTAAAAATTAGTAATCACCCATCTTCTCGATATCTCTTTTTAGTGCGTGCACATTCTAATTGCTCCAATGTTCCTAGATGAAAAGGCCAAGACTGTATGTATAAAAGGAAACAATAACTGTACACTTCAATAATGTGTCCTCTCTATTCTTTCACATATTGTCCCAGGTGCCAACTTTTGCAAATAATAAGGAGTTGTTTTTAATGAAACTTTGAATTTATCTCAACGGATTTACTTTTATATGTTTCAACCACTATTCGGTACGAATATAAAAGAAGTGAAATGAGGGTTGTATATCTGGAAAATTATTCAAACCGGTTATTCTCCCTCTACGCATATCCATTTTTGTTGGATTTCCATTCGAAAGCGCTATTTGGTAATATTTGTTGGCAATCTCCGTTTCATTTCTAATTTTAAGGATTTCCTTGTGTAAATCTCGACGAATTGTTGAAAGTGAGTTACAAAAGATTGTGAACAGGACCGGCTTCAATGGCAATAAAATAACATTACATTTAAATGTATGTAATTAAGAACGTGTTTCATTTTATCTACTAAATTAGGAATAAAGATCGAGATTTAAACTTGCGTAATGTCTCATACATATCAACACTTGTTCTTCGAGTGAATATATTTATGACAGAAATGGTTCTTTTATACTGATTGCCACTATTCAAACGAAAACGTTACATTATTTGAAATTGTCTATTCAACAATAGACACACTAAAATGGAAGAAAAAAAAGTTCAATTTGTTCCTTTGACAATTCGTTCCCAATATTGCATCAATGCTAACATCTAAACGGTTGACTTATTTTTGGCAGGCCTACAATAGGTGAACAATGTTCTGCATCAAATTTCAAAGGAGCAAGTGCATTCAACTAAAAATCTCTTTTTTATCTTTACGTTTCTAAAACAAACTCACCGGTCTGCGTATAAAATTCGAACAATGTGTTGATTTGTTGTTTTCTGCTGCTGCTGCTGCTGCTGCTTGTTTTCTTTTCTCTGCATATTTTAGACATAATATAAGTTGATTAGGGTGAAATCAGAACGTATACACCATGTCAGTGTGGGAATTTTACTCATTATCCCCTTTCGTATCTGCTAACCTGCAACTGGGACCTAATCTCTCCGGGCACATTTGTCTTCATTTAACAGCAGAAATAAGCTGCCGGCCCCTTTTTATTATATCTTCAATTAAACCTGTATTTTGCGTTGTAATTTTAAAATAATTTGTAATGTTGTGCTGTTGTTCACCTAATTGTTTTGCGTTACTGCTACATGATGACAACCAACTTTCTACTTATGTAAACAATTTATCTTTTTATCTCAACAATTAATAATTTCGCAATGTATAAACAAGATTCCATTATATAATTGTTGTTTATTCAACTTGTGGAATACTGTATAAAAGGTTTTTATTGATTTGTTGTACTGTAATTTTCAAGAAATTGTTGAAGAAGAAGTAACGAGTAGAACGGTAGATGTTTCCGTTTGATACGTAAACCGGAAGATATTTACTAAAGTCTAAAGATATAACAAAAATAAAAAATAACGAAACATGTTGAGTTCACAAGTATTCCGCTGTCGGAAACAAAATTAAAATAAAACCTTTCAAAAAGTACAAAGTAATTTGTCTTTTCACTATGGACGATGAACATTCCACGAATTTTGTTCATATTAGTGAATGTCCTTTGAAAGAGATTTTCATGTAAAAAATAAATAAAATGAAAACTGAATAAAAAGGTCCCCAGAAATGTGAAGGACCATTCAACAAAAGTTTGGACCCTATTAATTTTTATTTCGCTTATCAAATTAAATTTTCATATCTATATGAACATTGTAATTTTATCAAATTGGGAATTCTTTATTATATATTGGCCGTAACATTCTAGTAATACACAATTTTGCCTACTAGGTTTTTGAAATTTTTTTATACAGCCGTCCCATTAGGCGTGGATTAATTATATAATCACCAATAGTATTGACCTTCAAATATGGCGTATTACATAATCGCCAATAGTATCGACCTTGCAAAAATGACGTTTACCAATTTACGCACGTCACTGGCTGTAAATATTTGTTACCTTAGCGACCTCAATACACAAGACCCATGGGTGGAGCGTCTGGGGGACAACACGGAAACACCTTAAAGTGTATTACTTGAAAAATATGAACAATAGCTATAATTTTATGTGTGTGTGTGTGTGTGTGGGTGTGTGTGTGTTTTATTATTTCGTTTGTTGTTGTCTTTTTATCTTGGAAATGTGAGAGTAAAAAGCATTCGAAATTTGATAGCAACACAGTAAACTGAAACCGTATTCATTTGGTATTTATAGTGGAAAAATGTAATCATCTGTATTCCTGCTGGAAGTGTCAAGAAAAACAAGTCCGTATATCAGTCACAGGAAGGACCAAGGATAAGTTTTGCCTGTTTTCCATAATACATCAACGATGAACGTCTATCTACACTGTCTATCCATGAATTTATCATCGTAAGACAGGTTTTCAAGGGGCATGCATTGTCCGACGGTATGCCATTTGAATGGAGTCCTTATTCATACTATTTTAAATATTTGATGAGGCGACAGGACCTGAACAAGAGAAAACCATCTTCTTTTATCGGATATCCTCAATGTGTCCTTCTTTTGTATTATACAATCTCTTATCAAAAAATACGGCCGTTCATTGATGCTCATTTTATGTTAGACATGAATTAAATAGAAACTTGTCGTGTATTTTCTTATGATACGGAACAAGATGAAAAATGTGTGATTAATGTACAGTGATAGAAAAACTATCAAAAATATAGATTTGACTGTTTTTCGAATGTAAGTAAGATAAGCAGAAAAGAACAAAAGAAAGAAAGATAGACGATCGATTTAGTAATTTATAAAAGAAACAAACTTTCTAGGGTAACAACCAATCGAGGGTTAGTTTACGATGTTGACCAGCTATACCATTATTTCCATTTTCTCAGCCATCTGAGACCCATCTCTGCATCTGAGTCTCTCATTTAAACAGGAAACTGGCCTTTCTCTATCTATCTTTATACAAACGATCTAAACGCATCTATACGAACGAACAGAATCAATTTTATTGAGTAAATCGATAACGTTACCGATTCAACTTGATAGAAAATACATGTATCAATGACATCTAGTTTTTCTTTATAACCTCCCCCTACCCACCGGAAGAAGAAGAAGAAGCAGCAACAACAACAAACAAACAAATAACGAAGAAGGAAACACACTATTCTGAATAAGTCTTCTATTTATTCCAAATATCCAATCAGTCTGTTGAGATATCATTGTGTTATTTTATGTAAATGAATTTAAAACAAGACCAATGTATTCATATCAGAATATTTGAATAATTGATTTGGATACAAAGAACTGGCGAATTCGATTGAAATTAAGAAAATTTAATCATTTCATTTACAATAAAGAAGAATTCACAAATAGAAAAGACGAAATATTACCAAATGGAATTCAATTAGATTTATCCATAATACATCAAAGAAATGTAACAATAAGAGAATCCACAAGAAGGGAGGAGAAACATTTTGTCGATATATATAGATATATATATATATATATATATATATATATATATATATATATCGTGTGTGTCTGTGTGTGTGTGTGTGTTTCAACGAAAATCAACCAGGATTAGTTTAGTTTTGGTTTTCATTGTGAAAAACTGGTCGTTTTCTATTATTGAATTTCAACATTTCAGTTTCCAGTTGGATGGCTTTTATTAAAAATCAATAATGTTTCTATTGTTTTGCTTCATAATTTCTCACATGTCTATTTCGAATTTTTTCGTATAGCTTTTTTCTTCTCCTGTAGGCCAAGACGTCTTCAAACAATTCAATTTATTATTTCTATTTCTCCTATCAAACTAATAAAGCTTACACATTGTGCTTCGTATCTTTAAACATCTTGTTATAGAATTGACACGAAAATAATTCTTACTGTAGAAGGAATGCTACAAAAAAAAACGAAATAGAAAAAAAGTGTGTGTTTGCGTGTGTGTGTGTATACGATGATATTTTCATAGAAAATTTATATATCGGACGTGTAAAATGACATGTTTATGATGTATGTGGTGCTACATTTTAGTTTATGATGAACGAGAGTTACATAAATTCAGATTGAGATCTTCATATTTCCCTTTTTTAAGAAATCGAGGAAATCACTAAATAGCTCTCACCGTAATCATTTCTGGTTTTACCATAGGTACATTTACATCTGTGTTAATCACATGGATCTATTAATTATGAGTGAACTAATTCTTTTATTTCTGTAAAAACAGCTACAAGTATACAGAGTTGTTGTTTTGTGTCAAAACAAAAATGTCTTCTATTTATGGAAAAATTATCTTTAAATACAATTTGGACTGTCAAACTAATTGAGTTTTAAGGAGTTCGTCGAGTGAAACAGTCATCGGTATTTTTTGTTTTTGTCTTTGGTAATTGTTGATGCAATTTGTAAACAACAATAATTCTAAACCATCTATATTCAATAATAGTAATTCAATCAGTGCTCCCTATATTTGATCTGATTATATTCAATTAGTGTTGTGCACAAAGATCTGTGATGGAAACCATCGAATCGTTGCCGTTCGTCTTTCTAATTAGCTCCATATGATACTTGTTGATGAAAATTTGCAGATTAGTTCAAATATTTACTAAATAAACCCACTATTATATATGTATATATATATATATATATATATATATATATATATATATATATATATAATACAGTTTCTTAATTATATTATGTAATATTGATTAATAATTGCTCTTGAATATTTCTAGTGCCAAAAATTGAGTTCCTTTGAAATTGTGATTACAAAATCATCCTGAAATGGGTAATCAAATGACTCAATGTTGATCAAAAGCGAATGATGGCGACGAAAACACTTCAATGAATTTGCCATCAAACTACTTTTTGGGCTGCATCAAATCGGTTTTCAAATTTACGAATATCCATCATATTCTCCAGATTTAACCCCATCTATTTCCAATTAAGAATTATTTAGTTTCTTATAAAGGATTCGAATAATTCTTTGAATATTGCAAGATTATTTAAAAAAACAACAGACTGTTGATGTGTATTTATAAGATGTTATAATCAGGTCATATGTTTTATTATGTTTATATTTCTGAAAGTTGAAAAGTGAATGAAGGCGTCAAAAAGCCGTTTCTATCACATATAAATATAGAGATATACAAGATATATACAAAAGGCACCAAGACGCCATCAGCAAATATAACAGCTCTATCTTATTCGCTGATATCAAATTTATTTGCAAAGAAACTGCAAAACAAAGTCGTAATATAACAGAGAAAGATAGAATTATAGATTGTTGCTATCTATATAGATAAGCGGGGGTGGATGGGTAGAATTACAACAGACTACTTCTCTTGATTAAATGGAAACGGGTTGATGCTGTACGATACTGAATACTACAGAATCAACTCTCAACATTGTTTGACATGTTTCAAGTTGTGTGTGTCACACGGTCAAAGTTGTTAGTAACTGTAACGACAGTCTTGTATTATACACAAGGCTAAAGACAAAGAGTATAGAACAGATACGAAACAGTGATACTAAAACTAAATAGATACGCTATCGAATCCTCCCCCTTTTCCGATTTTAACTAATCTTAATCGTATATCTCTCTTTTCTTGTGTTTATTTATCTGAATTGCTGACTATATATATATACCTGCTTTTATAGAGTTTGTAAAAATTGAAGAGATTTTTTCTTCTTCTTACAATAAGAAAAAAATGCCAACCGACGGCAATAACCAACAACATTGCACAACTAAGCTCTATCAAAAGCACAAATGGAATGGATTGGTCTCTATAATACTACAAGTTCTTTCTGTTTAGTTCTTGAAAAGATTATGTCTGGCCAATTTTACTTTTTCTTTTCGAAAAAAAACCCTCTCATAATAAGTTTATTTTCTTGGTTGTAAGGAAACTGGATGGATGGATGGATGGATGGATGAAGAGCGGTTTGCTTTCGTGTCAACTACAGCACCATACAATACACTTTGTTTCTTTCAGTTAACTCTATTCGATACTCTTCTATATTGCTTAACCTATTTCCGTTAACCATTCTTCATTGGTAATCTATTTCGCACGACTTCCTCAATCCTCTTTCAAAAATAGTGGTCAATTAAAGTTTTCTTTTTGTTTCTTGATTAGTACATGCGTCTATTCCATCTAAAATCTGGCCCACCAACCCATATACATAGGATAAAAGATGTAATTTTTTTAGTGATTTATGACAAATTCACAATAGTTTATTTTCTCAATTATTATTATTATATGCATCATAAACTTCTGACATTTGCTACTACGAACTTTTATTATCTCGTAACTAATAACATAAAACTAACCAGGTGATGCCGACAGGCTCATTTTACTACTAAGTATTTACGATAAAAACAATTCTTCATTGTTATATATGTTTATTGATAAAATTTTAATGATGAATATAACAAATACAGATCAACAAACTACCAACATAATAAAAATAATATTCACCAAACATTTCAGGCATGTTATTAAATTGAAACTCGCATCGGTGGGTTATTATGTCAAATCTGCTGTTGGATTAGAGCCAAAAACAAAATTCTTCTCTCTTTATTTTTTCTTCCTTCGTCCCTATGTTTGTTTCTAACATAGTTAAATCGATTTCGGCCAACTATTATCTAGTGTGTTTCTATTACAATGTCTATTGATTTTGTTTTGAAAAGTAATAACAAAAATCAAATAGTAATCTAGTGAAAACTTGTCAGTAATTGTATAGAAAGTTTAAAGGAGTCTTTCAGTTTCTTTAACGTTATATCCAGTTGTTGATGTTGTTATTGCTGATCTATCTGGTGTTCATGACGCATGAAATGAAGTCGTTACTGTTCATGGTACAATCAAATTTATTATATTACTATCCCAAATTGTCAATTATTGTCAAATTTCCTACTAGCTCAACTTTAGTGTTTCGATTTTATCATGGAATATTCGTTGATGATGAAATTCTGTTGCTATAGTTGAATTTTTTGACTCTGAAGGGTAGACCCATAAACTTATAAAAACCCGTATCAAGTAGAAGCGGAACATTGCTGTCTCTGCATCTTTAAATAACACTGACTATCTTGCCGTGATCCATGAAGCTCCGTAGAAATGATGTACCCGAACGGTTCCTGCGGTATATACTAAAAGAACCCTATTATTCCATTAGTATTAAAGGTTATATTTGTTTGAAATATATTCTTATGGAAATTAACAATTTATGCGATTCCAAAAATGTTTTTCTGTGTCGCTTTCCCTTATGTTTACAATAAATAGATTTTTAGAATCGCATGAATTGTGAATTTCCAAAAGAATATATTTCAAACAAATATAGCCTTTAATACTAATGGAACAATAGGGTTCTTTTAGTATAAACCATAGGTAGAAAGTTGTCTTCTTTCAAAGACCGTTGGGGTACATCATTTCCACGGAGCTTCATGGATAACGGCAAGTTAGTCAGTGTTATTTAAAGATGCAGAGACAGCAATGTTCCGCTTCTACTTGATACGGGTTTTTATACGTTTATTGGTCTACCCTTCAGAGTCAAAAAATTCGACTATATCAGTGAAAAGCTATACAATCTGTTGATCAAGCAGGAAAGAAGCATGAGCGTCACCAGGTAGTAGCAACATTGCCCTGCAACCCCTGGGATCGAATGCCAAATTCCAAAATTTATAATCGTAACATTGAGATATATACAATATAATCTTACACCCTCGATGGTTTTTCAGCTTTAAAACGTAATTCATCTACATAGCATATAATAGAAAGCTTTTCCGCTACCCTTGTAAAATTTTCTGCGAACGCTCATGTAAAGAAAGTATATAAATAGTTTATCAAAAAAACGTTCCTTATTTGCCGTGTTTTTTTTATTAAACAATCCCAAGAGAGTATCTACAAGTTGTATTTTTTTTATATAGGTACATACATAAATCATTTCCATCATTTTCTTAGATTAGATATCTTTATATCTCAAGAAGATGCAATTTTAAACTTCATATTTTATCTGAAGAATTAAATTCATTTTATATACATACAATGAATGAATAGTAGTAGTTGTCATGTTTTTACTTATTTGTTGCCTTTAATGTTTGCAAAAGGATCTTGTTAGAAACGTATTACCGTTAATACAAAATCGAGTAATCTGTGGAAAATGTTGGAAATCTGCACTCATTGAAAACGCATTAACTTGGAAGTATTTTCTAAGCATTCATGTGCATAATCGATAGATTGCTGTGATGGAAATCGATTCACGTTTTTCCTATGTATTTCCGTAAAATTTAAAAAGCATTACTTCTATGTCTGTTGTGTGTGTGTGTGTGTGTGTGCTTGGAAACTCTTTTGATCAGTCTATTTATTATTTATGTTTGGTTTTCCCCCGAAATATTAGCATGCTTTAATAGTTATTAATTTCAATTTATATAGTTTTTATCTACAGAATTCAATTAAAATTAAATTTGATTACTAAACATGTCGACGTATTAAATCATATTTGATCGGATAAGTCGATTTGTTACATTGATTTTCTGACTGTACAACTAATATATCATTTGAATAATTGAAGCTCTCATTAATATTATCACATAAATTTGCATTTTATATGTGTGTAGGTGTGTTTAGTTTGTTCGAATAAATAATGCCGTCATTTATCTACATTCGTCTGTTATTGATCAATATTAACAACAATTTTAATAGGAATTACTAAAGCGCAAAAAATTTCACAAGAGCAACAACAACAACAAATTGAGATTCTTCGATAATGAACGTCGTCTGGTGGTTCTTAGCCTTTCCTATTTACTCGTGTTTAATTCAAATTTCGTTCTCGTGGTTGCTTTGTCAAGAAAACTCCATCTCTACAAAACCACCTATCTACATTTTAGTGTTTGCATATGTAAGTTTTTCTAAAACTCGAAAGAAAAAGATAGAGCGAGAGAGAGAGAATGTAGCATGTAGTATTTCACAATAAATTTGACTTTCAAACATTTTATTTCAATGGACTGATATTACGCCGTACTGAAAATAGACATTTGCATTCCAAACCTCTAGAATCGAGTCCTCACTTATAGATACTCTCTCTCTCTCTACTATAACTTTAGTGAATATGCTTTTCAAACAGAGACGGCATTCCAATTGGGGAAGAAAAAACAACACCCAACTTTATACAGATGATATTTATTTTTCCTTCTATGTTTTTATAGTTAGTTAAATATTTGATTTCAATTATACAAATGTGGAATTTTCTTGACTGTTTTCTCATTTTCGTAGTTGTATTTCTATGGATTTTGATTGTGTATGATTTGAGAAATGTCTAGAGTCCGCCTCTGGTGCTGTTGAGTGGCATTGTGGTATAGTCGAACGGATGTCGAGCTATCCGAACAGCTAGTGGTTGGCTGGCAATGGCGTATTGGGGTCCTTGTTAGCCCTTGGGGGAGATTTAGATGCTGGACCTTTTGTAGAGCATGTTATGCAAATTGAGTTCACTGTGTGAATTTAGAGATTTACACGTCTACAAAAAAGAAATTATTGACCCATAGGCGGTCGTTTCTTTCTCTATTTCACACACTATCTATCTTTCTCTTCATCCTCTGTTATATGTTGTATGTATCTAGATAGTATATTACTATGGCAGCAATATAGACTTAACACGATCTACTTTAAATTTGAATAGAGAAAAGGGGGATAGAGTGAAATTGGAATTTTAGATATCTCCAACCCATTTCGATGAAATAACAAAGACGACGGACATAATCTATTATTGATTGGACATAAGGGAAATACCGATGTTAATATCTGATAACAACGCCTATACGGTTAAATATAACTGGTATCAAAAACCAAAACGAAAAACAACGACAAAAATCGCTTATTATTTGCAACATGATCTATGCAAAATACAATCTGAATAATAAACTAGAAATTAGAACAACAATGTTAAAGCTTTTATATGCCACTATATAGACAGTTTTATATACCATAAAATTTTATATATTAAATTTATTTACTTCCAAAATATCAACAGAAGTAAACATAATGCTTGTAATTTTATAAATATAGGTACCCCATAAAAAATTAAGATGTTTTCGTTACAAATAGAGCAAATTGTTATTGGCATTTTCTTATTCTATTTATCGAACTTCCATTTTTGAAAACACGTCTCTTTTAAGCTTAGAGAATTACATGAATTGAAATAGATTTATTTGGACGAACTGACACGATAATTGCATATTGTGGAACAGAGAAATCATTCAAATAAAGAATATTACACTTTTTTCATGCGTTATATGGAAAAAGTGCTCCTCTTTTTTACTAAATTAACAATAGACGAATATGTAGTAGAAAAGAGGCGAAACGTTTAAAATGGTTGGACAATGATAATGTATGTTGTTATTAAAATTTATTATTCCATTAGATACGCGACCAATTTGTCGTTGTTGTAGATAGGGACGCTTATCAAATATTATATAGGTAGTGTATTTAATACGGTGAGTAATTTTGCAAAATGTCCTGTGACAAATGTTGTTTTTCTACAATTCTCGTGTCTATATTTATAAGCGATGTTGAACTGTCAGAGTGGAACTATTAATATTCGAGAAGAACGATGGCTGTCTATTTGCAACACACACCATCTAAAATTTTTTGGAATTTCCCACCCATTACCATTTAAATCAATAAGGAAAGTACAGAACAACAACAACAAAAAGTCTCTATCCATAAAGAGAGAGAGACCCACAAAAAATGTCCAACTTTTTTCAGAAAAATAATTTACTCAGGCAATAATATTCTCAATTAGGCAACACATTCAAGAGTGGAAAAATTTCAACAACACCACCACCATGAAGAGGGTATAATAACATTAACAAAAATAATACAATTTGTAGAGCAGTAAAATGATGGCTCGTTAATATTTTCAACACAGTTTGCATTTAATTGATATAATTCCTCTAATTGATTTTCGGTAGAACGCGAGTTTATTTGCTCATCACTAGAAGATTTTTCAATAATTAATGGTATCATCCTCTCTCAGTTTGATGTAATTTCGAAACGTTGTTCAAACAGATTAATTATATTTACTTTAATTAAATTACATCTACAATGGTAGAGGATGGACGAGAGGATCGATGCGATTTCGCACACGCTGATTATCGGGGTGCTTTGTTAACATCACCATCAGATTTACGAAATAAGTGTGTATAGTCGATCCACGATTATTTCAAATCAACTACAGTAATACGCACCGTCACGTGGATATACTTTTTATGGCCCAAAGGGTCTTGCCAATGGCAACTTTCTATTACACATCGACAGTCCCAAAACTTTACTAAAGAAAGGAGTACTACTGTATGGACAATAATAAAGCTATTATTGATAACTATATCGAGAAAAACCATTATACAAATAAAAACTAATTCTACTATCAAAATCTGTATTAAAATCGTAAATGTTCACAGCTTTTTTTATGTGACAGTAAAATTTTGGAATATTTCAAGGATTTTCTTATCAAAAATCCACAACTATCAGTTGGGAAAAACATTTAATAAAAATGTATTCAGTTAATATTTGATGAAAATCAGTGACCTTTATGATGCCTTCATATACATATACTCAGTATTTGTTCTTGATTTTTTCTATTTGTCTACATCTGTTCCTTCACTGATTTAGAACGTTTTCTAATACTAAAAAAGGATCTGAACGGGAATATCCGGTCAAGATTTACCGCACGGACGATTCACGTAATGATAGAAGGGATTAAACCATCTCTTTGGGAGTGCTAACGCTACCCTTAAGGCGTTTAGTGTCCCCCATGCATCTTATATTGAGATTTATAGTTATTTCCTGTTGATGTAGTTGGTCAGTATTAGTGATTTTAATAGACGACAACCAGGATATCCTTTGTGGGATTTCTAAACAAAAACAAATCTTATACTCCTAAAATAATTAGAAGAAAATAACAACTTTAGAAAATCTAATAACAATTTATTTACAAACTAGGAGAACTTCAATCGTATAACACACCTGTGTGCAGGGTGATTCCATTATTCCAGGGTTAACCACTATTTTAATGAAGAATTGATTACCATGCTACGTAAATCATTACAAATTTGTTTAGTTTTTGTGATAATATTCGAATGAACAGTTGAACTGTAGCTACTTTCCTGTGATTAACAATATAGGCGCCAATGTTGCACTATTGAAGTTCCATGTGCTCTGACATTAAGATTACCTAAAATAGTCGAACCAATAATTGTATATTTTTGTTATATTACTCCTGTTTCGTAGAGTACATATCAACGCATCATTTGTTGTTTCAAGTACTTCGATAAATTGTTGTTTATGTCAAAAGATACAGTCCATTAAAAACAACGTTAAAGGTTCTACCGTTCCAGAACAATGCAGAGTGCAGGATTCAAGTGGTTCCGCTATAAATTTCATCTTGTTGCAGATATATAACTTAGCAGAGTTCTCTTTTTCTCTCGCCGTCTCTCTTCCTGTATGTATATTATTTTCAAAATCTATTTCAACACAGTGAAATTTTCGATATTTTTCCATAAGATTATAATAAAATTCGAATAAGTAAATACTACTATATATATATATATATATATATATATATATATATATGTGTGTGTGTGTGTGTGTGTGTGTGTGTGTGTGTTTATATTTATGCATGTGTAAAATAAATCTTCTTTCCTATGTTGTTCATTGTAAATTTAAAGCAACTTGCGAGCTTGAAACTATAGAGAAGAGCTGTTAAGGGGGGTCCACACACAGACACAAATTATCCAACACCATGGTTTAGGATGGCGTATAATGGGACCTCTTTATAAAAGCAAATAGAGTCGTTCCGTTGAATTTATGGTTTTAATTTTACGAAAATAAATAAGACGATCCTGAATACATCACAGATAGAACACAAACGTGATTCGCCTACACTGATTAATATTTGCTAATAATGGTGTGCAATTAAAATTTAACAACAAATAAATCAGTTAATTGAACCGTTGTTATTTATTACCATTTAATTTCTAAGATTTATAGAATTTAATCAACATTATTAAATATAAATAATAATAAGAAGAAGAATGCTTGGTGACAGCTTCAAATCGATGATGATGATGATAATATGTTTATTAATTATCGAGCTGCACAGGTAGTTTAATTATATCAGACGACAGCGCCGTACTATTCTAAACAAGAGCATCCTTCAGATGCTTACAACATTGTAAAATATTAACGTAAATGAGAGTTAATGCCTGATGTATTACGAACATTAATAATTAAGACAGTAACAGGTGTGCTTCAACTAAGTAAAGAGCAATGTTTCTAGTTAGATTGAAGATTGACTTTCGCCTCCCTTAATAATAACAAAATTGAATCTGATGGCATGCCAAAATATGTAAGGAAATCCAGTCTTTCATTAAAGCATCTAATTGTTTTGTTAATTGTTATCAAAACTTTCGATCTGTCGTAATTTTGTAAAAGAACATCTGGAACGACACACGCATTGATGATGATAACTTTGTTAAACGAAACACAATTAGTCAAGTTCTAAAGGAGGGAAATGGTGGGAAATGTTGGGAAGGTAGTAGTAATTCAAGTGTTGTTGTCATCAGAACTCGGTAGTCATACAATTCCGAGCAATTGAATAGAAAGGCAGGCCTGAAACAATTGAATGGCTGCAGTTTGAGTCAAAGTTGGCAACGGAAAGTGTAGCAATTTATACGTAAATGTGCACATACCATTTGTTTTAAACTAGCAACAAAACAATTGAATTTCCCGACTATACCACCATCATTTCAACAGTTTCATCAAGTTTTAAGCGTTTTGTTGAAACACAATCAAAACTAGATCTGTATATCAAAAATCCAATGAAAAAGAGAAACATTCAAGCTTTAATCTATTGGAATAATTATTAGCCATAAATTAGATTTTGTTCATAGATAAACATTGTTGTTTGTTATAGTTTTGTTGTTAATCAATTTAATATTTCCCACATTGTATTTATTAATGGAAATAATCAACAAAACAGCTAACGTTACTTATTCACATAAATATTCAAGAGGTTGTAGTCAGTTGTATAATCTATCAGAGGTCTGTACAGGCATGATGTCTACAGAGAGATGTAAACATGAACTAAGTTGTACGTGTTCCACTTAACTATAGCTATATCTTTCTATTTTAATTATATATTAAAGAGATGTTGTTAATTTAATAATCCAACAGTCGCAAAGCAACATACATTCAAATGAAATTTGTTCGGAAAAGCTTCTGACCGAATTAAAATACAAACAATTCAACGAAACTAGCAAATTACTGATTTGGATTACGGTAGCGACAATTCATATGTGATAATCAGAAGAAGTTGAATTTTTATTTAATACTTTCATTCTACTACACGTTTGGTTCGTTCTGATAAGCGTAAGCGTTATGATTATTGTAGAATCTCACGTATATTATACTGTAGAAGAAATCTGAATTATTTCGAATGACATTGTCGATATTTTACAATTATTGAATTTGGAATGTTTACTTATATACCACCATCCTTGTACATCTTACTATGCAGACATATTTTACAAATATAGGAATTCATGTATATAAATTGGCAACTTATAATATCCTGTATTGTATGGTTCATAGCTCACAATTTAAACACTGTATAGGATTTTCAATTTTGTAAATTGAATATCAATCGGTTTGTATACGTGTATGTATACAAATAGAAATAAAAAGAAAAGAAAAACGGAAATCAGTTTGTAAATATTCAATACTTAATAAAAAATTAATTCCACATAGAGCCCAGATCAACAACAATCAAAAAGAAAATAAATAGAAAATAACGTTTACACTTGATTGAATTTGTTTCACGGAAAATTTTTCGATTGATTGAAGACATAAATATTAGGGCTATTCACTATACGTATAGTTTCACCAAAAAAGGGATATCGTCCTTAATAGAATTGACTGGTTATTTGTATACTGTGATAGGGTCATTTTTCAAATCGGTAGATTAGTAGTAGCAATTAAACCAGGAATTTCCTGTCTCCATCTTGTTTCTCTCACTCGATTCTGTTTAATTTGGATAAAATGAAGGCATGAAGAATTGTAGTCCATCGTATATTCTTATTGCTATTTAATTTAACAATCAGGGCAACTCCTGAGAATACGAATAAGTTTTGCAAATATTGACGAACTTTCCATCATCATCATCATCATCATCATCATCATTGTTATGAAGAAAAGACAATACTCCTTCAAGTTCACGCAATTAAGAGACATTTTATGAAAAAGTTTGAAATTCTAAAATCAACTTGAATAGAACGTTAATTCCGACATCGGCCATTTAATTTGCATTCATAGAATCGACACGAAACCAACACAATTGTACTACAGCAATTGCATCTGTATTCATAGAATGGTTTATCGATGGCACGTGCTTTGGTAAGCTCTGCCAACTTGTGTATAATAGTGTCAGCATGATGAAATTCGTCAGACTGAGATGTAGACGTTGTTAAATTTGTAAAGGGAACACAGTCCGGTAGTGTGAGATAATTTAGCATAAGTCCATTTGCGGTAGGCAGTAGTTAGTGATTAGTATTAAACTTGTTAAATTCAATTTTAACTAATTTTATTTGTTCAACATATATTACCAATTAAATCACAATTCTCATTATAGATTATTGAATGTGTGAAATGGTTGTTTTTGTTCAGCCCTTATATCACCTTTAAAAATCGAAAGTATTCGTCCATCTGTCGCTTACAGTTGAGTAAATTTTCTCACTGAATTGAAACAGAACACTATAGAAATAACAGAACGAGATAGAATGTTATAAACGTGCGTTATAAATCACTCTAAAAACGTTCATTTTCCCGAAGGCGAAATATCCGTAGAAATTTGGTAGAGTTTCAAGAGAACGTAAACATGGAGGCATACGTCGTAAAAACTGACAGTAAAGTTACCGTGCACTAGCAAATAAATTGATGTATGAAATGTCAATCTCAGGAATAGTGGATATATGATATTATATACATACAAAATGTATATCTATATACAACAGTATATGGCAGCTTATTTTATAGTGAACTTACGTGGCCCGTTTTGCTTTTACGACCCAAGAGACAGAACAACCCTTAACTTCTATCATAGCTTTTCAAGTGACGTAAGAAGTTTAGGGAGATACCAACCGACATTATTCTAACGAGACCGCACACAAGAAAAACCAAACATAAATTACAAACAACTATCTGTTTGGATGTTTAACAATAAATCAAGTATTATAAGTAATTAAATTTATTTCAATTCTTTTTTGTTGTTGTTGTTGTTGGATAAACAAATTTTTTTTTGATAAATTATTATCATTGATTTACAAGATCAAATTCTGGATGTGTACGATAATATTCTTGCCAATCTTCTCTATTTTTACAAGACATCTCATTGTTCACTAACAAACAATTAGTTTCACCGAAATCTAAACTAATAAGTCTACCATTTACTTCACATTTACAAATTGGTGGTTCCACATCACCGCACGTAAACCATCTATTATGTTTTTTACCTTTACAAAGGTAAATGCCATTCGATAGTGTTGGTGCGAAATCTTTCCAACAATGACAATCCTCAATTACGGTAACTGATGATTCACAGGTAATAACAAATAACACAACGATAATAAGACCAATTCTCATATACATCCTAAATAAATTGTAAATAATTATATAATTAGAAACGGAAAACATTACAGTTACTTACATCATGCTTATGTAGATTGTTTGTTCAAATGTGGAGGCTATAGCTGATAATTGATAATTCCAAATACGCTTATCTTATTATGTTACAAGGTCAAAATTACAAAAGTGAATTTTCCCATTATTTTTGTTTATTTCTAATGATAATAATAATCACAAGAATAACAAGGCTTTGTACCTATGTTATTTATTATTTATTTTTTCCCTTGTCAGGTTCTATCGTTAGGCGAACCTAGACGATCGCCTAGAGCGCTAAGATGCAGGGGTGCTAACTCTAATCATAAACACGATGTTACCTGAAATATTCAGATCCCTTGTAGCTATTTAGTGAAACTTAAGGATTTGATCATTGTAATAAACAACTAGAATTGCCACATTTCCGGGTTGCATTGGAATGTGTAGCATAAATTTTGTTCTTGTTTTTGACTTTTTACTTAATTTGCCTGTTTAGTTTCTAACAGCGATAAATACAACATGACCTTTCATCGCGACCTCAAAATATTTTGTTGATATAAAAATTAATTTTCAACCATAAAACGCATTAAAATTAATATTTATTTGCATACAGACTCATATAAATATTAAACTGTTTTTTTTTGGTTGTTTGTTTTTGTTCAAACAAAATTTCAGTTACTAATGTCTGTATGTTGGAATTAATTAAATCGATTGAAAATGTTGGTTTTACTGTTGACATGGCTACACATTAATCTCTGAAATTTACTGACAATGAATAAATTTCTGAAATATTGCAGATTAATAACTTCCCCCCATTTCATATCGATCTAATCAATATTATAATTAATTAATTAATAGATGAATAGAAATATTATTCGAAAACAAGTTTATTTGTATTAATTATTATTTAGAATACAAGGCACATTGATTATTTCTTATTTGTAATAAATACGTTTATCGGGATGCTTTTTAAAATATTCATTCCATTCAACTTCATTCTCACATATAATACGTGATATTAAATTATCAGCAAGACAATTTGTTTCACCTAAATCTAATTCAACTTTCTGTCCTTGCTGATCTGTACATTTGCAAATTGGTGGTTTTTCTTCATTACAACTGAAAATTCTGAAATGTTTTATGCCACGGCAATAATAACTACCATATTGTTCATTCCTTTCTGGTTTGAAATCTTCCCAACATTTACAATCGGCTTCATTTCGAATTTCACTTGTTTTCGTTAATGATATTAAAACAATAATAAGTAGAAGAAACAATAAACTTTTCCTGTAAATGAATTGTTAATCAAATAATGAATTTAAAATTGTACAAAGTCTCACATTGTTGTTGTTTGTGTTAAATAATTTCCACTGGAATATTGTTTCTATACAGAAACTCCTATTGTATAAATGGTAACAAGAGTTTGCGCAGTAATTTTCAATGTTATTAATTGTGGATGATGATTCTATCAATATTTCAATTCAAATTAATTAAAATTAGTTGATCAATAAAATTGCAGATTATAAAGACAACGCAGTTTTCAAGACTGATTAAGGCGTTAGAATAAAATTATAAGGACTCTAACAGTTTCTGAAAACATTTCCAAGGCATTCCTCTGAGCAAGGCCGGTCTTAAGTAGGTGCAAACTTTCATTTCAACATTTCCAATTAATGGCCACTATTTATCAGATATCGCTACATCGACACATCGAAAATTCAAATTTTGCTTTTTCGCCCATCACTTTTGTACACTTGATACTGAGTGCTTTTATTGAAAAATTGTTTACATATAAACTCATTTATGAATCAAATTATAATAAATTTAAGAACTACAGAAAAAAAGTGCGTTCATTTATGTACGTTAAAGTAAATACAAATTGCACCAATATTTATCTCATTGGAGTGCATTTACTCTCTTGTACTTGAACAAGTGTTTGAAAATATTTAAAACTTGAAGATATTGACTGAAGTAGATATACAATGTCTTTGTAAATTTATCAAATTGCATTCACGTCAGATACTTGTTCGTTATCAAATCGATACAGGCATCATGTTGATATTTTCCTCATCAAGTCATCCAGTAGTTAATCACGAAACCTATAAAAAAAGTCTTTGAAGTTTTAGCAAAACGTATAGAAGTTGCAGGACTGATAATTACACGTATATATATATATATATATATATATATATATATATATATATATCTACACACACGCATATTTATAGAAGCAACAGTCGCCATCTGTTATTATACACTTTAAGTCTGATTTTAAATTAGAATTAAAACAGCTTGAGGATTAGTTATCTAGCGATTTTTATATACCGAAAGCATTATTACTACTAGAATATTTATATAAATCCAAATGTATTTAAAATTGAATAATCCCAACAAAAATGTATTAAAATTTCTATTGTTTATAAAATTGTGACAACAATGATTTATTTGATGTGTTTAATTGAAAAAGGCAAAACAACAACAAGATCAAAGTCGATCGACAACATTAAGAGAATGGAACAAGGGATAATTTACGTTAATTGAATTTAATACATATTTCATCAGTTCAGAATAACAACAACAACTACAGAGAAATCGTATCACAACAAACACAGAATTTAAAAGATTAGAAACGTTTTTTTTTCTTTGAATTACAATTAAATGTTCGTTATATCCGTAGAATCCCCTAAAAGAGATGAGATGCATTAGAATAATTAGCTGCGAAATCTATTTTAATAATGTTTACTTGTTGATATCATGAGAACATTAATTAACGACTAACTGCCGAACAGCATGCAATACACTTACTTTATTGTATGCTATGGTAAAATAGAATTACGAAGAGATATTGATATATAAATGGCATATTTCTAACGGATAGAAACAAGCAAAGTTTTGGCGTAAATGGTTGAGCAGTTTTGAAATTTGTGATTAAAAACCCTTCTCACATTAGGTACCCAAATTTCTTAGTGCTGGAACTAAAGGAATGTCTAAAGAGTGGGCACATTCTGCTTTTCCTATGTCCAATAAGTCTCGTGCCTCATTTTCTGTCATACTAAAACATCCACCATATTCCCCAGATTTATTTAAGTGAAAGGCTGTGAAATCGCAGTTTGCTGATCAAAGAAAAACACTTTTATATAAAGAATTGCAGAATTAATTGTTGAACGTTAATATTGCAATTGGACATTTAAAGACTATTGTACACAACAAAAAGAGTGGATGACATTTTTCCCAGATGTGCTGTAATTGTAATGTGTTTGCATATTAATTATTTCATGCACTGGACATTGGATTTATGTCAACGGAGCAATAGAAAGACAAATGTTAACAAAACTGCTGTCAACTAGCAAAAATACAACAGCAATCCCAACAACAATAATGTTCGTATGAACGTTATTTACATAATTTTTAATTATTTCCTCTCCACAAACTACATGATGATAGCAATGTTTAATAAAATGTTATGAATTCATAAATTGTAGCAGGCAAAAAAACAAAAACTAATTAAATAATATCGTTTGTAGAGACTAAATTTGTGAAATTAAATTTTTCTGTGTAGATCCAAGGATTTTCAGTGACTTTATTTTTCTTTTGTATAATAACCTTTATAATAGTGTTTGCTTAAAGTTTGAATTGCATTGTACACTAGAGGCTTACATTGCACACTTACAATGTTCTTTTATGTTCTTCTTTTGTTGCATATTTAACTTAATAAAAATCACTAATTCACAAAACCTTCTATAATGTTTTAACTGTGTTACTGCAATTTTGTTTGTCGCTTGTTTTACACCATAAATTACCAATGGTATCCATTAAAATCGAAAAGATAATTCCAATAAAATAAATGTATCAAAGGAATTGCGAATAAAATTTGGTGGACGCGCCGGCGAATTTCAATCGAGCCTCTAAATTTGTCTAACATGTAAATTTGATTACAATTGGTATAATTTCGATTTTTCAATGGTTTATTGTTGACTACGGAAGGGTTCGACCATCCTTCCATACACATAAATAATATCAAATACACCATAACAAATGCATATATATATATATATATATATATATATATCTTATATATAAAATTCTCGTGTCACAAAGTTCGTTCCCGTACTCCTCCGAAACGGCTTGACCGATTCTCATGAAATTTTGTGAGCATATTGAGTAGGTCTGAGAATCGGCCAACATCTATTTTTCATACCCCTTAGTGATAAGGGTTGTTCACCCTTAACATTTTTTTTAATTTTTAGACATTTTTTTAATTTCTTTATTTTTTTTATTATGTCGCATTAAAAAATACATACAACCCTATATTTTGACCCTTTTATCACCAACCCCTATTTTTTAATAGCCATTTTAGTAATTTAATCATTTTTCATCCCCGGTCGATAACTGATCAATCGTCATTTAATTAGTTAGCATTTTAAATGGCAAGTTCCGAGGTGAAAATATATTAATACCACGGATTCCTATTATACCTACAGATGTGCCAATTCAATTCAAATGTACTCAGTTTCCGATTAGATTGGCATTTGCAATGACTATCAACAAATCCCAAGGTCAAACGATGCCTATTTGTGGCTTACATTTGAGAACACCATGTTTTTCACACGGACAATTATACGTGGCATGCTCTCGAGTGGGTAAACCATCCGGTTTATTTGTGTTAGCTAAAGATGGACTAACAAAAAATATTGTTCACGCTATAGCATTAATAGATTGATATTGTTTGTTAGTGTTACTGTCGTAATTGATTAATTAATGATATATAATTTTAAGGAATAAATTATAATAACTTAAAAATAATGTTTGCCTTTTGTTATTTTTATATTCCGTCATCGTTCACAGCGCTCCATGCATATTTCACGCATATACCACATTCTTACACACTTACAAGAAGTAAGCTATTTTTTGTCTACACTAGAAATTACTTAAAAATTATTTATATGGCAAAACAACGTTTGCCGGGTCCGCTAGTATATATATATATATATATATATATATATATATATATATATATATATATATATATATCTAATAATGTCTACAAAACGATATTAATATAAGCTCTATGACAAATCTCTTCCTTTGAAACCGTTAATTAATTACGTAACAAGAATAGACAATTTGAATAATTATATTCACTTGCCCCAGTTCCCCATTCTATTCATCAACGAGTTTCTTGTTTGTATCCCAGAGTGACGTCCGCTTAAACATTATTGAACGGAAGCACGTGCCGATGCCGGAACTAAACAGAATGATGCGCACGCATTCTCCTACATCCTATTCCCCCACTGTAAGAGGTCGGTTTTAATAGGTCTTTGTTTTCGCTTCAAAGCACGTATTTTAAGCGAGTTAAATATACACGAAAAAAATTTTCAAAAATCAACGAGTAACCAACAAAAAGTTATCGCTGTCTCCATAATTTCCCAATTATTCCTCTTTATATACAATACATATGGTGCTTAATCGTTATGAATTTGCTCTCAGTTGTGTACAGATGTTCGGTTGATTGTTATACTTAAGCTTGGACAAGTTTTATTGAAAGTATTGTAGAAAACTTTGGCCATTCTGTCATGCAAATAATGAAACTCTCCACTTAATTCTAGTTCTATATTATAGAAACTTTCCTGTAGGCTATACATTTGTAAGTGTGCAAGAGTAAGATAGACGCACATACATACATATATCTAGCGCACTGTGACAGATTAAAAGTGTCATATTTCATAAAGGATATTAAAATTTAAACCAAAAATACTTCTTGTGCGCCAGTTGAGCTTTAAGGCATAATATCTGGATTTACTGGAGTTCTCTCCAATTCCATTATTGAATAATTGCATCCATATATTAACAAAACCATCTTAAATTGACCTCATTTATATAAAATCAATTTTAATCTCTATGCTGAATCGAATAATATGGGATTATCGTTTCATATTTTTCATCATTTGAAAGTCAGAAACATTGATGCTGTAAATCATGGAAACCGATATGGCATAGTTTGATAATTCCAGTTGGGATATTACGAATATAATATAGAGAAGTCTATGAAAGGGTGAATCGAGATTAGAACCACTTTGGCTACCAAAATGTGAAATGTTCTGTTTAATTGGATGTAGATACGGACGAAATTTACTTTATCATAGATCTATAACAGTCGTCCGTTCTAGATAACACACACACACATATATATGCATATACATACATACATATAGAATACATTCATTTAACCAATTATATTGTGGATTACTTTGCATGGACGTTATTACTTGTGTAAATATAATATTCGAGATTGCTAAAGGATACTGATAATATTTTAATATTGTGCGTAGATCTCGGAGGAATAACATAAATATGAGAGAATAGGGAAAACTATACAAACATATCCATAATACATATGTGTATAATAGAACAAATTTAACAATATTATTACCCTACCAAGTTCGCTTGTGATGTTCTCTTTTAATTCTATTAGGTATATATTGATTTTCGTTTAAATGTTTAGTGAAAAGACACTAGACCGCCACTTCTCACTCATTAAAGAGCACGCGAAGCACCCCTAAATATGCAATCAG
The DNA here is from genome assembly GCA_028455855.1 of Meloe dianella. Taxonomy (NCBI): domain Eukaryota; kingdom Metazoa; phylum Arthropoda; class Insecta; order Coleoptera; family Meloidae; genus Meloe; species Meloe dianella. Next base: position 7,631,582 of record JAPTHL010000047.1, on the reverse strand, counting down.
CTCATTAAATCGTCTGACAGGTCGTCACTTTACTGGCGCTCTTTAGACACGCAACACTACGGTGCCACTTGTTGGATACATTTTATAAACATTTGAATAACCACTGAAAATACATTAAATTTATCTAACATGTTGTTTTTCTAAATAATTACTGAAATAATTGATTTATATAACACAATCTTGAATCTGAAAAATTGAAACGTTTTTGGAACTGACAAGATAACATCTCTTGTTGAAACTGATCTGATCACCACACACATTTAAACAACTATTGCTGAAGGTTGTAAACTATTATTAGATTACAATGGAATAATGGTAGTCTGCAAATGAGAACAATATTTTTGAAAATATTAAACATTATTGGAATAGAGTCAGAAATATTAGAGCGTGAATTTCGTATTGATAGTTAAAGTCTAAGTTTAGAATAGACAAGCCGTCCACAATCAGATGGAAATGTTTCCAAAACAATCTTAGTGCCGATTCGTCTTGCCTTCTTAAATCTTAACACTGTTGCAAATCGCCTTACATTTTCAATTTGCTACACACAAAAATTCTCCTTTATTAAAATGAGCTGTATGCTCAAGTCGAGATTCAGGAAGGCAAGATGAACCGACCCTTAATCTAAAATACAACTCGTTAAGAGTCACTGGCTTAAATAAATGTACCAGCGCAGATGATTCAAAGTGTAAAGAAGGCTTACTTGTCGACACATTGTAGAAATTGTTGACATTGATTTTTCTATTTTTGTCACATAATAGCGTACAATAAAATTTTCCATTTTCATTTGCACATAATTTTCCATGCACAATTGAACTACAATTGTACGATTGATGATATTTACACAAGAATCACTCAATCAATTTTTAATCATGTACCGCCAATAGTGTGAGATTCTCCTTGCAGCGAATACGTTTCTCCCCAAATTATTATTTCTACATGTAATATTGTCTACAAATATTATATTAGTTATACTGGACTGTGTTTTATAGTAGCAGTGGTATTTCACTAGAATGAAAATTAGATTACAGCTCGTATGTTTGTGTTTAATTGAACTGGAATATTGAAATGTTCTTGCCGCCGGTCAGTGTAGAAGCTTTATTAACCGTAGCTTTCATTACAGTATTTTATGTATTGCCTTATTACACTTCTGTTTTAATTGGAATTTATAGTTAAAAGGTTAATGTTTCAAATTTTCCTATCAAATTTTAATTTGATTATACAACAAACGAAAATATTCCCGGAGAATTAATGAAATGTTGAAAAAATAATGGCAAAATTAAGATGAAGTAACTTTGTATTGATTAATTAATTTGCAGCATATTTGACAGGATTAAAATCAAATTAATTGAAATATAATTAATTTGTATAGAATTGTTCAAGTTGTTCGATAAATATTCTTTTTTATAGAAATGATTCCCCATTCCTATTATGCCAATTATCTTTCTAAATACTTATTCATTTATATGGTTGCATTAATCAATACATTTACTTATTCATCCATAAACATTCTTTTGGAACTTCTAATACTGTTAAGAAGATTGATTTAATGGTCAGTAGTTATTTGCGGTCCTTTACATAATTTCACATCGTCTAATAATCTAAATAGTAGAAGGTTTTTCGATGCACAACCATCTGAAAAATCCTACGTCGATCAAATCTTAAGAGGATCAAAAGACGAAAGGAGGAGATTTCTAAGCTAAAGTTTACAAAAGACCTAATTGGAAGTAGACTCGTAGTTTTCGATTTGAATAATATAGATGGAGGGTGTATGGATGGATTCATTTATTTATAAGTTCCTTTTTTGACAGTTGTATTATCCCAAACGGCAATTTTTATGCCCAATTGAGGTAACAAATTGTGCAGAGAAAAAAAAAGATTACCGGGAAAATACTAGGAAAAGATTACATTTATTGTATGTTTAATCCTGTATAATCCAAACGAAAGAATAATGTCGATATGGCATAGAGAGAGCCCAGTCTAATCAAATCGGTGGTGTGTAAAATGTCAAGAACCGATGCGAGAAATAGAATGGATATAGTGTGAGATCCTCATGCGGCATATTTATCCTGGTTTTAATGCCATGCCCATCCATATATTTATATATAATAGAGTGAGATAGATAGAATCGCACACATTCAGTATTGCCTAGTAACCGGGCCATCAACACATAAATCTGCCGTTGCTGTATTTGATTTTGCATTATAATGGATATTGATGTTCGGTTGTGTGTCTCTCTGTGGACGATTACCATAGATCTAAATCTAGTTTAGCAAAAGGAAATAAATAACCTTAAATATTTCGAAAACCAAAATTGCATTGCGTCGCAAACAACAAAATTGTCGAATGATTTATGTGAATTTTTACTGAATAACAATAAAAAATAAAAAACAGGACCCATTGCACTGATAAATTTCATTTTGTTTTTAATTGTTTTAGGGCGTACATGAACTAGCTGGTGTACGGCTACCACTACAACCATATTCCGGTGGTCATGCCGTTTTCATGTATAGCACAGCCGCCGATGGGAATGTCACCCTCCAACTCAAAGAGCCAGATGATCTGGATAGGTCTAGTTTAGCAGCGATGTTAGCCCGTTTACAAGATGACGCCACATTCTCTATATCGTATCAAGATACGGATATACTTTCTGATGGTAGTATCGATGTACTTTTAGGAAGTGGTACAGCCAATAATTCAGGTAAAAATCTAAATTTTGATTATATTCTCACGATCTACTGTTAGACAACAATATTATCATTTTGCAATTTTGCAATTTAATTTTAGCACAAAGTCACAGTCTTAATTTTAATCATTAACCTATATAGAAACCTTCTATTTCGATTGGTCAGCCAGACATAACAAATTGAGTTGTTTGCGTCCTTAGACCAAACTTCCAATCTATACATTTGTTGTTATCGTATAATCGTCGAAATCTAATTAAAGAAAAACCATTTTCAAATACAAAATAAAAATCCGATTATAATAATGGTATTAATAACGAGAAATCTAAAAGAAACACAGAATTGACAATCTCAAGTTCCCATTAAAAATTCACCTAATAAAGAAGGAGAATACTTTCAACAGTCTCCTCTCCATCAAACGTTTCTACCTTTCACAATCACGTATTCACTTAAGAAAATTGAAACAAGTTAATTACACGAAATATTTCAAATTTCAAGCAAGGGGAGACGATATCAATTGGCCATCAAATAATTTCAATATTCTTTCCGAATAGACTTTAATGAATATGTTTCGTATAGAAACGATGAAAGAACTAAAATCTGGAATCGTTGTTTTTGTTCATCGCATTTACCATCTTTGTAAAAGGCGAAATTAATTCTCCCATTAGCATTGTACAATCGTTTCTAACAGTGGATTTAAATCTGTTTTATTTCTTAATATCTCCTCATAAGTACACCAATAAATAAATGTAATAGATACATTTACGTGGATTAGACGATTTGTGTACATGTTGAGTTTATACGTTGAAAATGCAATAAAATATAGATATTTACGATTACAATTGTATGGAATAGGGGCACATATTCTTTTGTTATTTTTAGAGTGAACGTAAAACATAAGAGGCGCTCATCTAATCATTAAATTATATTTAAAAAAGAAATAGAAAAATGTCGACCATGAGCCAATTTTCCACGTAACGTCGCACAGTGACAAATCGTTGCATTAAAACACAGACACAAAAAGAATAATAATGTTGGAAAAATTTTCCACGTGCTCCTATCTAAAAAAGCATTCTTTGGCAACATTTCCGATTTCATATGTCTCTTTAGAAATTCAAACACATAAAAATAACAGACCGTCTATATGGCAATTTGATTAATGAAGCATTTAAAATGGCTGGTGGCCATCGTGTAGTATTTCACTAAAAATAGGATTTTTCTACAAAACAAAAAAAAATCAATTTTAAAGAATAGCATATAAATTTTAGAGTTAATCATTTTTCTAAAATAATACGAGTTGATATGGAAAAATCCATTTAGAATTTATTCGTAATGGTTGTCGTAAACGGTGCCAAAAACGACAGCTGTTTTGTGAATGAGTAGTGTGGCGTGACCGTCTCTAAACTATGTAGCAGACAACAAAACTATTGTCGATTGCTTCAAGATCTCAACTAGATAGAACTGCAAATTTCCATCAGTCTAAATTGTTTATCTGCATAACACCTACACTTTGTTGATTTCCGATCAAATTGCGGTCGCATTAAAATCAAATCGATTTAGTTGAAGATTCTACGTTCACTGAGAAAAACGCGTTAGTGCTTTTTTATAAGTGCTAAATCACAAAATTTCAACACAACACATAGTTCTAACGGAGGCCATTTGAGTTTATGCTTGGCCGCGTGGAATATTTAGTTTTCGTTTTATCGTCATTCCTGTTGTTATCGACGTTCTCTACCAAATTTTCATCTTTAGAAGAAATAACAAACAAACCACAAACTGATTACGAAATTCCATTAGTAACAAAATCGAAGATATATTAAAGTACAGATGATAAAAAAAAATAATTTTGATTAATATGAAATTCGTTGATCACATTTCCCGAATTTAGCGGAACATGAATGTGACACAACCACACGAGCATGCAAACATTATATTATAAATATATGAAAGGTTTTTGCACTATTCACCCTTCGAAGGATTATTAGAGCAAAAAATATTGAATCAATTGGAGTTTCGGTCAAATAATCAAAAAGATTTATGGAATATTATAGAGGAACAAAAAAATACAGCAAAAGTTTCGAAAAATTATTTCATTTCCTTGATCTCTATGTATAGTGTTCTGTATTGTCAATTTTTCATTTGATTATTGTCTCTTGTTACAATGTTGTCTATATCGGTATTATAAAATAAAATTCAGCCACTCAATTGTCTCTACAATTTTTTGGTGGCAAATATCGTCGTTCTATTCTCAACTTTTCTCTCGTATTTTGCGAATGTAATGCTGTCATCACACAAATTGTATTTTCTCTCCGTAGCACCAAAATCTACGCCTCATGAATATCAGGCATTGTTATAGGTTTAATGAGCCGAACGGATATCTCTTTCTGTCAAGAATAGTAAATTGGTAATTATACCAACAGCATGCCGCCATATTCCAACGTTGGTTCTATTCGAATCGATAAACTTTTGTTTGTTTGTGATATTTCTAAATTGCCGTTTTCGAAATGGAAAAAATACAAAGCATGTATAGAGATTTGATAGCTTGCTCTAATGATGATGAGAGTGATCATAATAATAATAATAATAATAATAATAATAATAATAATAATAATAATAATAATAATAATAATAATGTAATAACGATGATGGTGACGATTATGGCTGTAGCTAAAGTTGCTATTGAATTTACGTGGATATAGGGTAGAATTCATTTGTTGTTTTATTTACATTATCACTAGGAATTTAGATGTGAAATGGTTGGGCAAATGCTGATTTACGTGCATGTATTCTGACCACTCTGTATTGTATAAATAGCTATCTAGCGAGCGTGTATTATGTTTACAGTGGAAATGTAAACATTCGTTACTGTATTCAAGGCAACTCTGTTAGGATTAGATAGAATTCTCTAATCCTTAGATCCTTTAACCGATTAACACAGGATGCTCCCACCTAGTTGAATTCAAAAATATCCATTAATTTATTATGAACATGAATGTGTGAATTTAATATGAAAAATCAATGTTTAAAACAAAATCTTATTCAAATAAATCGTAAGAAAAATAATCATTTAATTATTAATTAGTTATAGTTAAAAGGACAATTTGATGTACCTACACCTTTAAATGCCCCTGTTGTTAGTTTTATGTACGATTAAGAAAGTTAAATGATGTTGGCACTTGTGTATTTACTAGAGAGAGAGAGAGAGAGAGAGAGAGAGAGAGCTTCTGTTTGTGGCTTGTGTTGATTTCACTTGTATCGCTACAAAAGCATAATAATATGTACTTTTGCTAGAACTTTAACTATTTAGAACAGATTTGTCATAGAGCTGGATTACAATGATAATAATAATACAGTCGAAATATTATCCAAGTTGGTTGTGTTGATTATTTGGGCAAAAGTAAGTAAACGTCACCAATTCTTTTGCCATTGCATAATCATTGAGGAGATTGTAAAATCATAGAAATTGGAAACCGAAAATTATACGAAAGTTGTTATTTTAAGATTTAAATTATGCAAGAACCATCGTATGCACTATTGATAATTGTTGGAGTAGCTGAAATAAAGTGATTGTTTCAACTATATTTGTACTGTATAATGAATATGGCTTCTGATCTATAATTGTTTCTATAATGTAGTAGCTGGGTAAATACTGATAATAATAATCATAACAGGCTTTTGATTATGTTGTATGAGAGATTACAAAATTTAACATTGATCAACATGAGTATCTCATTAACTATCATGACCTATAATACACAACAACCACATTGAATAATGATTCAAATTTTGTCATCGTTTAATTAAGACCTTTTTTTCCACATTTACAAGATTAAATCCAAACAATCTGATGAATTGAATAAAACACCTTCCATCTATTCTAAATATGATGATGAGTTTGCATTAATTAATTTCATGGCATTTGTCTTTTTGGCTCTGGAATAAAATAAAGAAATGTAATCAGATAATTGTAAGGGTGAATATCTTCTATACACATCCACCACCCACATTATCAAATTTGGATGATTACACAAAAAAACAACACCACAATGCCAACAAGAGAATATATGACTGTCGACTTTTTTAATCTTGTCGATGGTGTTTCTTTTTCCACTATGATGCTAAAATATTTTAATTTTCATTTGTTGAATTTATTTCATCGGTTCCAGCTTCTGTAACAGAGACTCAATGTTTGAAATATTCCATCTCCATCCATGGAATTCATCATAATTTTCAATTTTCTTTTCTTTGCTGTGTCTCATCCATCAATTCTATTTAATGTTTGAATTTGATCGACAAATGAAAAAAGCAAACGAATCAATTTAGCTTTCACATTAACAAAATCTCTTTGTATAATTATTATTATCTGTCCGTTATGCCCACATGTATATACACGTTGATTGAATTTTAGCTTGAATGAATTGTTAGATGTGCTAATTGGAACGTCAAAATAACATTTGTGAATTTAGTAGTATTTTCGTAAAATTCTATATTGTGCAATGTTTAACTGGCAATCTAATTAATTTTCCAGTAATTGTCCAGTTACTATTCTGTACATGTATATTCAGTTTCCGTTTTTGATATTTTCTAAATTTCGACAAGTTGAATTATGGATAGGATATGAATGTAATTGTTAGTTTAGTAATTCTATCACTCACTAATATTGTTTAATCAAACTATAACTCCCACTATGTGTATTCAAACTATTGAAATTCATTCTGAAATGGTTATCCATTAATTTATTGCTTTTTTCCCCGATGATTATTTATTAACAAAATGGATGGTTTTATTATTTGACTTGATTTATTTATTCAAATAGTATATATATATATATATATATATATATATATATATATAATCCAGAGATTTATTTGTTCATACATTCAATAGAACAAATATGGTACTGAATTTCAATTACCAACACTAATTAACGAAGTATGTAGTTGTTTGAAATGAATTCACAAATCTGTTGGTTATTTGTTTGTTTATTATTGAATTGGAAATTCACCAATTTCTATCTAACATCACCAATGCTACAAAATCTCAGATGGTTAAATGTGACAATAGTAATCGTGCAACAGACATTTGAGGTGACAAGATAACAATAGTGAACGGGTAAATCTTGTCCAATTTGAGAAAATTGAACGAACACACAAAGGTATCGCTCCAGGATGTTATTGTCAACGGTTCCAACCAACCAACTAACTATCTAACTAACGAACGCCAGCTTCATTAGTTGATATTCGATAGCCATTTAATATTAATAGCTTATAGCGTTAATGATGTGTTATATTTGTTGTAATATCATATAGCAAAACTCTTGTTGTTGTTGTTGTTGTTGTTGTTGTTAGTAATATTGATTGAAATGCGGTTGACATATTATTGAAAAGTATTCAAACCTTTGTATAGTTTCCAATACACAAATGGAATAGAATGTTGTATTCAATAATTTTTAGAAGCATTTGTAGCAATCCAGTCGAACCTATAAAATCTTTATGACACGTATGTCAACTTTGTTCAGAATGAAGTTTCCATATAAAAGAAATATATGTTTTGAAATGAGTCAAATTTTAGTGTTTTTCTTTTCTTTTGCTAAACTTGAATATGATTATTTTAACGAATAAAACTGTAGGAGGTACTGATGGAAATGCAACTAAAATGCCATCGAAATTGTTGATTCAGTTTGAGATGTTGGTTCGTCTCTATAAATTCCCATTTTCCAATTTAAAATTTTGTGAAATTGGAAGTATTTTTATGAAAATTTTCGATCAAAATTCAAAAGAGACGATTTAAAGTTAAAAATGCAAATTGGAAGAGCTGCTGTTCACGACTTCCTCTTGAAAAATGATATCGTAAAGTCTAATTTTTCAAGATAAAAGAATCTGAATAGCAGCTGAACAGTGAAAAATATTGTATTAATCCATTGTGATAGATTGACGGAAAATCGCCGCCATATATACGAAGAACAAATAGGGCGCAAATATCACATTCTCTCTCTCTCTCACACACACACACACACACACACACACACACACACACATACACGAAGAATATTATTGGTGAGTGGATGATATTTTTGGTTTAGCGGGTGAAATGAATGTAGACATGGGTTCAATTCACTATTTTATTGTTATGTGACTTTATGAAGTAGGAGGGAATACCAACATACCAACGCAATATGGATTCAGTTTACGCAACATCATCCAGTTCACGACTATACGAACCAGATGTTGCACAACCCACACTCCTATCTAAATATTTCACAATACCACTGAAATCTACTGAAAATATCATTACAGGTGTACGCATGCGAATTATCGACAAAATATTTGAAATATCATCCAATTTTGAGAGATTTTCCCATTCCGATTGTTATAAATCAACTAGAGACGTATATATAATCAAATTAACGTCAGCACAATATGGCAAAAATTAATATGTGATTAAATAATGAAATTTGACAGAAATTAGTACTGGAAAAAGGTTTATACTTATATACATGTAACGCCCGGCGCATCCACCATTTTGTTATTATTATTATTATTATTATTATTATTATTATTATTATTATTATTATTACTATTATTATTACTATTATTATTATTATTATTACTATTATTATTATTATTATTATTATTATTATTATTATTATTATTCGACTCCTTTTAATTATCGAATTTCTAGATGTTTATTATTAAACTGCCTATAACCATGAAATATGCAAATATTGTTGTACTGAACATGGGTATTTAATATTTAGTTTCAAAATAATCCGCTTGAAACATCCGTCTATTTCAGTATTATTTTATTTTTTTATCATCTGCCTGGATTTTAATGCATTTAAAATCTGTTAAAACATTTACATTTTTTTTGTGTTGGGAAATTGTTATAAATAGAACACAGAATTTTTATTATTATAGTTTGTATCATCTGCAGAATTATTAATTGAAACTTTGTAATATTATACATTAACTCGATTTTAATTACTTTCTAGAATTGGAACGAGATAATAATTTGAAATATTGCACAAGCAACTGTATAAAACAACATATTGTGTTAGTGTATATTTTTTGAACGTAAAATCCTTAAAAGTCTGTTGAAAAGACGTGCAGAACTGTAGAAATCAAAAGTTCACCTCATTATCTCACTTGTTTCCGTTCTTTCACTTCCACTTTATTCTTACGTATAGAGTCCGGTGATGTGGGCGTCCTCTATTCAATATTTCCCTTTTGTATTTTAACGCTTCGCACGTATTCTTGGAAAATACTTTCGCGCGGTTGTTGATTTAACACTTTAGCTACTGTTCCGGACTATATTCTTAACTTGGTTTTCTCTTGAGTATTTCGGGTTTTTTTCTTCCCCACACACACACACACGCGCGCGCGCTTTTTCTCATACTATCTTTCATGTCCGTTGCTGTTGTACATTTTAAAATTCATATAGCGTTTGTATGATTTTAATCATTCTTCACAAAAGTCCTCAACAGCTTTTGTTAGTTAGAAACTAAACCAAAGTTGATTCAATATAGGTAATCAGATTGTGCAATAACGCAGCAATTTCCGTTGTGATTTGCAAGTCTAAGATACTATAACTTTGTAATCTCGTTCGACGTTTTAATAAATGTCGCCCTCAAGTTCCTAGTTGGTAGATAGAATATGGCGTGTGCCACCGTTTTACTATCTATCAGTCTGTCTTGTTTTACAGGAAATGAAAATTTCCCTTTTGTCAATCTTTCCATTCTCTGCAACATTCGATCTTACTATCTACAATTACTGTTATTAACGTATCGTTTAAATGGTAGAACGTTAGATACAATTATCATTTTATTGATCGATAATAGCAATATGAAACTTGTATGTAAATTAACTACGCTATTTGAATGTTGATATGCAAACATCAAATTGAGCAGATCAAGTTGCCCGTCGTCTCTCAACAAACATTAATTATTTTCGTTCGGTATATAAACTTATAAATAAAGTTTCCAATACAAATACAAGAAAAACTAGCAAGTTAATACAAACGAATCTAACATATTATTCAAACAGCGGTACACACCTGACATAAATCTTGAATGATGTACCACTCTGTTTGATAATAAAAATTTTATAATACGACCCTTCAATGTTGATCACAACAGACACAATATAATGAAAAATACAATAGAAGTAAGGTTGTGCAAACGGATATTTCAAATTGAATTGCAAGTCATTTTAATTAGAAATTTATCAATCTGAACTGTACGCGTACCTATTCAAATTCTTCCACAAGAAAAACGAAATGAAATTTCCAGATGGCACACTATTTCTTAAGAATACTCACAATACTGTATGATTATCCTCTTGTAAACAATTTCGTGCATATGCTACATAAAAAATATGTTATTATCTGGCAAAGTTATTGAAAACTTTTATTGTAGAAAAGTCTGAAGAAAAACAAGTTGCTGTCCAATGAATTCGTGTCAGCACTTCTTGAAACGTATATATTCACTTATACTGGTTGCGTTGCTGAAAGCATGGTGTTCAGCAGAAAACTTTACATTAGGTACTATCAAATTTTTTTTGTTCATAAATCTCAATGTTTTAGAAGACGTCACTCCGTACAGACTCAATGAGAATCTTTATTAAACTCAATATATCTAAATTTAAAAAAACTTATTATGATTAACGTAAGCCTCGTAATAAAATTCTACAAGTTTCTTGTTCATCTCCCACAAAACGGTTCTTGAGAAATTTTGTTGTACTCTGATAGATCTGATGATGTTCAAAGTCCAAGGTGTACGTAGTGATAAGCCTTCCAATTTCCGAACTTGGCAACTTTCAACTAGAGTTTTAGTGAAAGGTTACTACCACATTCACGTAATCAACTAACGAGGTACGGTTATGTGTTGGTTGTTGGCTGTCAGAGAAAACCCAATTAATAGCTCGCTTGTTAGTGGTAAAAGTCTTTACCAAACTGATGAATTTAGTGATCACAATGGTATTATTGTTGGAAAATCTACAATTTCACTTGAATAACACAAAATATTGAATAGAATTAAATAATTATAAATTTGTAAATTTATACATATGAATTTAGTCGAATTGTTGTTGATGAATGATAAGATTTTCTCTTGTGAATTTCAAAGGTCTTCTTATTGTCTTAACTATTCAAACAATCAATTCAATCTTGTTCCAACAAAAGTCCAACGGTATTACACTACATTTAATTTTATTTTTTGCCTTCAAGGCAATGAAGAAGGAGCCGTATCAACTATAGAAAACGTACTAAGTTGGATCACAGACAAGACAAAGATATATTTCATGTTGTTGTTATACTCAAAAATTAATTAACTTGATACTGTTTGGAGGCAGACCAAAACAACAATAACAACGAAAACAACAACAGAAACGAGAACACCCACCCACACGCACACACACAATAAAAAAATCACCCGGAGATGTGGAAGTTTTTTTCTTTCGTGATTGTCTAAAAATACCACTGAATTGTAAGCGATGACAAGATAAACATAAAACTAATTAGTTCAACGTATTTACGCTGATAAAACTTGACCGTTGTTGTAGTTGTTATTATGCTCTTTATTCCACGTTCTTTTTTATTCGATAATAATAACAATAATTTTAGTGGCTCATATAAAACACGTACGCAAGTAAGAAACAATGTAAATTATTACTGTTTGGTAGTTGTAAGGTTTTACAAAATACGTTCTAACTGAAACTGTGTCAGATGGACAAATTGCTGCTACTTATACAGTCATTTATCAAAGTAACGCTTGTACGTCTAGACCCTTAAATCTTATTTTGAACTACTAGTTTTTCTTTAACACTGTATTTTTTTTTACTGTTGGTGGTTTTTGAGATAATCAAAGATTTTCGTATGTTCCATAACTTTGTTATCATCAAATACATCTTCTCATATTTTCAACGTCATCAAAAACAGACTCTTGGTGAATTAAACTTGAGCATCAGCACCAAAGTTGTCATTTTCCATGAACTGGAGAAGTTATCTTATGATGGATTGCAATCCGATAACTAAGATATATTCAGGTTTCGCCTTAATATTATGTAGAATAAATAGAATATTTATTTAATCTCAACGACTATTTTTTTACAATTATCAAATGTATTCAAAGACAATATTACTTTCTTCTCATCTCATCGTTTTAGACTTAACGAATGATCGGTGTTCAATATGCAAATATGACATCCATTCCATTTCTATTGATGAAAAGCCTCTTGACAAACTGCAAACTAAAGGGGAAAAATGTTGAAATCCACCAATGACAATCTTAAATTGAAGTTGTGAATGATCACTAATGCATTTTTTGACGTATGAATTGGAAAGTTTCTGCTTTTCTCTTTTTCGCTCTATAATAAATGATTTTGATTTGTTCCGGGGAATCGATAATGGCTTTTTAGTGTATTTAAATGTTGAATAAAACATCCCCTATCTATATTGGAAGGCGGAAAAAAAAGCGTAAAACGTCATTTGTAATTAATTTTGTTTAATACAGATGAATTGTAGATTCATTTTCCATTTATATTCATTTTGCTATTTAGTTCCACCTTTATATTTATGAATGTATGATAGACAGAAACAGAAACAGACAATTTATTAAAATGAAACATTTGTTACAGTCGACATTATCAAGTTTGTTTAATATTTGAATGGAAATGCACGCAATCAAATTTGCGAAATAAAACATAAATATTAGCCAATATTTCCCTTGAGGTGTTTCTATAAAAAGAGATTATTTTCATTGGTACTTTGTGGTTATACCCATCCTTTCATGTTTCATAGTTTTTTTGTTTGTTTCGTCTTGCTTCCCCATTTTAAATAAACTTTGCTAACAATTTTTTTTCTATGGCAAGCATATTCGCAATTCATCGATCAATAATTGATGGTGGTGAGGGTGAGGAACAAAAGTTTTGCATGCCAAAGGAAAAGTTTTGGCAGTAAGTAAAATTATCGAATATTGGAAAAGTCCTCATTACAGATTCCTAGAGGGCTTTACTGAAGTTTATACGAACGTTCAGTAAGAAGAAGAAGAAAAAGAAGTAGATTCAACTTTTCAACACCAACCAATATAAACGAACGCGTATCTATTTACGATTCTAAATTGTTTGAAAGTTATTTAATATATTGATTCTATTTGATTGGAATGTGTTTGATAAATTGACAAAGAGATGATTCCATCTATAGTCATCACTAGTCTACTTTCATGTATTCAATTAGAGCGTAAATACGATTCAAGCAAATCAACGGATATACTAAGCGGAACCAACTATTCTGAACCAATTTAATATCCATTTAAAGGATTCTAAAAGCCCTTATAGAAATTCTACTGGTATTGCATTTCTATCTCTACTATTAGACAAATATGTCTACTATATAGAACAATTAATATGATTTTCAACCTGAAAGCAATGAATTCAAAACGTTTGAAAAGAAATTCAAAAATTCTCTCTCACCCATTTCAATTATTATTCAGCTATATTCCCATTTTCTTTTGAATATGATTAATTGCCGTCAGTATTAACTGAATGGCAAAATTAAACATCTATTGCAAGCTAAATCAATAACAAGTTACTTCTCATTAAATTTAATCATTCCCCTTGGTTTTCTTACTAATTTCAATTATTTTAAAATATAAATTAAGCGATTATGCACATAAAATGCTTTCTATTAAGTTTTCATTAGTTAAAAGACCTTGGTACATTAGAAAAATTATGAAAAACATAATGATCGGTAGATAATGATGATGATTATAATTACGTGAAGATGGATGTGTTGGAAATTTCCATCTTTTCAAAGATGAATTTGGCACAATATAATTCAATAGTATGATGGCAAGAGGTGTGCATCTCCGATGTCGGCATACAAAAAAAAACGTGAAATATGAAAAGGGTCCTAATATCATTAGTTTTGAGTCTATTCTGCTTCACTTTAATTCACACACACACACACACACACACACACACACACACACACACACACACACACACACACACACACACACACACACACACACACACACAATATGTATATCGATTTCTTTCATATTAGTACGTGCATATTTTTTGTGGAAAAATTCAAGAGCGTCATATGATAATAGTTGAAGAGAGACTATAAATCGGGGATGGGCACAACTGGAACATAACCATTCGCCAGAGCAAGTGCAAAAGACGGATGGTGTGATATATGGTGGTAATTTCGACCGGACACGAACAACTATGATGGAACGTTCCCAGCGGCAGTTTCTTGCACATCCTCCCTTTTCCATTCATAACATCTACAAGCCGCCCAACTTAAAGCAACATACTGTACAAGTTTTATCTACTTCACCCACAATTTTTGTAATTTGTAAATAATTCTCCAAACGGGAAACTTTAGAGAGAGAGAACCGTATGCCTCAACAGGCGATTTTCATTTCCAGGTGGGAACGAAGCTGTTACAGCCACCTTCGATCTGTTTGATTCGTCAAGTGGTCCGGACCTTACGCTGTCCCCACAGACTTTTACCAACTCAGCTGAGGCCTTTATCAACGACAACTCCAACAGCCTGGGCGTCCCAACGGACAACGATGCAGGTTTGTCATCCCTCTTATTCTACTCTGACAATTTTACAAGTTAAACATGTTACAAATCCTACAGAACAACAGACAACGTTGCGCGATTTTCTTTTTTAATAAAAGTTAAAAAGTTGAATGGAACTATAGTTTTTTTTTGTTTGTGCTTTTTTCTCCACAGTAGATGTCTTTTCCGACATGACAGTTACGGCTCATTTGTTTGCGACGCTGTTACATTAAAGAGATGAGGGTGGAGTTTTTGTCACTCTAGGGAATTTACAGCGATTCAATGTGATAAAAATTCATGTTACTTGTACAATGTATTTTCAAGGCAGTATTATAAACCGTACAAACTAAGTGTAGTCTTTGGGAAAATAATGGAAAATGAATCTACAATGGTTGTTTCGTTGTTGTTGCCTAGTCGTGTTTCAGCGTTGTGGTTTCGTTTGTAATCCGACGTGACTTGGTTTCGTTTGATGTAAAAATTAGGCCTAATTTTATGCAATTTAAATCTTCTATTGTGATGTATCTTGAATAACTAACTATGTGGCAAATTGCAGTTTTTCTTTGCTCGACTGGAATTTGTTCATGTTCTTCGAAAATGTGCGCAATTCTTCATAATTTCGGAAACAATTTTCGATCGACACAAGGTTTCAAATCAAAATCGACCAGTTCTGTTTGAACAATAATAGATGTGTGAGTGTGTCTGTGTGTGTTAGAAGTTCTTTTTGAACTCAGGAAACCAATTGAATAACTCCCCAGATTTCACATTCGACTCAGCCTCGAAACACTAATGACGGCCAGCCGACGGAAATAAAACACCAGCCATGTCACTTCCTGACTAGAATAATGCCATCTGGGCTTCTATGTTAGTTCTGTACATTCACACATAAATAGTATAGAAAGTTTAAATAGAAGATCTCGCGCTTACTAAAAGTTCTTTACAATTTCTATATGTCGTTTCCATAGAAAACCAACAGATGCGAGAAAATTCGTTTATTTTTCAAATGTCGATTCAGAAAATTCACCATTCCACAATCAGGCTGAATTTATTGAGAAATACGAGGCTACATAAATCGTGATTTAAAGAAAACACAAACTAATAGCAAAATAAGACATTAAGAACGCACCATAGTGAATGAAAGTGGATTGAATCTTTTCAAAATAGTTGGAGTGGCAGATATATTTTACAAAATCTAAATCATATCACAACTCACAAAGAACAAAAATAAAAACAAAGTTGTATAAACTATGTATTATTCCTTTTTTTTCTGTGTTAAAGCAGATGTATATTGCCTGTGGCCTACAATGTTACCCTTCGAAAAGTTGTTAAATTTTCCACAGTAAAAAGACGAAAATAGGCATTTTGCAATTCAAATATTACATTGATTCACACTTTACTGGCAATCGTCATTTGAATATATACAAAACAAATATAGTCAATTTACTTGAGAGTTATCTTTTGTTTCGTTCTATGCTGCTTATTAGTTTGCTAAAAGTTTCAAATTGATTTGAGTAATTAGATCGCGTAAAATTTGTTAAACGTGATCAAGTTCAAGTTGAACTGTAATGCAATTAAGACGAAATATCGCCAATATTATTTTTATTCTAACAGGAGAATTTTGAGCACTTCGATTGGAAACAAAAAGCCTATAAATATTATTGCAAACATTGCAAACAATATAAATCAATATCTTGCCATTGTTACAAGTTTTTATTCTCATGAGCAATAGAATAATAAATTTATATTCCATGAATCAGGGGGTTAAATTCAAAAATAAACAAAAAGTGTTGAATAATGCAAGAAGGCAATGGATGCATTGGTGAAATTAACAAAAAAAAACAACTGAAAAATGCGCGCTTCACAAAAATATTCGCATAAACTCTTAGTTGGTATAAATAAAAATAAAATAAAATAGAATAGAATATATAAAAGAAGAATTTTGTCTCGGAATTCTTTATTAAAATTCATCTTTTAATTAAAATCTGGTTGCCGGATGAACGTCAAGATTGTAATTAAAAAAAAAATCGAAAGTAAAGCGAGATATCGTGTTTATGGTAATTGATAAGAAAAATTTGGTGGATGCGCCAATATTTTCATCTGTTAATCCCATAGGAGATTCAAAAATAAATTCCATGTAATTCTAATTTGGCTACTAATCGAAAGATGAAACATCTGCCTAAATATATATATATATATATATATATATATATATATATATGCGGGTTTTGAATCATTTATTGATATTGACACACGTCGTTTCTATCGCGACGGCAGAGAGTAATGGAGTGCTGGAGTTAGTGCGCGCAAACAACTTATTTCCACTGGGAATTGTCAACAGAAAACTTTATCTCATAACTCAATTTTTATACTAGCTCTCTTATCACAACAACCTGCTGAGTGCGATCTATAATATTATTCGAACCCCTCATCCCTTTATACATTGGTGAAGAACCGACACACAAACTTTCGAATGAATCAAAATTAAACAACAAATCGCTAGATCTCAACTAACAAACTGTTTATTTTCTATCTTCTAATTGTTATTTTCAGTTTCAACAACAACAGATGATAAAAAAACCAACAACAATAATAATAATACATCATCGGAGGTAGTGAAGTTGACAGTGAAGAGAGCACGGCCAAAAGCTGCTTCACCAAATCGACAAGGTCCTCAACAATGTCAGGTTGGTTTGAAATTTCAAAATAGTGTATTCTTTTGAGCTTTTTTCTAATTTTTTTTTTCTATCTAAGTAGAACAACAACAATAACGACAGCAAATAAAGTATAAGTCTTAATGTTGACTTGAAGCTTCTGTTGTTTAAATTACATTCACTTTTTCTTGTTTTTATTGCCTTTATTACGAACGTAATATAAGATAGCGAGGTCTTTTCTATATACATATAGATATAGTATAAGAGAAGAACAAAATATCTATCTCGCGTTGCTGTCATATTTGAGTGGCCCTCTTAATATATTAAACGCGAATGATATGCTCTACGAAACTTAGAGAATTTGTAATATAACATTTCATCATGGCATCTGCTGCGCGGACAACAGTAAATGGAATTAGCTTTGTGTGTGTTGTTTGTATGAGCGTACAATACAAGACTGTTGTTGTTGTTGTTGTTGTTGTTGTTATATGCAATAACGATTTTTATAGTCATATACTAAAATTATTTTATTATTTTAGGTCTGTGCTAAAGTATTTGGAAATGCTTCAGCATTAGCAAAACACAAACTTACACATAGTGATGAACGAAAGTATGTGTGCACAATGTGCGGCAAAGCATTCAAACGACAAGACCACCTGTAAGTCAATCGTGACAACTAATTTGATAAATACTCCTAAATTAAATTTCTCTCATTTTTGTTTTGTAATAGCAATGGTCATATGTTGACACACCGCAATAAAAAACCGTACGAATGTAAAGCAGAGGGCTGTGGTAAAAGTTACTGTGATGCCAGATCATTACGACGACATACAGAAAATCATCATAGTTCCACAACGACAACAACATCAACAACACAAACAACAACATCAACTGGAGCAACAACAACAACGGCTGCAGTTAACAGTACAACAATGTCACCAGCACAGGGGCAGCATCTGGTGATGCAGCATCACCACATGGCTCTAGTTGTATTCAATATGCACCACCACCAACATCATCATCTACAATTGCAAGCAATACAAACGGCAAAAGTCAACTGCAACAGCTTTTAGCTAGCGAACCGGCAAAGGTATTATTTACTTTGCATTTGCAACAGAAATGTGACAGTACACAATCGATTTCTTAGCGTAAGAAATGTTATGATTTAGAAAGAAATCTATCCAGTAAATTATTTTTCCAAATGCAGACCGAACACAATTTATAATACTTAGAGAATATTGGGTGAAATTCGACAGTAATCCTAGTAATAATGTCGGAGAGAGCATTACGTTATTTTTCACCTGACTAGAGACAATCCATTTTAAATATAAAGTCATATATGTATGAAAAATTGTACAGTTTATGTCAATAGTCCAACCATATCTATGACAGTCATTTATACGTTGTAATATTTCAAAATGATTCTTTCTAGACATTGATACACACAGCCAAAAGTGGAAGATTAGAAGAAAAAACATTTCGGCTTTACTCTCTAAAATACAAATTCGTATATAAATTCATTTATCTTATAGGGTGATAATGGCAGCAATAATGATGGTCTCACTAAACAACAACTAGATCTAATCCATCAAATAATGGAACAAACACAACGGCAATCTCAATCAACTAGTAAAACAACAACAAAACCAACAACGAAACCGGCCAACAAAACACCAGTCAAAGTTCAAAGAGTATGGACGTCAACGGTAAGTTTAAAATTTCAATTTTATAGATGTGAAATTTCATATTAATTAAATCATTTGATTAGAATCAATAAGATAGAATAGTATTGGTATATACTAAATAATTCCACAAAGTCAATAGAATTGTCGATAGTTTAGTTTGGTTGAATGCGAACTTGCTTTTGTATAAATAGAATACGGACTATTGAACAAACGAATTCAATAATTACTCTATCGTCGAACCAAATTACACTGCCAATTAGTTCCGATGAAGGTTTACTTTATCCATATAAATGAATAAAGCATCAGAGCTTGAATTCTATAGTCAAACCGCATCACATACATCCTAATATTTGAAATTTCAAACAATACAATAATTACAATATATGAAATTCTTTGAATATTCGACTTATTTTTTTAGTCCCAAATATTTCAAAATGTATCGTTTTTTTTTAACAAAACAAGAATTTTTGTCTAAAATCAAATTCTTCCAAATGGCATTTCTTATTGTTGCAATTCAAAATATTCTCATACAATAAAAGATAAATTTGTTCCCAACTGAAAAACTTTCTTGTACGGTTCGATAATTATATCAAAAATAAACTAATTGTTATTTTTTAGCAAAAATTTCGAATTTTCCCTCTTTTCATGCTCTCAACTAAAACAAATAATTAGTGAAGTTTCTTGTAGTAGAACGACCGAGAGCAAACAACTAAATAGTAAAGGCGGATGGCACTGCAAGAACTTTTAATTTTCAATTTAAAATAAATACAACAAACTACTTTCCATGAGCATAGGATAGAGAAACAAAAATATTCACGACGAAGTTAGATGAAGAAATGACGAGTTCTGTTCAAGCGAAGACCAGCAACAAAATAAACAAAAAAGAAAAACATGCTGAAATAGGTGTCTACTACAACTTTTTCACAAGTTTCATAATTACTTTGGCCTGTCATTAATCACTTAAAATATCAACTGTAACTTTACTAATTGGAAATCGGCGGTTTTACCGCAAACTTGTTGGTTGGATTGTGAAAAATGAATTAATTCAACATTCGTACATGCACTCTCATACTACTTGAACACATTCAGAAACAAGTTTATCATTAGGAAAGAACCAAAATCAAGCCCAGAACCATCCAATTAGGGGAATGACATTGTGGAAATGAATACGTTTAAAATCGATCAAGTTTGTATATGTTAACGCTTTTCTCCAGTAAAGAATTTCTAATTAACAAATATAAACAAATCCAAAACACTTAGATTTTGAAAATAGCAGTAACAGTAGATTTCCTAAACGAAATAAAATTTACACAAAAAGATCGTTAAACATTTATACAAAGAAATACAAAAGATTATTGTAGTCGATGAGAAATAGAGATGCTATGTGAGAACTTGATGCCCTTCGCCCTTTGACAATACATTTACTAGATAAGATAGTTGATGATCAATCCAGATTTGAAGGGAACATCTATCTCGATCGTAATTAAAAAATCAACCAAAAATTAAACGATACGATCCATAAAATATTATTAGTTATTAAAAAATAACTGTTTGATAATTCCACAAAGATTTCGGTTATAATTTATTAAAATAGAATAATAAAACACATTTACAATCCGGTTATTACAGCCAATTGAAACTGTGGGGTGATCTCACCTTCTAAATTCATCCCCCTTTTATGATTTATCAAATTTAGTAGTCTGACCATCATATGATACTAAAGTGTAGGTACTCTGTTGTGTAACAAAGTGACTAATGTTTTCCATAAAATGGACCATTTCTGGACAAACTATTATTACTCCGTTTTCGGACAGGTAAAATTTATTATCAACACTTTCCTGAATTTCTAGCTAAAGGGCTATAAAGATATCTCTCCCCATTTCCACGTAACGATAACCATTAAGTCAATGTTACAATTATTTTTTTATCTATTTATAATTTGGATTTCTATTGAATAAAAATAGGAAAATTCCCATTTTATTGTGTAAATATACAATTGTTTATCTATTTACGATGATTAACGGTAATTCATTTTCTAATCATCTATTTTTCATTAATAATGCATACGCGTATATTTCTTTGTTTATTTCAATGTTAATTTAGGCGAGTTAATTAACAGAAAAAAATTCATTGAAGTCTTGTTTTAAATTTACGTACATACAGACGCAACAGACTTCATCAAACAAAACAAGTGGGAGCGCTACGAGTCCGCAGGCGAAAGTTACAACAACCACCCCATCAACATCCCCTGCTGCTAATGCATCGTCTGCTGGCACCATCGCCGCTGCCAATACCTCCACCACAACTAACAAAGCCGAACCAAAGCCGGTTGAATGTAATCTATGCCATAGAAAATTCAAAAATATCCCAGCCCTGAATGGTCATATGAGATTACATGGTGGCTATTTCAAAAAGGTATTTACTATTAAAGAATTTCACAATGTAAATTTGATATAATTAAGAATGAATTGATTTTCTCTTAGGATGCTGAAAACAAAAAGTGTGAGAAAAAGATGTTAACGGGCCACCTTTACAAACTGCCTCAGTGAGTGTTCGAGCTCTAATTGAGGAGAAAATCATTAATAAGAGGATTACAAATCCCCAATCATCGAACCATGCCAACGACAATGACAATACAAAATCATCAGCACCACCATTGTTTCCATTAACAGTGCATTCCTCTGTAAATTCAAATGATTTGGACACAAAAATCACGTCGTTTGTTGTTCCGGCACCGCCCCAACATACAACTGAAAAAGGTAGAAGACATTCCGATGCAGAGGCTTTCAATAATGCAACTCGATCAACGGTAACTACAACAACGACACAAACAACACCATCATCTACCAATCAATCAAGTACTCAACAAAAAGCTGAAGCTCTAGCTGATCTCATATTAAAACGAGATAAAGTCTCCGTCAAACGTACTACCTCTGATCCTGGACAATCGACATCGCAAATCATTCAATTCCAGTCGAATGATTCGTTCACATTAACTGGTGTTACTTATCAATCAGAAGATGGAGAATATTTATCGCCAAGTTTACAGGATGAAGTTTTTACACAAGTACAAGATACAATGCTTTTACAAGGAGTGGATCCCCATCAACTTGCCTCAATTCAATTCCAAACGGAAGATCTGCTCCAAAATCAAAGTGAACAACAATTACAAGATATCACTTTAGAGGATTATACAAATTTACAGGAAGCCGTTGTACAATCAAGTCATTCAGTTAATCAAGAATTACAAGCAGTTCTTGACTCGCCTTTACCTGAAAGTCTTGCTGAATTCAGTACGTTCCATTCAACAACAAATCTAGATATGGCATCGCCATCTTATCAAACACAATCACCTGCTCAGTATACGGGATCACCCCATGCATCTTTAACAGCTCAATCACCTTTACAAAGTCCTTTAATACGACACGATTCACCAGGTTTTGCATATCCTACACCACCTGCCAGTCATGAAGGGCAAAGCCCATGTTTTGGTCAAAATACCATTTTACCAATGGTATCACCCAAACAAGAATTCGGTCAAGTGATCGAACGAGGTGTTGATGAACCACCACAAGCTTCATCACCATTATCAGCAGCATTCTTCACATCAACCATGTCTAGTTCTGCTGCTGTTGAAGAAGCACTAGAAGAAGTCCTACCTGGCGAGAGTATCCCAAATGATATCTATCCATTAACAAATTCGCCAACACCACAATCTCCCTTATCAGTTGGTTTAACTCCAGTCCCATCACCATTATCCAATATTGTGAGTACATCTGTACCATCACCACATCATCCATCAACAACATTCACACCATCTACCAATAACGTGTCATTTCCAATGTCACCACATTTCACACTCCAATCCCAAATGATGCCTAATTCAGAAGATCCATTATTGTCGAGTAGTCCAAAAGATTTCGTAACAAGAAAGAAATTTGAATTTAATGGGGTTCCATTGAAAGTAATTAGTAATAATGGAATACTAGATTTGAACAGTTCGAATTTCGCTGGAATTCTTGTTGATACCAATGGTGAAATTAAATTTATTCAAACTGGTGGCAGTACATTACAAGCAAAGAATCTTCTTGTAACGAACACATCTTTAATACAAACAAACCAAGATGAGAAAGATCAGAGATTCCATAAAGTTTTAAAGACTGTTACAATACCAACGAAACAAATTATAACAAGGCCTAAAACAAACGATCATAAAAAGGATGATAACAACGATGTATTTCTTAGTCCTACAACGTATGTTAAAATTAGTATTTGTATTTTTTTAAATTAATCTAACAAGATCATGCATTATTATTAATTAAATTTTCAGAAAATTTATCAGAATCCCAGCGAGCCCAGTGAAAGTTTCTAGAAAACGACCTAGAACTGAACCATTACAACTTCCAGTTTTCCATCAATCGAAATTAAGGGCTACACGTAGTAAACCACAAGGATTCGCTCGTTATACACCACAACCAATTTTGAATCCACAACGGCCTAGTACTGGATTATATGCAAATTTAAAACCAAAATCAGGTAATTGTGTAACAGTTGAATTTGATTTGTAAAATAATTTGTTAAAATTCCAGATGAAGATTCCAGTAATTGGAACAGTGATCCAATTCCAGAAAGTGATTCCACACCACATATAAATGTGGGAACACAATTCCAATGCAATATTCCTCCTTTTACATCATCTCCTAATCGAAATAATCCAGAACCAACCTACGAGGATCTTCTATGGGATCCTGGTATTATCAACAACATCAATGATACTGAAGGTGATTATTATCATTGCATTAGTTGATTATTTCAATATTTCTTTTTATTGCTAATATAATTAATAAC
Organism: Meloe dianella; assembly: GCA_028455855.1. NCBI lineage: Eukaryota > Metazoa > Arthropoda > Insecta > Coleoptera > Meloidae > Meloe > Meloe dianella. The sequence continues at coordinate 7,607,151 of JAPTHL010000047.1, read as the reverse complement.
AAATAATAATAATAATTAAACCAGACCAAATTGTGCTGTCTATAGTTGAATTTAATTGCATTTATAACAAAATTATTGCTTGTTGTTTGAGCCACCCAGTGGCAATTTCAACAGGTTTGTGTTAGCATTGAATATGTGCAGTTGACATGTACTTGGAATTCGCGTGCTGTGCCGCAGTTCCTGGTGGTGGACGGAATAAAGAATACGCCATGCATTTGTTGCATCTCTGCGGTGGCAATATACATGTAAATATTACAACAAAAAATATATGAAAATTTCGACAAAAAAAATTATGTTAAAATCTATCATCTTGTTTAGGAAGCGATGTTAAAACTGATGCAACCCTCTCCAATTCTACCCTCAGACCATCCACTCTTAGGCTATTCGTACAATGAAAGTGATAAATGGACATTATCAGAAACTGAAATTTTCCATAGAGCTCTAATCAGATATGAAAAGGACTTTAACAGCATTGCCAAAGAAGTAATGATTTATCGTCGCTTTTTTTATGAACAATCCCCATGTTTTATTGATAATTTTTGTAGATTGGAACGAAAACAATCAAACAATGCGTACAGTTTTATTATATTTGGAAGAAGGTCTGTACTGATGAATATCGAAAATTGAAACATCTACGGGAACGAAGGAATAATCATTTGAAAGTAATGGAATCTGATATGGATGATAAACCTTATCCAGATGCGAAATTATTAGGGGTGAATATTGAAAATATTTCCATTTGCAGAAAATTTTATATTTATTCGTTGTAATTTCCTTTTCAAAACAGATTGTCGAAAGTGGTTCACCAATGCCAATCCAAGAAACCAGACATTTTTCTTGTGAATTTCCCGATTGTTCGGCTGTAAGTAATTTTCCAAATAATTTTTTATATTTTTTTGAACTTCAATTGAAATGTTGATGGCAGAGCTTCAATTCACGTGCCGCTTTGAATGGTCATATACGTATCCATGGTGGTACAGCCCGTCATTCACCTATACCAACGAATTTAAATTCGGATAAACGTGCGCCTATAGTAAGTTCATCTGTTTGTCATCCTGATTCATCTGAAGATTATCCTTGTAAGATATGCGGGAAGTAAGTGTTACTCCACAAATCAACAATAGAAATAAGACAGAAAAAGGTAAATGATCGGTGTGTTGCGTCCTCTGCTTACGTGCTAACACTATCGTTATGATTATTATTATTATTATTATTGTATATTTCTTACAACATCCAGTGAGCGGACTAAGGTATCTTTTTAGTTGTTCTTATTTTATTTATTTTTTTTGATTTCCAATTAGTTTTTCCAATTTTCATTATGCCAAACAAATATGTCTTTATATTTCTGACAAATGACTTCATAGATGAAGTCGTCAATTTCAATTTCATTCGATGTATATATTTAGCGATTATCGTAGCATGAATGATGCAATTTTATTATTAATATAATTACATAGTTTCCATCTTTGTTTTTGTTTTTTTTTTTGATTTGTGCAGCCAACTTTCTTGCTATACTGGAGAGTTCTATAGATCTCTGATAGTGGAATATTTTAGCCAAATTTTTATATTCAATATACATATTGCACGTGGGCATGTCACAACAAAAACATTTGAAACAAAAGCCGATCATCGAACAATACATGACTTGTTTCTGATAAAATCGCAAGAAAATCTATCTGTGTTATTTGAAATATTTGCTTTTACAAAATGCTTGACTGTATGACATTTCTATATGTAATTGAAATCAAGAAATTACCTTTACCACAGTATTGATTAAAATTACAGCAACATAAAAATGTCCATACAGTATGGAATGTATCAAAAATCATCATTCAACTCAATGTAATTCGAATCTAAGTAATGACAAAAGTATTGCCACTGGATTTATTTTTATTATTAAAATGATAAAAGGCCACTCCAAATAATGTGATCTTTAGCAAATTTTAATCGTGTCTTCTGATTTCTTGTCTTGTACTTTTCGAATATTCAAAATTGCAGAATTCTTGATATACTGTGAATCGATTTAGTTGGACACAATTTGTAATATTAATATAATGGTCACGGGCCATTGTAGTAATTATTTAACAATTGCTGCGGAATTCAATAGACGACAACTCTCAAATGAATGTCGTAATTTCCATTGTTATCCCAATAGTTGCATATGTTCTTTGTGGTCAACAATGTTTACGTATGAATTTGATTTTCATTAATGTTGCTATAATTTCGACCAATACTGTAGATTTGTTATAGACTTTTTGGCTGACTGCTTTTAAATTTAAAAAAAAGTAAAAACACAGACAGATATTTAATATTGAGCATGATTCGATTTTTCCATCTATTTGTTTTTCTATCAATAGGGTGTTTACAAAAATCAAAAGTCGTAGTGCCCATATGAAATCACATCGTCCACCGGATGCAGAACCGATAAAACGACGTGAAAAAGATCAACCAACTTCATGTACAAGTTTTGAACTTTCCGTGCCAAGCCCATATAGCACCTAGTAGTAATTGTAACAAAAACAAAACAAAAAAAAGACCTCCCGATAATCAATAATCAAACTAACACACACACACACACACATACAAATAAATCAAAACAATGATATACACAGAGATATTAAGGGCAATCAAAACTTTGTCAAATCAAAATTGTTTTTTTTAAAGAGAGTAATAATAATTATAATGAAATTAATTAATAAATAAATAAATAATAAGTAATTGTAATAATAATAATAATAGATAATAATAAGTTTTATTACATAGAAACAAAGAAAAAACATTTAAAAAAGACATGTGTAAATTTGAGGAATTTTAGCAAAGAAAAATTGTAGTGAAAATGGGAGAATATTGAAAATAGTTTAATTGTATAAAACAAAAACAAAACAAAAATAGTATTGCAATCCACATATTTAAACAGAGATTTATATTTATTATAGGGGTTGTGTTGCGTTACCGTTATCGTAACGTTAGTGCCTTTTCGAATGTCGAGTGAGACACTATTTACGCTTACGTTACTCAAAAACGAAAAAAACCCGTAACGTAATGCTCTACAATACCAAAATAATGTTTGGTATATCACAATAGTAGTAACATCTGTATTTATTATTAATATTGTTTAAACAAAAACATATGACGCTCATTCGTTTTTCTTTGATGTTATTGATGAGCAATAGAAATGATAACAACAACAACATATAAATATCATAATGGCCATAACTATACGTACTAGGAATACCAACAAGATCGTTACTATGTCGTCTCATGTTTAGGAATTTTGCTCAATTTTCCTTTATTATTTTGTCTATTTAGAATTATTAGGGAATTGATAATCAGTGGATTATGTCGAAATGGTTATTATATTAGTTTAATTATAATTTAAGGCAAAGTAATTGGTTTTTGTTGGATTTGTGTCAACCAAAATAAAAACAAAATCGGTATAAAGAAGATAAACGTACCGATCACCGTTTAACTCTGTGTTGTGATCTTTTTAAAAGTCTATTATTACTATGAATCTATTTATATTAAATATAATACTTAAATATAATAAAATATTTGTACATGTTATTGTATGTAATAATAATGAATTAGTTTAGAATGGTCACTGCTCGACTGGAGGTGTTTCCTGCATTGCATCATAATTACAATAATTATGATTATTGATAAGTAATAACAGAATAATTATAATGACAATCCATTTCTCATTTTATTCGTATATTTATGTATATTATTGGTGTTTTCATTGAGTGTCTGCAAGACGTTGACAAAAAACAATCTAGTTTATAAGTCGCTTATCAACCACCAAAAACAACCCTTTGATATTTAATATATTTTATATATATATATATATATATATATATATATATATATATATAGACGAAAAATGAGAAAATATCGATGTTTTCCAATTTACATCTCGCTCCAAAACATAAGTACGATCGGTGTACTCATATTTTAGAATGATTTTTTACATGCCTCTATGCTCAAACACCTCTTTGCGAGTATCATTGACCAAAACAGACTGGGCCACTTGGTGGATAGTCTAGGTATCAGGTGCTCAGACCTATCAATTAACTGTTGTTATAATAATAATAATAATAATATTTAATGTACCTATCCAGAATTGACAGGCATTTTTTGTTATTATTTTCGTTTCATGATTTCCAGCTCAAATCTCATTCAACTTTTTAACTATGTAGGTAATCATTAAAATAAATCTCGTCATTGGTTTTGCTCAACTTCTAAATTCTCATTGAATATGAATGAAATAAAAAAGAATTAATTAATTAATAAATAAATAAATAAATAAATAAACGATTGAAAATTGTTAGTGAAAGGCTCAGGTTACTTTTTTTGCAAAACGATCTAGGGCAATTAGGTGCGAGGATAACGGGAAATCGGTCGAAATTACACAGTAATTTTGATAACTCTAGTCACTTTTGAGATTTGTGCTTGTAATTGACGACTATTTTTACACTGAGAAGTTGGCCAATCCAAATATATTCAAGAACGTGTACTGAGATCAGCGCCTAGTTGCCCCTGTGCCAAATTGTCTTCCAGCACAGCTGTACCATCACAGTTTGTCGAGTCCGTTTTGCAAACCCATATCAATCTGATTTTTACGATATTTAATATACACATACGAAAATTACACTAAATACGGCCTAATAAAAATAAAATTAATTAATTAATTAAAACCAAAAAAAAACGTATTTAATAATGTAGACGTACTTATAGATATAAATTTTGAGAGACAAAAAAAAGAAGCATTTACTTGTGATACTGTTAAATGTACGAAATGTCTGTCAGTTCAATTAGTTTAAATAATAATAATAACAATAATAATAGTAATAAACAAATTTTTGTGTTAAACATATATATATGTGACTTGACACTAAATCTTTTCTGTGTGATTTGAGAACAATCATTCTTGTAAATTACAAATAAACACAAAAAAAATGACGAAAATTGCTGTGGTCTTTCAAAAGAAAATTTTATAGAAAAGAAGACGAAAAACCCAAGAGATTCAATTTAAAAATTCTTCTAAAATTTAGTTTTCCATTGTTTTGTACCAAAAAGGTCAACAGCATATTTTCTTGCTCCTTATTTTTATCTCTTAGAGAACCATCGAAAAATCACCAAGATGATTTGAAATAATAAAATAAATATATATGAAAAAATAATAATTATTTAATAAAGATTTTGCATAAATGTGTGCCTGTATTTTCAAAAACAAAACTTTAAGAAAAAAAGAAAGAAAATTTCATTTGTGCCAACATTGGAATATCATAAAAATAGTTGAGCTTAGTAAAAGTGTCATGTAACATATTTTTAGTATAAAATGCTTGTATATTTGTAAATAGGCTAATAACAAATTACCCTTAATCTTTATAGAGCAATTCTAAGTCGATAGTGAAACCCTATTGTTGGCTCAGAATTTGTTGGTTGTTCATTTATTTTGTTTCTTCTGTTTGTCCTCTTTTGTAAATGTTTCATTCGATAGATTTGCGCCAAAATATTTAAATAATAACCAAATTGTTTAACCCCATTGCATCGCTATGCATTACATTTGTAGAGGGGACGTGTAGTATGCAATAAGCTATACATAAAAAATTATCTCTATGTATCGTTAAAGAAAAAAAATGCACTTTCTGTTTCTCCAAAAACATAAGTAATCCGTTTTATGTACAACTACAAAACTCCCTGCTCTCCTCCTGTGAAATTGAAGCTAATTTCGCAATTAATTATAATAAAAATGAACCGTTCCCTATCCGTACCTGACATTAACATTTTCCATTCGTTGTTATTATAATTAATAATTGATACTATTTCGTTCACATATCGCACTTGTTCTCGTCAATCTTCTACTCCCTGTCTCCTTCTCTCACACGTAATGTTTCTTTGAATTCTCCTAGAGTTGAGTGAGTCACTTTTCATTAAAATATTCCTTGTTAAATATAATTAGTGTCATATTTTACATTTATGATGTCTCAATGAAAACGTTAAGAGAGAATTATATATATATTAATACAGAAAAAATAAGAATGTTGTGCTCATTTTATATCAGAATAATTACAAATAAAAAAATTGAAAAAAAAACGAAAACCTATGATTAAATAAGAGAAAGATTTGTAAATCATTAATCTCAAATGTCAATACTTGTAGCTCAAACTTTTTATATTTTTTTCAAATCCAAATAAAATACAAACTTTGTAGATTTGATGACCGTATGTGTCGTCATGACAGTGTGTTCATAATTTGAGATTTTGTGGCAATGTTATGTTTGGAATTCCAAAAATTGATGTGTATTTCTAGTTATAGTATCAAAGACAGAGAGTCTCATCAACAACAATTCCTCTTATCATCATCAATTTTAGACAATCCTTTTGTTGGTCAACCATGATAATAATAACAACAATGATAATACACATAACAGCCTCAAAATCTTAATATTGTAAAAAAAAGAATTAAAGGAATTAATATTAGTAGAACAAATACTATTATATGCGTTTGTATAATTGTAATCCAAGTTTTCTATCTTGTGTTATAAAAATAATTAATAATTGTTTTGTTTGACTGTTTTAAAAAGTTATTTGTTGTTAAATTCTGTCCAAATATTTCCAAACGTATGTTTAAAAAAAAGTGTATATGTATATACTTGTATTATTGTATGCACAATTAAATATGGCGTTGTAATTATAAATTGTCATTATTCGAATATAACAACAACAGAAATACCTGGACGATTAAAAAAAAAGAATAATCGGACAATGGACAATCATGCGAATCAATCAAACATCATTTGGAAGTAATTTTATTGTAATCGTTATTCCTTATCAATCAGATTCGCTTTTAAACTCTTTAACGCCATTTGTAAAGCACCCTCTTTAGTTCGATTACCACCAATGAAGCCTGTCGCATGACAAAATATACAATCGGGAATTCCTGCTACTTCTGATAATTTATCATCACGTACACCCCGCCAATCTTTATGTAGAAATACGCTAATAATAACGATAATTAATTGAAATGTTTGTTGATATTATCAATTACTTACCGACAGACAAAACTATCCGGTTGTATTGGGATTGCTTGTACACGCCACGAATCATTCTGATCGTGAAATATGGCAAATTTGATTTGATCAACAATATTCAGTTCTTCTTCAAGTGCAAATAAATGATCTTTCCATGGACAACGTTCTTCTAATAGCATTAATTCACCAGATTCATGTATTTGTTGACGTGTTTGAATTGAATTACGTACAATTTGTCTAGCCGGCCACCAAATTGTTGCTGCCTAATTATATTATTATTATTATTATTATTATATAGTAAATAAAATAACTATTTAATTTGTTATTTACTTCAATTACGCGCTCTTTAAATTCACTACCAGCTAATTTCATTGCTTTTTCAAATAATTCATCTGTTGATTCTTGATTAGGTGAATTCCATTCAGGATTTAAACGGTGAATACGTGCACTCAAATTCGTATTGATTCGATATCTAGGTTTCCCATCCGGATACATTGGAACACCATTATCAATAGCATCTAATTCTTCAACAAAACCCTCATAAATATACAAAAATATTTTACTTAAAGTATCCGGTGATAGTACTGTTAGTAAATTGTTGTTTTTCAAAATTTCAGATATCACTTCTAAACCAAAATGGGCATAAACTAAACCAGCTGAGCTTAATCTTAAATAAAATACAAATAAATTATAATAAATAATTGTATAAAACAAAATAATTATTGGTTGGCTACTACTTGATCAGTTTGTTTTTAGCTAAATCCGGTCGAACTGTTGATAAACTCTCATCAAAACCTCGTTGATGATGATCGTAACGATACGTTTTTGGATTATAAACACCACCAATATCAACTACAACATCACAAGTATCTAAAATCTATAAAACAAAATACCATTAGGGTCAGCGTTTAATCATAAAAGTGAAAAGTATGAATTACAGCTATATCCCGTGTACGACAAATCTCTGCACAACTATATTGAGGTAATTGTTTCAACATATAACAAGCTAATGCTTCATCACAATGAAACACACCATTATGTGTACCAATTTTCTGTATAAATTTGGGATTCTTACTATTTGTTGCCATTGTTAAAAAACTGAAAGGGAATTACACAAGTGTTAATGAATTTGTGTTGAATTAACTGCAAGTACGTACCCGTGCCAAACTGTTAATACAGAACGAGAGCCTCTTTGCAACAATCTGGTGCTCATGTGAGTGAAATTGTTCACGTTGAAATCCATATACAATAAGGGTGAAATTGCCATAAAACGCGCAGAAAATTTTTGGTAACCCAACCGAGTCAAGTTTCATTTCCGGGACCCACATAACCAGGTTTATATGTATGGTATGTTGACGATTGCGCGCGCACGTCATGTAACAGTGTACAACCATTGAATGTTGCCATATTGCCATTGTATAGTATTTCTGTGGTTCCATTAAAATGTAATTTCGAAAACATTAAAAACATGGGACCTATCAATTACCATAATTTGGAATTTCTAATTAGGCAAACTATTGTTATAATGGATCCGAATATTTTTTAATTGCATGTAAAATAAACGACGTTGCGGGGCCATAAAAGCGCGGGGCCCGTGTCGAAACAAATAATATATTTCTATATCATTTGTTTGGATTGTATTTTTTTAACATCTGTAAAATAAATTTATCAAAAAGCTTCAAATTTGCTTTTTTCTCCTTAAAACATAAATTAAGTACACATGAAAATAAAAAACGATGCAGCTCTCAAAGGAATTAAATCTACCCAAATGTGCTTCTACGTTGCAATGATTCTACTTCACACTTTTGCCATAAATCAATCAATAATTACCACAAAACATTCTGTAGTCGGTACTTTTACCCCAAAAACTAACTCAATAAAAAACAAACCATTATCAATGAAATTAATAAGGAGAGAATTGAAACAATTGACAATGATTAATTATTTATTTTATTATTCATAGAAAAAAATTTAATACATAAAAAAACTTCAATGAATGGAAAGAACAATTAGACATGCACCATGTGTTGTGGTTACTATTGTGGTTACTATTGTAGTTACTGTTGTCTTTAATATTCATCATCACCTTCGCCTTCACCATCATTAGAGTCCATGCCAACTTCTTCATAATCTTTTTCTAAAGCAGCCATATCTTCGCGTGCTTCAGAGAACTCACCTTCCTCCATACCTTCACCAACATACCAATGAACAAATGCACGTTTAGCATACATTAAATCGAATTTGTGATCAAGACGTGCCCATGCTTCAGCAATTGCTGTTGTATTTGATAACATACAAACAGCACGTTGTACCTTAGCTAAATCACTACCAGGCACAACAGTTGGTGGTTGATAATTAATACCAATTTTGAAGCCAGTTGGACACCAATCAACAAATTGTATTGAACGTTTATTTTTAATTGTTGTAATTGCAGAATTTACATCTTTTGGTACAACATCACCACGATATAACATACAACATGCCATATATTTACCATGACGTGGATCACATTTTACCATTTGATTGGCTGGTTCGAAACAAGCATTAGTAATATCAGCAACTGATATTTGTTCATGGTATGCCCTTTCAGCGGAAATTACTGGTGCATAAGAAACAAGTGGGAAATGGATACGTGGATATGGTACCAAATTTGTTTGGAATTCAGTTAGATCAACATTAAGGGCACCATCAAATCGTAAACTAGCTGTAATAGACGATACAATTTGACTAATTAAACGATTCAAATTGGTATAACCAGGACGTTCAATATCTAAACTACGACAACAAATATCATAAATGGCTTCATTATCTACCATAAATGCACAATCTGAATGTTCTAATGTTGTGTGTGTTGTTAAAATTGAATTGTATGGTTCAACAACAGCAGTAGATATATGTGGGGCTGGATATACAGCAAATTCAAGCTTTGATTTTTTACCATAATCAACCGACAATCGTTCCATTAATAACGATGTAAATCCAGAACCAGTACCACCACCAAACGAGTGGAAAAGAAGGAAACCTTGCAAACCGGTACATTGGTCAGCCAATTTTCGTATACGATCCAATACAACATCGATAATTTCTTTGCCAACTGTATAGTGCCCACGCGCATAATTATTAGCGGCATCTTCTTTACCAGTAATCAACTGTTCGGGGTGGAATAATTGGCGGTATGTGCCATTACGTACTTCATCAACAACAGTTGGTTCTAAATCAACAAACACAGTACGGGGTACATATTTTCCGGCACTAGTTTCACAAAAGAATGTATTGAAACTATCATCTCCACCACCGGCTGTTTTATCGGATGGCATTTGACCATCAGGTTGGATGCCATGCTCCAAACAATACAATTCCCAGCATGAGTTACCTATCTGGACGCCGGCTTGACCCACATGTATTGAAATACATTCACGCTACAACCGTAAACAAGTTAATTAATTAATTAGAAGATAATTAATTCACTGATTGACAATGATAATTTCTAATATAAAATTAGTCATAGGATATTTTTAAATAATAACGGAAATTATTTAAATTAGCAGGCCGCCATCTTGCCGGTGACCACATTTTCACAAAACGACAATTTTCTATTGAAATATCCCATCAATTTTTATTGAAATTAGATGAAATTATTAAAGAAACACTTACCATATTGCTGATATAAATTTAATTGAATTAATACACACAAAAATAAATTGACTTAAAAGTAGATTGACGTTTGACGTATGAGAACAGCAGCTACCCTTCTGACAAGTCTCACTTAACTGAATTTTATGTTTATTTTGCCGTTACCATAGGTTATTCGCTATTTTTTTTTCTTTCGGATAACGTCTCCGTAAGTCAATATTTTTATGATAATTTAATTAACAATTACGGGGGCTTCGTTCACCCACTCCCATGTTAGATCAGCCTCTCTACATAGACTATTTATGGTAGTTGTCCATGATTCGGTACCACAAACATTCTATTTTATGGCAATTACACTGATTGCAATATGGCTGTGTATCGCATGTATTGCTGGTTGTACACATTTAGGCGGTAACGTTTATTTTTCTCTCCCGCAGGCCCAATTCTACCCCATTGATTTTCCAATGGTATATAAATACATTTTATTATATAAATAACAATAACAAGATAATAAATTTGCATAAAATGCCATTAGAAACCACGAACTCTTCGTACTGCCGCATCCTCATCATGAGGTGACATAATTTGATATTGGCTAAATTCCATTGTGAACGATGCTGTACCAGATGAAACAGTTCTTAATGTTGTTGAATATCCTAAAATCTCAACTAATGGAATATGTGCTGTAATTACCTTAAAATACAGAAATCAAAATAAGACATTATAAATGAAGAACTTTGTATTTTCATAAATACTTTTGTATTTCCCCGTATTGTCACATTTCCAATTTCAGATCGTCGCCGTGATAAATCAGCCATAATTGCCGATAAATACTCATCTGGTGTTACAATTTCAACAAACATTAATGGTTCTAAAACGTTCGTTTTTGATTGATTTAACAACTAAAATCATATCATCATTATTATGATTATCAAATTAGAAACGATCAAATTTACTTTTTGTACAAGTTGTGTAACAGTTGCTGTAATCATTGTTTCACTTGTACCTCTGCCAACTTCAAAATGATGCAACATAATCACACAATTAATAATTGGTGCACCAATTTTCGGTCCATGTGCTAAACCAACTTGTACACCATGTTTTATAGCTAATAAATGTTTTGGATATATTGTAGCAAGATTACTTGCAGCTTCCGATGTTTTATCTAATTTCAATACATCATTGATTTGTGTTGATTTATTTGTTGGTATTAAAGATAATTTAATATTGATCATTTGTTTTGAATTACCAATTTTCGTATCAATTGTTAATATATCTGTTATTTTATCAATTGGTGATTCTCTATATGAAATTTGCAATGTGCCTAATTCAGCTTCGATTTTATATTCTTTTAAAATGCGATCTTTTATTATTTCCAAATGTAATTCACCCATACCAGATAATACAGTTTGGCCAGTTTCAACATCATATTCAACACGCAAACTGGGATCTTCACGTTGCAATTCATTTAATGCTTGTTCTAAAGCCGATTGATATGCCAAACTAGGTGGTTCAATTGAACAGAAAAATACCGGTTCAGGTATACGTTGGCCATTAATAAATAAATTTTCAACATTATCCTGTTCTAAACTATTGTATTTATTTGAGGCGAATTTCAACATTTTATTTTTCGCTTTTTGTGCTGCCGCTTGTGTATCTGTTAATAAATCACCTGATATTGTTTTCTACAACAATAAAAAAGTCTTATAAGAATCATCAAATTTATTATTGGCATAATACCTTTAATCCGGAAACTACTGCAATATTCCCGTTAGTTACAACATCAACATCTTTAAAATCATCAGCGTATGCTATATATAGCCTTCCGGATTGTTCAGTTTGATTTTGTTGGATATTGAATAGTTTTTGTCCTTTTGTGAATTTTCCATTGTAAATACGAAAGAAACTTAATGGTCCCTTTTGTTTGTCATGTTTAATTTTGAATGCACGTGCACACAAATTCTCCTCAAAACATACAAAATGACCGTTACGTTGATTTGGTGATGGTAAATACAATATAATAGAATCCATCAATGGCTGTATACCAATATTCTTATAAGCACTGCCCATTAAAACTGGCACTGCTTGCTTAAATAAACAAATAATTAACACTTTTGTTTGTTCCATTGTTTAAAAAAAAACAAACAATTTAAATTACTTGATTTAAAGTAACATTACGTATTGCTTTACAAACATCAATAATTGATATTTCATCTAATGATTCAGTTGATATGATGTGATTAGCTAATTCATCATTAAATCCAGATAATTGATCAACAACATTAGCACGTGCTAATCTAACTTGATGATATAAATCACCATCATTTTCTTCATTTATTTCATTTTTGATAAATCCTCTAACATCATTATTATTATTATTATAGATAAGTTTCTCCATTGTAATAATATCGACAACACCTATAAATATTCCTCTATTATCAATTAATGGCATTTGTAATTTGATTACAGGCATTTGTAATTTATCTTCAATTGTTTTACAACTACTATCGAAATTTGCATCTTGCCTATCCATTTTATTGATAAACACAATACGGGGTATATTATAACGATCAGCTTGTCGCCATACAGTTAATGTTTGTGCTTCAACACCAGCTGAACCATCCAAAACAACAATACAACCATCTAAAACATTTAATGTTTGTTCCACTTCCATTGTGAAATCAATATGACCTGGTGTATCAATTAAATTAAATTGATTATTTTTCCAATGAAACGTGATTGCCGCCGATGTTATTGTTATACCACGTTCACGTTCCTGTTCCATATAATCAGTGACTGTATTACCATGATGTACTTCACCCATTTGATTTATTATACCTGAATAGTACAACATACGTTCTGTTGTTGTTGTTTTACCTTAAAAGATAATCATAATGTATATAGAAAACTGTATTTAGAGGAAATTGAAAATACCAGCATCAATATGAGCCAAAATTCCAATATTTCTAATCTTATCAATTTCAACATTTTGTAAAATTTTCTTTGTATTACTATAAAATCTTGATTGTTGACAATTTACGAACTTTGATATATATTTGATTCGATATAATATACACATATTTTATTAAGGTTTGTTGCGTTTAATTAATTAACTATCTAATTAACCTTAAAATTGATCAATTATTAATAAATAGCAATGAAATTAGGTACAATTCGGCATCGATTTCAATGATCGTTAATAGATGACACTATTATAATAGGCAATTTTCCGATGTTATTAACATATTAATCGATTTGAATTAAAATATTTACTAATTTTCTGGAATATTTGAATTAATGGCGTTTTAAAAGTGCATGATATTATTTTTGAGACGCTTATTTTATTAAATTTGTTTTTATTCGGTAAGATTGGTATTTATGGAACGTAACTAACTTCATAGTTATTCAAAATTGTGTTATTGTTCCCTACATAAATAATGAGTAATTTCTAAATTTAAATCCAATAATTCAAGTGACATCATTTATAAATCAATTAAATAAATAAAAATGTAACACTCCGATAATATTCAGTAATAAATATACAAGAATAATGGATACACGTTCACCATTAACGAGTATATTTAGTGTCTTAGGTGGTTTACCACAGGGCCATGATAAACCAGTAAAACATGCCCTATATAATGCCGTTGCATTATTGTTATTGTTTTTATGTTGTGCAGCAACATGGGCATTATATGTAATATTAGAACCATTCATAAAGCCATTAATATGGGCATTATTGGTTGGTTCAGTTCTACATCCATTAAAACGTTCATTGCGTGATCGTTTTCAAATATGGTTTGAAAATTTAGATAATACAAATACACCAGTTATATTCGGCGTATTATTATTACCAATTAATATAATTAATGATCTCTCAGATTTTATTGGTGATCAATTATTGAAATATGCTAAAATTATAATTGTTACAACCATTGCAATACCGACAATTTTATTAATTTACAATTATACACCAAGTCTTATTATTTGCTTGTTTTATAAATTATATGTATGTTTATTTGCTTGTATTAATTTCCTATTAGAACAAACAACACTAATACTTGTAAGTATTAATTTATGAATTCTTGTTATTTTCAAATGATTTGTTTTGTAATTGTTTTAGTTATTGGTGATTTTAATCGGTTATGTGTCTCTAGTGTTTCTCGTATGGAAACCGGAGAATAATACAAAATTCCATTATAGTTCAATTGTTATCTGGTTATTTATATCTGGATGTGTTGCCCATCAAATTGGACGATTTCAAATACCAGTATTTCTATTCATTCAAACAATATTTTTCGGCGGCTTCTTATCAGAAGTTTACGATATTTATAATCATTTGAATGCTGAAGGACATACAATCACATTTATAGAAGCATTATCATTAGTTTTCCATGAAAGACCGGCTGATAATTCTGAAGAGATCAATGTGAAACATCAAACATCAACTGATAATAATGTGAATACAGTGAATAGCGATGTGGAAATTGTGAAATGTAATGAAAACATTACAAATAGAAAAAAACCAGATCCATGGCAATTAGAATTGTTTGATGATAATAAACAAAAATCTGATCCAAATACAGGTGTATTAATAACAAATAGTGGTATACATGTGATAAAACCACCAGAATTGAAACGTTCATTATCACAACCGCACATATTCCAAACGAAACGTTTGAATTTATTAAAACGACGATTCAGTATCAAATATGACAGTCAAACATCAATTAATAATGAGAATTATGAGAGTACATTTTATTTGTATTTAGTTTTATGGTGTTGTATAATTATGTTATTCTGGAAAAATTTATTTCTGTTACCATTATTACTATTGCCGATATTATTTTATTGTTTAAAACATATTGGAAGTTATTTTGGTATATGGACTTGGTTCTATGACAAATTCAATTTAATTTTAACAAATCTGTTGAATTGGTTAAGTGAACGTCATGATGCTCTTGTACCTGTACCAGTACGTGGTCTTTATCGTATAATTTATAAAGTAAATATTTTATTAAAGACAAACATCAAAGACAGTATTGATACAGTTGCCAGTTGTGTTGTTATTTTTGGTTTAATCATATTTCTAACGTGTGCATCAATTTTTATTGTTTTCCAAGTAAATACGATTTATTCCCACTGTGATTATTATTATTGATGAATTGTTGTTGTTTTAGATTTATACGGAAGCTATAATGATGGTACAAATGACAAGTAATGTGATAAATCAAACAGTTGTCCATAATCCTGAATTGCGACAATTATTACCACCAACATGGGATGATACAGTTGATTCATTATTAGATAATGCTTATCAATATGGTAGAGAAGGTATATCAAAAGCTGTCAAAAGTATGATGGTTGATGTTGATACGAAAAAATCAGAGAAATTAGAAAATCAAATCTTAGAATTATGGGATCGTTTATATCAATCATGGATGGCAAATGATAATGATGATAAAAATGGACCGAAAGTTACATCAGATGCTGTACGTATATCGTGGGAGAATTTTTTAAATGATATACAAAAATCACCAGGTAAGTTATTCGAATTCTTTTATATTATTAAATGTGTAACGGTCCTAAAGTCACGGTATCATTTAAAAAAAAATGGTAATATTGGTGATCAGTTCTATTTCGTCTCCACTATATGGACGAAATTCTGTAGTATTTCGTGACAACAGGTGCTTGTCATTTCTGATATTATACCAAACTAGATGTTCAGTTCGTGAATTGTATTGTGTTATCAACTGTTGCATTGTACCTTGTTTTTCCTTGTTTGCACTCTACTTGGTCTTCTTGTTGGTGTTAATATTTTAAAGTTATCGTGACTTTTGTTCTCTCCTGCAATTATACGATTGTCATATTTTAGAAATGTTCAACATAAATGGCATTATGGATTTTGCTAAACAAAATATAGGAATGTTAATGTCGCTATTAGAATCTGTTTGGTCGATTATTATAAGTAATGTAGGTCTAGTTTTAAGTTCATTCAGTACATTCGTTTCGATAGTATTAGGTGGAGGTACTGCTGTTTTGAATTTCATCTTGAATGTGGTAAATTTTAGAATGATTTATGCATTTCTTCCGTCTTCTCTATTAATTGGAATACAATTTTCTCTATAGATTGTTTTCCTGACAACTTTATTCTATCTTCTAAGTTCTAGTGGTGATTTATATAAGCCTGTAGAATTATTAACAAATTTTTCAACAAGTGGTCGCCGTTTTGGACATGCTTTAGAAGCTGCCATCAATAGTGTATTCGCTGCATCATTCAAAATGGCTGTATTTTATGGCTTATGGACGTGGTTTATCCATAATTTATTTAACGTAAAGATAGTTTATCTACCATCGGCATTCGCAACAATCTTAGGTGCTGTACCATTTCTTGGTACATATTGGGCATGTTTACCAGCTGTTTTAGATTTATGGTTAGCACAAGATCGTGGTATAGAAGCGATATTGTTTGCTATATTCCAATTTCTACCAATATCATTTGTTGATACGGCTATTTACAAAGAAATCAAAGGGTAAAATTGTTGTTATCTTTAATATTGTTGAATTTATTTAAAATTCCGTTTCTTTTCTCTATATTAACAGTGGACATCCGTATCTTACGGGTTTAGCACTAGCTGGTGGAATTTTCTGTTTAGGCGTTGAAGGTGCTATTATTGGGCCATTACTATTATGTGGTCTTTATGTTGCTATCGATTTGTCTTCAAATTTATTTAAAGAATCACCAACAGGGGAATCATTAAATCTCCATCTACAATTACAGGAGCGATAAAAATCAATTTCTTCCTTCAAAAAAAAAAAATTGAAAAACGCTCTGCACTAACGCTTTAATTATTAATATTTTTTTTATTTATTTTTTTAGAAAAGCACTGCGCTGTGTACTTGAAATATTTATTTATTGTTGCTAAATTTTTTCATGTTGCTGATAATAAAAGTTTAAATGTTAATTATTTTACTATAATAGAATCCTTGATGAATCCTAGTAAACGATTACAATATTATACAAAAAATTACCTGTTACATTATAATGGTTTGATAAAAAATATTTGTAAATAATTAAACTATATATAAATGATCCAAGTATAAAAATAATTTACCATAATTCACTAGCTGATATTTTATTGATAAAGCAGTCTTTAAAACCGTGTAATGATATTTTCGATTGAAACCAGAATTCTTCTTTATCTTCAGTTATTGTTGGTGAGGAACGCGTGTCGATTATATTATGTGATAATTCTTGTTCATCATCACTAAAAATCTCTAAATGACCACAACAATTATATTTTTGATTTTTATCAATATTCAAATTAACGATAAAGCGTTTCGTATTGAAATTGAATATTAAAGGTTTACAAGGCAGGAAAATCGTATCATTTCCTAATATTGTTTCTATATTTTTTGTTGTCTTTAAAAATAGATGAAAATTTGTACATGATAAGATTGATGCATTCGTTGTTGATTCTATCCATGTTTCTGATAAGAAAATTTTCCTAAAACAACATAGTCTATTATAATTATTATCAGTGATATCGATCAAAGAAAATGTGCGTACCTTAAGACTTTATGTTGGTTTTTCTTGCATTCTAATAGATGATATTTTTCCAAATGTCCATCTACCACATGATTCAATCGAATACTGAATACTTCTTTAGGACAAATCGATGTTGTCCCCAGAACAAATAAAATTTCACTAATCACACAATTATCTGTTAATAATTGAAATACATCACAAATATTCAACATTAATATCTTGATATTATCATAAAAATTCGATACAATACGATAATGATTTGTTATGTTGAAATTTGTAATTTGTTTATGAATTTTCGTATTTGATCGTTTTCTATCAATTACAGTTTTTAAACGATTAAACGTGTAAGGTATTTGTGAACGTTGATATAATAAATTCATTAAAATTTCATTAATTATAGTTGCACACGAAAGTGAGGTTAGAACTAAATCATCACTTATATCCACACTAATTTCTGGGATTTCCGATTTTTTTTCGATTTGTTTCGTTTTCATTCTATTGTTTTTCGTTGTTTTCGTTAAAAACATTAATGTTTCAGTCAAAATTAATTAGAGAAAATTTAAAAAATTCTAATTAACTGTCAAAATTCAAACAAAAAAAAAACAAAAACGGAAAATCAGTTTAGCCAACAAATTATAATGAAAACGCCTAAATTATTTAATGTTAAATAAAAAGAAAACTTATTAACTAATTTATTAACAAACAAAGTTTCATCAAGATTCAAATCTCAAATTGTTGTAATTATTAATAAATATATATTTAAATAATATATTAATTAAGAAAGCACAACTTATGTTGGTTAACTTGCTTAGTCCGCAATGCGCGGGAGATTCAATTTAACCACATTTCGATAGAACGTCCCATTAATATGTGCCCCCACATAAAACAAAACAGAAAACTAATTTTAATGAACATCTGTGCAAACTATACAGAGTATGAAATATGACGTAAATATATCAAAATCTTATTGACATGGCCATTGTTGAGTTGGTCCACAATTCAATATCGATTGTTGTAATAATTGTCGACAAACATATGGACAATTTGGACTTTGCCAACATTCATTTGGATTGTTTGCACCACACGAATAACATGGATGACAGCCTAGAAATCCATCGATTAAACACATAATGTCAACAATTACAAATTCTTACCTATTGGAAGACTAGTTGGAGGAATTGGTCGTGGATTAATGATTTGCGGTGGTGGCATAATTGGTTGTGAGCATGGTGAATAAGGAGGATTATTTTGACAACCAACTGGATATTGATGTCTGTTCTCTGTTTGTATTATAATCGGTGAGTAACACATGGGACCACAAACGGTATATCTATGTTGGCGACATTTCGGTTTACCTTCATCATCAAAATAACACTGCCTTTGACCCATTATTTTACAACATGGTAATTGGCTACCAGATTTATTAACATATATAGAATCATGATTAGTATTTGTTGAATTAACATTAACTATAATTGGTGGTGATGGTTGTTGTATAATTGGTGAAGGAGGGTAATATCCTCTACTGCCATTATTAACAATTGCAATATTGTTAATGTTTGTTGTATTCACAAATATTGGTGTTGTTATATTATTAATATTATGTACAACATTATTAAGATTTATATATGTTGTTAAATTAACCAAATTATTTGTTGTTATATTTGGTATAATTGTTTGTTGTCCTGGTAAATCAATAATAATTGGTTCTTGATTTGATGGTGGTAATGGCATTATAGGTTCAGGTTTAATTGTTTCTATTGGACAACGTGTTTCTTGGCAATTTTCTCTACAATTTGTTTGTATTCCCAGTGAACATGGTCGTTTTTGACATGTTCTTGCACAATTCTTTCGACAATTTCTTGTACGACATCCTGACGAACATTTTTGAACACATGAATTTGTACATAATTCAAGTTCTTCATATTCACAATCAACATCATTATCATCACAATCATTATTATTACATAATTCATCACATTGTCGATTGTAACATTTCGATGTTGTTAATTGAAAAATAATTACAAATAGAACACAAAATAGTAAAATTCTCATTTTATAGGTATAAGAGAAATTTATTAACGCCAACAAAACTACATGAATAATGACTATGTAATGATCTATATTCGTATTTTTATACTTTTATCAGTATTTTTTTTTAAACTAATTTTATATTTTGATTATAATTTAACATCAATTACAATGTTGGATTTCGCAAGAGAATCTATATTTTTACTAAATAATTTTTATACATATATTTATGTGGATAGTTTGTTATAAAAACGTTGAAATAACCAGAAATCAACGATCATTCATAAGAAATGTTATATTTTTTTATGTTATTAATGACCTTCTCTTCGCAAAGTTCATAGATTATCTGTAATATTGGATATGAATATATTTTTAAAACGCCTCAGGGTCGTCTATTGGCGTTCAATTGGGATATGGTATGGCCACAGATCTGTGTTGATCCAGTAGGGAAAAAACCTATTATAACTATATTCTTTTCACATATTTTCCCCTATCATCCAGTCAATCTATGCACACTTAATTGGTTTAGGAATAGAGCTACAGAGCTATTTGAATTTAATTTTTTCTTCCCATTAAAACGAGCAACTTTTCAAAAATTTTACACAATTCCAAATGCAACATTTATTTGATATTTACTAAATAAATACATACTCCTATTTCACAACATTTGTATTCTACTAAAAAAAAAGTAACATGTGATAAAATCGTCAAAACGTGAAGAAGGTTCATTCAAACTTGAAAAAATCAACAATACTATCGATTATTAAATTTACATTAAAAGGAATAATAATAATAGTAATAATAAAAAAGGGGAGGACTGATAAGAATATTACCATATCGTGCAACTTATGTGAAATGCAATAGAAGATTCACAATCCTCAAGGTAAGATATGAGAAAGTCTTCAACATTACGACAATACTTCATTCTATTTGTAGATGAAATTTCTGATAATTAGCTCTTTTGTATTATCTATATTCATTGTTAATGGTTTACAAGTGAATCGTAAACAGAATTTCTGCCAAATCGATCGTTGTTTAACATGTCTTGGACGATATTGTACAACAACATGTCGCGGCCTAAATTGTCGAGATTGTCCAATTGGTGATTGTTGTAATGGCACTAATTGCAATATATGTCGCGGTAATACATGTTGTAATGATTTAGAATGTAACGATTGTGTACGAAATTGTTTAGAAACGTGCCAGAATCAAACCACATGTCATTATGGATGTTTTAAAAAGTGTGTAACAGAAGAAGAATTCGACAAAGTGAGTATTCTCGTGTGTTTCCTTCTATCGAACCAATCAATTCTAAATCACCGTTTGTAGGGTCAATTAATTGTCCATCAAGTCAATAACTATCTACCTGTTAACGTTACAACGATAATTAATGTTACAAATACTATAACGAATGAGAATCACATTGATAATCCGATTGTTGTGAATAGTACAAATGTGTTTAATCATACTGTAAATGAGGTAGAATTAAAAAATATTACAATTACGGATGATAATTCCAGCGACATTGATGATGTTAATGGATTGGTTAATGATGAAGTGAATGAAATCGTTAGAAAAACCGATTGTTGTACTGTTATACATCCGAGAATTTGTCGTCATTATCATGTACAAAAGTATTGTTTTATTGGTAAACATCGGGAATGTTCGAATTTATGTTCATCGAAATTCGTTCACATCATTGAAACAACATCATCACAAAATAGCAATAATAATAATAATAATAATGATTGTATTTTTATCGGTGTAAAGCCGTACTTTTTCTGTCGAAATTTCAAAATTGAAAGTTCGGAATTATTTGGATAATTTGAGCTATTCGTTTTTTTAATTATTCTCAATTACAGATTGTGATGGTTGCTATGAATGTCCAGCACAAGCAAATTGCCAGCAATCATCTGGATGTAGCGAGACCTGTCAACGTTCATTAATTAGAGATAATCTATATAATAAACTGTTTATAGATAATCGTTCCACCCAAATCCCTTATCAGTAATATCAGTTAATTGTCGATAAGTTAGTCTTGTTCTAATTATCCATTGTATTGGGGAGTAAAATTGTATATTTTGGACGAATTTCAATAAAAAATTCAGTTAGGTTTATTCAAACAATGACGTATGAGTAAATGATTTGTACTGAAATATTAAAAATTATTGTAAATTACAGAAATACTGTTATTTAAACATGAATTAAAGGAAACTATTCTTTTTGTTCTTCGTTGCTTTTCTTATTTTCTTCATTGTCTTCTCCGTTTACGTGTTCGTCATCTTCTTTAACTTGCAGTCCACTAGTTGTTGCAATTTGATCATTCGCATTATTTCCAGCTTGTATTTTAATTTCAGCATATCGTGTCGATCTAGGTGCCAGAATTTCAGCTTCAATACTAACATCTTTCGGTGGTCGTGAATAATAATTCACACCATCATCTAATGGATATTGTGGATTATTGATGAAGAAATCAACAGAAGGTTCCTGTCGATTAGTCGAATGATTCATATTATCATTAGAATTACCATCGATATTATCAACGATAAATGGTGCATCATAAGACTGTTGTGGATAACCCAAATTCCATATTGGGAAATTATTAAAACTACCAAAATTCGAATAAAATCCACCATAATTTGGTTGATAAGAAGGCAAATATGGGCCATTATTATAATAATTATTATTATCCATCATATGGCAATAACCAGTTTGATAACAAGATGGTGTATGTGCATATCCTGGCCGATAGAATGGTCCTTGTCGATAATATGGTCCAGTACCAAAACCATCATCATAACAATACGATGAACATTGATTAGGCTCATATGGATTCATATAATGATCATAACAACCTTGACATGATTCATATCGATTACCATTACAGCTAACATACGGCCAAAACGGTTGATGGGCACATCTCGGTCTTGGTTGTGGTATATAAATTGTTTGTCGCTGACAGAATTCATTGTTTGATCGATTTGTATTATCGCAAAATTCGTATTGATGGTAATGTAGAATTGGCGACAAACAAATAGGGCCGCATTGCTTCTTCCGTATATGGAAACAACGTATAAATGGGAATTTTTCTTGTTGTACACATTGTCGTGGTCCTATCACTAAACAACAAGTCTCATTCGTTTGATTGATTCGATCATAAATCGTATTTATTTTCTTATTATGTTCTAACGTAATATTATTGAAATTTGTATTATTCACAATTATCGGTACATTAATTAAATTCGTATTATTGATGAAGTTTTTCAAATTAATTATTGTCGTGATATTATGTTTATTATTGATTTCTCTTATGATTGTATTCGTGTTATTTGTTGTTTGTATAATCTTGGTTGTTTCATTATCATTTTGGATGATCTGTTCACGGCAGGTCTTCTTACATGAATTCCTACAAGAACTATCACGACATGATGTGTGACAATAATTATGACAACAATGATTCGTTTTACACGAATTGATTGTATTACAACATTGACTACAACATGTGTCACATGAATTATTACATGTGTAACATGATTTGCAATTGTAAACATCACAATCGCACATATTATCGTCATAGTCCTGTTGATTTTGACAGTTTATTTCACGTTTTGCACGTTCTCTCATACATTTAACATATTCCACATATTCAGTTGGTTCGCATTCTTTATTTGAATTCTCAACACAATCATCACCAACAACTGTGGCAGATAACAGTGAGATAATTAGGAATACAATTGACGATTTCAGCATCTGCAAATTAATAAAAGTATTATTGAAACACGCTGCACTGTGCCCGTTCTAAAACTATCGAATTTCCACCGATAAAAATTGCCTGAATGTCCCCCAACGTTAAGTTTACCCCGGGAAACTATAACGCGCCACTGGCTACTTTATGATTTTCAGGAATCAAAAAAAAATCTATTTTATTGTCATTGTTTCCAAAATAAAACCGCCTTTAAGTGGTTAAATATACGCTTTTGCCGTTCCATTACATAATTGAAATATTTGTAATGAATAGTTTTATTATATTTGCAATTGTGAATATTGATATTTTCGTGAAAATAAAATCAATTATTACCTTAAAAATTCTGTTGGCAAATCGGATACAATCACTTCACGATCTTGTCGATTCAATGACTTGATTGAGTTGTAATATCACCCATTAGCATATCTAAGTACCTACTGATAACACGTTTATTATAATTATGAAAAGGGCGATTTACAGACAACACCTTAATCCTAATGTCAATTAAATCGGTAAAAATTGAATAATGTTTCGGTTTTCTTTCGTTGTTGTAATTATCGCTTTTTATCTTTTTGAACTTATTTCAACCGACTTGAAATGTTTTCCAGTTCATCATCAGTAATCTGTTATAGATATTCAATAATATAATTGAGGTATTGTTCGTGTGCCGTTTCACCTAGATATTTAGTACCGAGCAAACATTATTTTCCAATTTTTTCCCAAATGTTATCTGGCTGATAAACAATTCAAGCTGCCAGAGACGTTCATTGTTTTTCTATTTAAAAAAAAACACAGTTTATATATTAATGATTGATTTTTATAGGACAAATGAATTCGTTATTGTGTGAAATTTTCGTCTTAAATAAATATTTATTGACAAATAATCGAGTATAGGTGCTATAAAAACATAAAAATTTGACCTACATCCGATAATCGATACAATAGGTACTTTGAACTATTAGGTGCTATTTTCGTGATAAAAATTTACCATTTCTCCATTGATTTGTTACCTTATCTTGACGGATGTACAAAAATTTATGTTTGAATAATAATAATACATACATACACGTTCGTTGGCCAATTCGATTAACCAATATTTATATATTGTTATCTATTTGGGCCCTTTCATCTAGATCTATGTTGTAGTTGAGGATTGGAAAACTATCTGGTTGCATAGAGATTCGATTTATAATTTAGAATTAGGAGTGGATCTTTCGAAAATGTCCTCTAGAAACCATCTTCTCTCCGATTCAGGATCAACTTTCAACGTTAACTCTTTATCAATATCTAAATAATAAAATTTTGATCTGTCTACAGGTTTCCAATCAATAAACGGAAATAATTTCGAATCTAATGTTGGCTTATTACAACGTGCAAAATTCGTCCACATTTTGATAATGCGTTTCTGTGCCAACTCTTCAATACTATTTGGTGTTATTTCAGGTGTGAAAATCGTTTTAAATAAATAGCCCAAATCATCAGCATGACAGGCACCTGAAAATCAAATTTCGTCCTTTAACTAGTTAACGAAAGAAATTCATTGCTTCAATACCGGGCATGTTCTGTACTCCTGATTGTATTTTGAAAATATTCAAATCAGTTTCGATTGACATTTTATATAAATAGATTGGAAATTTAGCCGTTCTTCGATGGTATTTGATGGAAGCGTAAATTGGCCAAAAGAAACCCAAATCTGTAACCAACTACAACAAAACAATCGTTATGTTTGTTGTTGTTAATTATTAATTGAATCGAATTTACTTGATAAAATTCATTTTGACATTTAATTCGATCAACTTCACTATCACCAAAATAAAAATGTTTGATCTTATTGGCTAATTCAATCGATTTTCGTGTACGTTTTTGTATATTCAATGAACGCGGTACATGTATTTCAAAATCTTTAACAAAATAATCACGATTCGATGGTCGCACAAGTGAGTCAAATATTATTCCTTCAGCTGATGTATAGCCCATTATTAATGGTACATGATGGTAATTCCCCGATAAAATGATATCAATCGGATCTTCGGATAAGAAAGGTTCTATAGTCGATGAATGTTCGATAACAGCCCCAAAATGACGGGGTTCATACACCAGAAAATCGTCTTGTATTCAAAGAAAATCAATACAAATAATTGGAATGCGGCGAAGACTACCGTACCGCATCAATTAATAGTTGGGCATTTAGAATGTCTGTAGCTGGTACATTTTGCAAGAAAATCAACATTTTCCGATCATCTGTATTGTGAAAGCCCAATTTGTGTGCAATCAATCTAGCTGATCGCCTGCCGAAGACAAATCCATTTAGTGCAGTACCACTTTGTGCGATAATTTTATGGAATAAACCGTTCGCCATTGGTGATAACATCAATAAATGTGCTGCCGACGCGCCAGCACTTTCACCAAATATTGTAACATTATTTGGATCACCGCAGAATTGTTTTATATTCGTTTGCGCCCATTTCAATGCCATTATCATATCTTTAAAAGCCGCATTGCCTGGCACATCTAATATTGGATCATTTAAACTTAAGAAACCCAAAATTCCTAAACGATAATTTATAGTTATTAAAACGATATCTTCATTTAAAAGAAATTCGGGTCCGTATAATTCAGTTTTACTGGAACCTGTGGAAAATACACCACCATGTATCCAGAACATTACCGGCTTTAAATTGCGATCAACATCCATAATCTTCCAATCAAAAATAAATCAATATTTAATTATTATTATTATTAAAAATAAACAAAGAGATACTTGAGGTGTGTAAACGTTCAAAATTAAGCAATCTTCTGAGCCTACTGTCTGTTTGGTTAGCATGTGTTTAGATAAACATTCATTGCCTTCCTGAGTAGCATCCCGAATTCCGTTCCAAGATTTCGGTGGTGTTGGTGCCTGCAAAAATAGTCGAAATGTTTTTGGGAATTCTCTAATACAAAAAAAAACAATACTACCTTGAAACGTAAATGTCCAATTGGTGGTGCTGCGTATGGTATATTTTGGAAACTAAAGAACCGTTTTCCTCGATCAGTTTCACAAATTTTACCACGAATTTCACCATTTTCAATTCGTATTACTACCATGATTTTGGATTATTCTTATAACTAAATTAAAATTGCTATTGTATTTGTTTATAAAGTTTCAATATAATTTATATCTTATCTGTAAATACAAAGGTTGTTTCATTGACAAAATACATCGATTATGTCGCAATTTGTTTCTACAATGACAAGCAGCAGGTGTCACATACATAAAAAGCACTCTAATACGGTGATTATAGAAAATAAAAGACAACATCTAAGAGAAGAATAAGAAAAAGGGGTGTTGAAGGTAAATTCAAATCGTGGAACCAATTAGAAATGCATGGATTGCTGTACATACAGGCAGCAATAACTTGCCTTCTTAAAAGCGCCCTTGTAATTTTCATGTCAAGCTGTTTACATACCTTAGTAGACAGATAACAATAAACTATTATAAAGATTAAGCTGTTTAATGTAATCATAATTAATATAATTCTTCTATAACAAAAAAATTTACGGTCGTTAGAATAATAACGAAGAAGATTAACTTAAAATCCACATCAAATAAGATAATCACTTGATTGGTGGTCATAAAATGAATGCAAATTATTTAAGTTTTGCCATTTCGTAAAATTCCTTATTAAAGTTCCAATCATGAAGGCGATTCTGTTGGTAATTCGTGTGTTTGTTTTATTGATTTTCCTCATATTTCCCTAATATTATTTCTAGATAATTGTTTTTGCACAAGCAATAGTTTCATCTATAGGCCAATCGTGCCTCAATGGTATTCTTTGCAAAACATCCACTCAATATGTTTTATGCTCAATAACCGATGGAAAAGTTGTTGAACTGTCAAGCGTAATGTCTTGTCCGAATGGACAAGTCTGCGATGCACAAAGCCAATTTGGGTAAAAATTCACAATTAACACGATACTTATTATAGTTGAAACAAATTACAGGTGTGTAACTGCTACGACAACTCCTACAGAAGCACCAGTAACTACAACAGTGGCCACAGCAGCTCCTACATCAATTCCCAGTATAACAACGCCATCACCTTCATCTTGTATCAATAATATTCTATGTAAAACATCCACGGCGTATGTTCTTTGTTCAATTCAGAATGGTAAAGTTGTTGAATTGAGTAGTCCACAGTCGTGTCCAGCTGGTCAAGTTTGTGATGCTTCGAGTTCATTTGGGTAACCCTCATTATTACGAATTATTATAACCAATTAAAATTCAAACAAATTCGTAGCTGTGTAACAAGTTCAATTACATCCACAACAACAGCATCTTCAACTACTTCAAGTAAGAATTGGATTCGTTTGAAACAAATCGCTAATTTTACTGTTACAGTGGAAACAACACCACCACTACCGACAACAACATCAAAACAACCACCGACAACAACATCACCACCGACAACAACAACACCACCACCGACAACAACAACTCCTGCACCAAGTAGTTAGACCGTTTTTTGTTGTATAAAATAGTAATTTAAATAATTATTTTTGTATTTTTTAGCAACTGTTATACAATGTACAGCAGATGGTAATTTCGCAGCTCCTCAATGTAATCAGTATTACCGTTGTGTTTATGTAATGTGGTGGTGGGATCGGCAACTTTTCACTTGTCCAAGTGGACAAGCATTTGATGCGACTAGCCAGCAATGCGTCACGGCGTCACAAGTTAATTGCACTGTCTAATGATTATTCACAATAATAATAATAATACCTGTATAATTAGCATAAAAATTAAAGAAATGCAGCATTTAAATCCACTACCCATCAATTCTATATAAAATTATGTCTAATCATTATTTCAATGAATATCCAACAAATTTGGCGAGATAAAGATTGTTGTCTAAATGAACCAAGTGATAAAAGGATTAATTAACGAAACAAATTGCGTTTTCTTTCTAAAAGAAAAATGTAAATATTTAAATAGTGAAGGCGCTATAATTACATAAAACTTCTAATAATATTAGATATATAGATACATAAACAAAATAAATAGACACAAACAAACACATACAAATTAAACATCAACTAAAAGATTTGATCTTCCAGTACCATCTGTATGATCCTCAATTTCATCATTATTCAATGCAATCGGATTAGTAAATTCATGCCTGTTCTGTTGTTGTTCATTCGTTGATTGAGATTTGCTTTTATTACGACCAATACTACTATTATGATCATCATCATTATAATGTAAACCATAACCGGAATTATGAAAACTGATTGTATTAAAATTTGTTGTTTTACTAATTCGATAATGTTTCTTATAGAAATAATAAGCACTAGCTATAAAACAGATGGCACCGATTGGTATAATAATTCCAGCAGCCTTACTAATAACACTATGCACGTGTTGTTGTTGTTGTTTCTCTTCATCGGTTAATGATTTTGTTATTAATGGATTGTAAATTTGCAATATTGGCCGATGATCAGTATCACTATTAGATTCACGCTACAAAAAAAAAGTAAATACAATTTTAATAATATTCTATGAGAGATTAATAGATAATTTACCATTTCTGTGATTGTTTCACATGTACCATTCG
The DNA here is from genome assembly GCA_028455855.1 of Meloe dianella. Classification (NCBI taxonomy): domain Eukaryota; kingdom Metazoa; phylum Arthropoda; class Insecta; order Coleoptera; family Meloidae; genus Meloe; species Meloe dianella. Next base: position 7,577,567 of record JAPTHL010000047.1, on the reverse strand, counting down.
AATTGATAATTTTACCATTAGCACATAAACATTTACAATTCGTTTTTGTTGGTAAACATAAATGTGAACAATGATGATTTTTACATTGATTCTCAATTAATGGTTGTTTGGATTGTTGTGAAATGACAAATAAATCATTTGTTAAACTGTTAATTTGGAAATGATCACAATTGTATGCCATCACGTCAATATCATATAATTTGCATTTAGTTACATAACCACCAGTTGTTAAGTAATATAAATGATTCTCATAGAAATCTAAGCCGATTGGACGTGTTAAATTCGATTTAATTAGTATGTCCATTGTACCATCGTAATTAATACGTTTTAATACACCTAAATGCTGATCGATATAATATAAATGTTTTTTATTATAATCGTATGTTAATCCTGTTATATAGCCAGTTGTTGTTTTAATTAATTCATTCAAATCACTACCATCTAAATTGATTTTATAGATAATATAACTAGGTGAATTGAACATCCACCAACTAATTATCGAATAGAATAATACTTGATTGATTGGATCAACTATTAATGATGTCACTTGTCGATGTATATCGATTGTTAGAAATTGTGAACATTTATGTTCATTAAAATTACATACACTAATTGATTTCTTATTTATATCATTATTTATAAAATAGATATTATCACTGATCCAATCTATTGTTAATTTCGTTGGTTGTCCAATATTTTTCATATATTGACGTTGTTTCGTTATATAATTTATAAAATGTATTGTGCCAGTATCTTCAATTGTAAAATAAATCGTTTGACTTCTTGTTATAATATCAAGACCACTAATTTTCGGTATATCCTCTTGATATAATAATTTCAATGAATTCTCCATTTGTGATGATTCACGTATTTGATTGTCAACAGAGAAAATTAATGACATTGGTGGGCCTTCGGCTTTGCACGATTTCTTATCGGATCTACAATAACATCAATCAACTGTTATGGATTTCTAGAAAATAAATGGAAAATTACCTCAATATAAAACCATTGTAACAATCACAGAAATATGAGCCATTCTCATTAATACAAATCTGACTACAGACAGATGGGTAATGTTTTTGGCATTCATTAATATCTGCACAACTATGTCCATCATTTAATAATTGATAGCCTTGCCGACACTTACATAATGGTCCATTTGGTGTTTTATGACATTCATGCGAACACGGATTATTATTCGTTTGACATGATGTTGGACAAGCACCACCTTCATCTGAATCATCATAACAATCCGCTTCACCATTACATACAGCCATCAAATCAATACATATACCATTTTTACAACGAAAACTATTTGTATTATCACAAGGTAGCAAATAATGTTGGTGTTGTTGTAAATTATGCTTCAAATTTGGTGTATGCAAACATAATGTTGGTTCTTCATCACTATTATCACCACAATCATTCGAATGATCACATAACCATTCAGTTGGTATACATTTTTTATTGTCACATGTAAATTCTTCCACATGACAATCAGAACAATTCTGTTCATCTTCATGATGTGGACATTCTGATGTTTTATTACATATTGCTGTATTTGGTATACATAAACTTTTATTACTTGTACATTGGAATGTATCAGGTGGACATAAATGATTATTGTTTGTATTACAATCATTTTCATCAGAATAATCACCACAATCATTCTCATTATCACATAAAAATGTTTTATCAATACATTTACCATTTTTACATTTAAATGATTCTGTTATAGAACATTGTGTACAATTTATATGTTCATCTGAATAATCAGGACAATCGTATTCATGGTCGCATTCCCAATTTTTCGGTATACATGCACCAGTTGTACAACGGAATTGTTCACTATTACATACATTTTCTGGACAATTCAATTCATCTTCACCATCAAAACAATCATGAATTGTATCACAAACGAAACCTTGTGATATACAACGGCCAGTATTACATTGGAAATGATTTGGTGGACATTTATTAATTGTATCGAAATAATTACAATTATATTCATCTGATTTATCTTGACAATCATAAACATGATTACAATGTAATGTTGAATTGATACAATCACCATTGGTACATTTGAAAGAATCATCACCGCAATCAATGACCTTTTGACAATTCCCTTCATCTTCATTGAATTCACAATCATTATGTCCATTACAACGTAATTCATGTAAAATGCATTGATTCGATTTTCTACAGTAGAATTCATTTAAATTACATGTTTTACGTGTAATACATGTTTTATTATTATCATCCAATATCATACCAATTGGACAATCACATTTATAATGTTTATCAATTAATAAACATAAATGCGAACAACCACCATTATGAATTTGACATAAATTATGATCATTATTAATTCGTTTTGGTAATATTGAAACAATTTGCATATTATCAATATCAATAGGTAAGTCTAATGAGATTTTCTTATTGAAACCATTATCGTTATTATATTTATCAGCCCAATATAAACGATGTGAATTCTCATTTACCCAAAATAAATCAGTTTTTAATGTTGCTAAACATATTGGTGATGTTTCTAATGAACGGAAACCATGTCGATCATCACCATCAATACTTGTTGTTTCTATATTACCTGTACTTGAATCACTGAAAAATAGACGACGTATATCTTGATCATATAATAAATGTACAGGACCTAATAAGCCATATTCAATTGGATGTGTACGATGTGTACCATCCATATAAAAACGGTCTATATGTGTTTCGCGTTTATTCGATCTTTTGAATGCTATAAACATAACACCCTCTTCAGGTATTACAGCGATTGATTCAGGTAATTCACCAGAGAAATCATGTAATAGAATCTTTCTAGACATTGTATTTAGATTTAATACTTCAACTGTATGTTTTTCAATATCACACCAATAGAGATTGTTGCCGAAATAGTCTAAAATTTGAGTTATTAATCAAATTGAACGAAACAAATTGAGAGAATCTACCGTAATCCATTGCAGTAACAGTACCCAATTCATCATCATCATCTATAGGTAGTAAACGTTTATAATCACCAGTATGTAGATCGACGTGAACGATTCTCTTAATACCAATATCACTAATATAAAGTGTATTATTAATACTATTGTATGCTAATGCACCGATTTTTTTAACAATAAAAGGTAATGCCGTCACTTGATGTTTACCAAGTAATTGATGTTCAACACGTACAACTAAATTATTAGCAGCTAAGATTAGATGTTGTTTCTTATCAATTTCTTTGCATGTATGTCCATCAATATTCAATTGTTTATTTTGTGGGCATGCACATGCATATGTTGTACCACTTAATAGACATAAATCACTACAGAAACTAAACATACATGGATTTGTACGTTGTTGTTGTTGTTGTTGTTTATCATTATCATATAAATTCTTCTGATATATATGTATACCATAAATGAAGTCTTTTTCTTCTTTAATTATCGTATGATGATTTTTACCAGTGAATTTATCACATGAATGTATTGAATGTGTTATCCAATCTGACCAATATAAGCGATCTTCATATATATTCAATGAATACGGATGTTTAACAATACCATCTAATATAATACGACGATCTGTACCATCTAAATTGATACTTTCGATTGTTTGTATTTTAGCATCAGTCCAATATAAACGTTCATTATAATAATCAATGGCTAAACCATTTGGCCAATGTATATTATCTGATATAAATGATATATCTTTTGTGCCATCCATTGATGATTTGGCTATCTCCGGATGTTTACCCCAATCTGACCAATACATTTCACCATTATCCGGATCTAATACAATACCTCTTGGTTTTTGTATATCTTTATTTATTAATATTGTACAATGTGTACCATTATTATTACATACACCAATATGTCGACGTTCAGCATCAGTAAAATAGATATTGCCAGTGATCCAATCAATATCCAAATCTTCCGGTGCACCTAATCCAGCCGTTACAATCAACTGTAATCAATTCATTACATAAAATAATAGAAAATCAATCGATAAATTCAATTACCTCCCGATGACTGCCATCTTTTAAACTTCGCACAATCGTTTCATGTTCTGAAAAAATATCGGTCCAATACAAATGTTTACCATCATATACAACACCGATAACTTGTTTCAAATCATCAGCAACCGGATAATAGATGCCATGTTCTAACATATATGCGCGTATCTCGTTTTTTGTACTGAAAAACATAATTGTCTCATTATTATTTGATTTGCATGATCGTTTATTTGATTTCAATGTGAAGCCTTCACTACAATAACATTGATATGAACCAATTGTATTGCGACATTTCTGATCACAAATCCCATAAATACGACATTCATCGATATCATCACAATTATTATTGTTGTTATTATAATGATAACCATCAGCACATGTACATTTTGGGCCTGTTGGTGATTTCATACAATGATATGGGCAATTTGTTGTTTTACATGATATTTGACAATCGTTTGATTCGTCAGAACCATCCGGACAATGTTTCTTATCATCGCATAAATTAGAGATTTTAATGCAAGTCTTATTGTCGTTACATAAGAATGTTTTACCATCCAATGCGCAATCTTTAACATTCGTTAAATAATCTAGAAATTTATTATAATTAGAAAAGATTGTAGTCGGATCAAAAAATCATAAATACCGCAATTTTCTTCATCACTATTATCACCACAATCATCGTGACTATCACATCGCCATTCTTCAACAACACAATGGCCATTTTTGCATTTGAAACCGTCACATGTCATATTTAATGTACAACCGATTGTTTCATCTGTACCGTCTAAACAGTCATTTTCACCATTACAAACAAATTCGAATGGTATACAGAGCTTATCAAGACATTGCCAGTGGTCTTTATCACAGGAAGAATTCGATAAGAACTTCTAGAATTTAACATTTGATTTTTGTTTTCTAATTGTTGATGAATTAATGAAAATTCAATAAATACCGTATTGAAATCTTTACAATTCTCTTCATCAGAATAATCACCACAATCATTCTCATCATCACAGACAAACATATGTGAGATGCATAACGAGTTTTTACAACGAAAGAATTCCGGCTCTTTACATTCTATGATTGTTTAAATTAATCAGATTAATTAATTATTAATAATAATCAGATCTTACCGCAATGTTCCGCCTCATCTGATCTATCTTGGCAATCATCATGATTATCACAAATTAATGTTTTATTTATACATTCACCATTATTACAACGAAATTCATCCGTTTGACAAACGGCAGTTGTTAATAATAAGACTTGATCGAAAGTTATTATACAACAGATAATTAATAGAAAAATTGAATAATAATGATGTGATGGTCGCATTTTAATTCAATGAAAGGTACCTTGTGAATGATGGAGAAATTCTCGAATTTAGGTTTTGATAAAAATTTATCGTGAAATATACGATTAGGTTGTTTTTGTTTTGTATGAATCTTCTACTACAACTAGTTTTGATTATAATTTTTGAAAATTTATTGTACACTATTATCAGAATACATGTATACTATAATTCTAAAATAAAAATCATACATTTATTAAACACTTATTATTAGATCAGTGATTTTTTTTCTTCAAATATTTGGCATACAAATTAAAGTCCAGTTGATAAACAACAATGGACTAATGATTCATTCTAAGTAAACTTCATTACTTATTTGAATTCAAAAATTGTAAATATTTCCCAAAGAGAAACAACTAACAAACAAAAGAACCGACTTCTAATAGACGAATAAATAATAATCATAATAATAATAACACAAGAAAAACGAATAATAGAAAATCATCCCTCTATATAGTAATAATAATAATAATAATAGAAATAAAACATAAGAAATCTAATAAATAAATTGAATATCACATATCTGTTACTAAATAAAAATTATAATCAACAACGTATCTTTGATTGTTTTGTTTTTTTTATAATATAGCCTGCGGTTGAGAATCATTGGTTTCTACATTAACATTTCCACTAATTGTTGTAACATGATTGTTGATATTTAATGCCGCTACTCTAGCTCTCTGGTATGCATTCAGAGTGTTGTGGCCTAAGAATCTTTAATATTTGTCATAGTTAACAGTGCCTTTGGTTAGATAATACATGTATATTTTTAAATACTTACTTGATGCAAATATAGATGGCAAATAATGCAATACTGGCACTCAACATTCGAATATAGCTATTAGGAAACAATTGTATAGCAATCCATGCAGCTGCTACAATAACACATAATGTTGTAACAATAACAGCTGTACTACCCCAATGTTTCGATGTAAATCCACGTTCCCAATCTAATTTCGATGTACTACATACATCATATTGATAATTACAAACTTTACATTTCAATATTTCATTACTAATTGATGAACTTTCAATTAACCATCGTCTCAAACATTCATGATGTACACTAGAAACATCACCAGTACATGCACATGGTTGTATTAATGGTTCTGTTTTATCATTATCATAACATATCCAACATTCTCTTTTATTTAAAATTGACGATTCATCATCTTTATTTGATGGTGATGATGATGATGATGATGTTGATGCACCTATATCATTATTAATTTGTTGTTTACTATTATGTTCAAGTTTTGTTAATAATTTTTGTGGATTTAATATCCATAATTCTGATGGTTGCATACAATTCCACAATACAGCTGGAAACCATACAGCCACACCAATTTCAACTATACGAAATACAATATCGTGCCAATTTCTTGATACAATTGGTACTTTAGTTTTCCAAAATTCTGATAATGTTTCAGAAAATAGAAAACCAACAATTGTTATCAACATAAATGCTTGTGATATTAAACCAATACGTGATTGATGTAATTGTGATGAATTGATTTGTGGACGTAATACTTCACTATTACGTAATGGTTCAGATTCACCACTACCACTATTAATACCACTATTTAAATGTAAAGGTTTACCAACAAAAGCACCACGTACCTATCAATAAAGAATTAATAAAAAAATTCAATAGAGACTAATAATAATAATAATAATTGAATTACCTTAAAATATACTTCAACGCCGTAAATTAAGAAGAACACAACAACAATAAACATCAGTACTGCATAACAACCATTAAATAAATGCCTATAAAAACCAGGATCATTTGGTGGTGGTTTTGCTAATGTTGTTGTGATTACTTCAGCAAACAATAAACTATAACTAATTATATTGAATGTAACAAATCCAAGGAATGATTTAGACAAAAAGTGCGGTTTCTCCCAACGAATTCCTTGTAAATGAAAAACCTACAAACAAAAACAAGCGATAAAACAAACAATAACAATAACAAACAATACTGCTTATAGAAATCAAATTAATAAACAAAAAAAAACGTATTGTTTTCAATACTGCTAACCATTAAATTCAATTGAAGTGTTTTTATTATTACTAGCATAATAAGAACATGGGATAAACAAATCCAAGAATATTTACTCTATTATAAATCAATAGAAATAATAAATGTTAACTATAAATGGTTTGAAATGAATATAATTAATTTCTAAATGGTTTGATATCAACGATCACGTATTGTACATAAAACAACAAGAACCATAAACACCTTGAAATTTCAATAGGTAATTGAGCAAAAAAATTGTATTTTCCTATAATAAAACAAATATATGACCTACCTCTGCCCAAAAACAGACAATTAATGAAGCACTCGACATCAATAATGGATAATATGATGATAACAAACTTGAGGACCAATCATATTCGAAAGATTCCTGAAAATTTTAATCAAAAAAACCAATAAAAGAAAAACCAATGCAATAATAATTGATAATAATAATAATATAACTATCAAATGATAAGCTTGTTTTTTATTTCATTTAAAAATATGACCTAGTAGAGACAACGTGATTTTCCTACATTTTATCTACTCATGATTCGCAATATTTTAACGGTTTTTGTTTTTTTTTTGTTATCGTATCCTAAAATGATCGATTGCAAAAGTTTGCTTTGATGGAATTCTTGACTTGGAAAGCAGACAAATCATTTTCTTTTCACTGTATTTCAATTCATCCAATTAATACAAATTTTATGTAAATTTACCATTCATGTACAATTGAGAACATAGAGCATAGATTGACGCAACCATTTATGTACTTAAATAAATAAATACGAATATGGACCTTGGCAAACGCCAAAAAAATTCAAGTTAATTTTAGTGATTATTAAAAATAAACCAACATAATTAGAATAATTGTTTGTTTTTTTGAGGGGAGTGGCGCGGGGGGTTAGCGATTTTGGCACTTCAAAATATTCCTTACATAAGTATCAGTAATACAAATTACTGATAAATATTTATCAGTTAAATAATAAAAGAATACTGAACTTTGAAGGAGACTTTAGTGACAACTGACTTTTATTTGAATGAAAATCTCTTTGATGTGTTTCCTTACATTAGTTTTTCATCCATTTCTACAGTGAAAAGAAAACAGAACGCCTATGTTTATGGCAATAGACGAATTATCAGATGATATTCGTACGATATTTAGAAATAAGTTTTTGTCGTTAAATCGTTCAGTTTTTTCTAATGGAATAGAAAACGAATATTATTATTAATATGAAATTAGATACTTACTGGTGATATAAAATAAGCACCACGTATCAAACTAGCAATACACATAACGAAATATATCAATTTTTGTGTTGTGACACGGCATGCTTTCAAAAATGTTGGTGCTTTTAAACGTTGATATTCGGATATAATACACATAATTAATTGTATTGCACATACTAATCCAACTAAAAAGAATAATCCACCAATTACTGCATGGTATGGTATGTTCGGTCCATCACATATATCACCAGTGAAACGTATTTCGCACATACATGTACCATTATTACATTCACCACGTCCTGAACAATCTCTTGTACAGGAAGATGCATCTAATCCTGCCATTTGGAGCAGATGTCGAAACATCACTTTAAATTTTACTTTAATCACTCTCCTTTTTATCTACCTATCTATCTATTAATAATCGAAACAAATAAACAAATTAATAAATAAAAACAAAAGCTGTCAATCAAAACATTTGTTATGGATCAATAACAGTATTATAATCGGTATCTACTGATTTATCTTACCTGTATACAGTTGAATTTACAGGAAACTAATTGGATGTTTTAATTGTTTTTATTATGAATTTAATTGAAAATGTGTGAGAGACAATTAACATAATAAAAAAACTTAGAAACAATTGATTGAATTACGAAACCGCCATTATTCTTTGTAAATGAACAAAAGCATTTTGACAACTTAGCACAACATTGCCAGACTGTAACAAATATCTGCAAATAGCAGAAATAATACGCAAATATGCCATCTATGAAAATTTAGATGAGCTACGTTGAATTTATCCTAGCAAATAAATATTTACACCTAACAAATTTTAAACGCCACACTTAATATCGAATATTTAGAAACGGTGTACTCAAACAATTGCTCGAAGCAATTAAGAAGCATAATGTGAATTAACGTTAAAGTTAGCGCCAAACACGTATTGCGGATATGCCTGATGACCTTAATTGGCAAATCAATAGTTTGATCACGGTCTTATAAACAGGTCTTGACACTACCCTAGGGTGAGGGTAGCTCTTACCGAAGTTAAATGTGGTGGCGCAATAGTCTAGGGAACGAAAATCACGACATAGATAAAAATGTAAGTTAGAAAAGGATGAATGCAATAATTTACCGCTATAAACCAAGGTCGTTAAATTGGCCGGAGCATAAATGTTTTTTTTTAATTTAAAAATTGCAATCATTGGTGTTTGTTGGTCTTATTTCAGCATTTGTTGGTCAATATAGTTTTTATTATTGGAGGAATAAATATGGGCTGTTCATTTAGCCGATAGTTGTTTGTTTTTGACGTGATAACGTCTGATAAATTGATGACAGCACTTACGAGAAAAATGTCACGTTCCGCCTGACCTTGAGCGTGCAAGCGAGAGCGCGGAACAAGCGATAGAGAGGCACGATCGGCGCAAGTGTTGGCTTATGACACATTTATCTCTCTTCTCGCGTGACGTCAGAGCTAGCTCGATTTCTGACGAGGGCGAGAGTTGACTGCCCGAGCGAAGCGAGGGCTGTCATCGCCCTGATCTGAAATCGTCTTCTTTCATCCCTTGCCGCACACACTATTTTTCATATCACCTGTATTGAATTAAAATTAAAATCTTTGATAACGATTTGACGACAGCTGTCAAACGATTAGGATTTCATGTTTATAATAAACAAATGCGATTCTGACAGACTTAAAATAAATAATAAATAAATGTGCCGGGCAGAAACAACGTTGTTTCTCCCCTAGGGCAGAAACAACTTTGTTTCTGACTGACAGTCGCATTGATCTGAAATTGTCATGTTTTGACTGTCAAAACAGAGATCAAAACTCGCTGTTTCAATGCAGATATATTTTTCATATCACATGCATAGAAACAGCGAGTTTTGATCTCTGTTTTGACCGTCGAAACACGACAATTTCCGACCAATGCGACTGTCAGTCAGAAACAACGTTGTTTCTGTACTAGGGAAGAAACCACGTTGTTTCTCCCCTAGGGAAGAAATAGAATTTCAGAATTAATTTTTAGGTTAACTTTATAAAAAAATGTTAAATTAACAAAAACTGTTAAAATATTAAATTAACTATATTGAAATGTTCTTTGATTATCTGATTTCTGAATTATTTATTAATTTATTATTTATTTATTTATTTATTTATTTATTTATTTATTTATTATTTATGTCTTTATTTTAAGTCTGTCAGAATAGCATAAAAACAAATGAAATCATAATCGTCTGACAGCTGTCAAATCGTTTTCAAAGATTTTAATTAATTAAAAATAAAATGAGTACCTCAAAACATCTTATGTGATATGAAAAATAGTATGTGTGGCGCGGGATGAAACGCCGATTTCTGACCAGGGCGATGACAGCCCTCGCTTCGCTCCGCTTCGCTCGGGCAGTCAACTCTCGCCCTCGTCAGAAATCGTCTTGTTTCATCCCTTGCCACACAATATACTATTAATTAAAGAGTGTAAATAAATGTTAATTTATCAAAAAAATTGTAATTTTCAATTAACTGATTCTTTGTATTATACAAAATAATGACAATTCAGTGATAATAATTCAATTCAATTCATAAAAGTATGCAATTTTTCATCAATGTTTCTTTATGACGTTATCACGTAAAACTATCGTCCATAAACCGACTTTACAGACAACCAATTTTTTAATTTTTCTTTGTTATCAATACAGAAAATGAAACACAATGGTTTGTTGGTTATTTTGTATAGAATACTCTACAGCACTGATAGCCAATTTTAAGTAACCGGTTGGTCGTACCATAGACATGAATTGAAATCGTGACGGCGTGACTATCTCTAGCTATCTCTATTTGTTTCATATAGTCATCTTTGTTTTGATTCTCGTTCCCTAGATATTTGCGCTGCTTGTTAGGAACTACAGTTACTTACAATAACGAACTCATGATATAAACCAATACTTTTAGATAGGAGTGTCAAGACCTGTTTATAAGACCGTGAGTTTGATAAAAGTGGCAACACTGATTTTAGCCCACTCATTCCTTTAATTAACATGAAGTTAGTTACAATCAAATTTACTATCTAACAGTTGTTATTTATCGATAAAATATCCCAAATTTGTTACAATTTCTAAATGGTTCAGCAATTAAAAATGATTTTTCTCAAATATTTCTCGTCAATATACCCCTGTGTGTTAATCGATTTATTTATTGTTTAGTGTATGATTTGAATTTAGGGATTTTCGTAATTTGTGCTGTGAAGTTATCAACAAGTGACTAAAATCAAAACTGTAATGGTGGATGCAGTAAGCGATACAGTTGTGTTATGTTGTACGCGTCCTTATTGAAAAATGTTATCAAAACAATAATACTAATACAGTGATTTTAACAAAAGAAAAAAAGAATAATAATTCATTGAAAATCGTCTGATTAAAGTATATTGAAGAATTCAATTCCATGTTTTTATGGTTATTTTGATTTGATAAGTAAACTAACTGTCTGTTATATCTCGATTTTGGCGACGTATTGATGCTCAGGTAAATTACAAGTAGCAAATTTATTTGAGAACTTTATAAAATGTTTATTTGAATTCGATCAATGAAATTGTTGGAAACTCATTATTAATTTATAAGAATTATTGCTGTTTTTTATGTGCTATTGTTGGAAGGCGCCAATTTTGTACTAGAAATACAACTACCTATAATATAGGATGTCCCCAATTGATTTATTCGTACCATTTGAAATTTTTGATAAAATAGTAGAAAGCCCAATATATACATGTGTGTATGTATGTTTTTACATGTTTTATCCAATTAATTTGTTAGTAAAACAAAAAGTATGTACATTTATCTTAATGAGAAGGATCATGATAGTTTGATTATTTTTAAAAATCGTGTCCTATTTTACATGTTTTCTAGTTTGATGTACAGTTAGATCATAAATAAGAAAATTATTTTAAATGTCATGCTTCTAGATGTAAATAAATCGGTTTCAATGGCGATTCATTAAATTATTGAATTAAACGATAATAATACTGACTTTCTGATGGGGGATCTTCAACCCTTCAAGGTGTAGAGGGTACAATAGTAATAATAATAATAATATTTCATATGCTATCGATTTGTTTTAAATATATTTTCTTCTAAATATTCAATAATAATGGGAATAATTATAGTTAATGACTAATATTCATTGATTATTGTTGTTATTATTTGTTTTAAATCAATGGTTGTAATATGTTTCAGTATTCAAAATGTCTGAAATTGTGTATCCAGCTGGATGTAGACCAATAAGTGATGATTTAGGTCCGGACGAATTAATTCGTCGTTTAAAAACATTAGCACATACATTACAAGCAATGGGCCAAGATGAAGGTGCTTATCAACAATATATACCATTAGCATTACATTTAGCAGAAGATCAATTTTTACAACATCCATCACGTGATGTACAATTATTAATTGCATGTTGTATAGCTGATGTATTACGTGTATATGCACCAGATGCACCATATAAAGATCAAGATCAAGTGAAAACAATCTTTTTATTTTTAATAACACAATTGAGTGGTTTAAAAGATCCAAAAGATGCAGCATTTAAACGTTATTTTTATTTATTAGAAAATTTAGCATATGTCAAATCATTTAATATGTGCTTTGAATTAGAAGATTGTCAAGAGATATTTTGTGAATTATTTCATTTAATGTTTAAAATTGTTAATGATGAACATTCTGGACGTGTTAAAAGTTTTATGTTAGATGTATTATGTCCATTAATAACAGAAAGTGATATTGTTAGTAATGATTTATTAAATATAATATTAATGAATATTGTTGAACCAAATAAAACGCAACGGAAAAATGCATATTTATTAGCAAAGGAATTAATTGTGAAGACATCAGATACATTAGAACCATATATACAAGCATTTTTCAATCAAGTATTAATATTAGGTAAAGAAGACAAGAATTTACAAATCTGTAGTAAAGTTTATGATTTAATTTATGAATTAAATCATATATGTCCACAAATATTAGTTGCTGTATTACCACAATTAGAATGTAAATTGAAAAGTCCATTAGAGAATGAACGTTTAGGTGCTGTTGCATTGTTGGCACGTATGTTTAGTGAGAAAGATTCAGAATTGGCACGTCGTCATGGTTCATTATGGCGTGCATTTTTAGGACGTTTCAATGATATATCATTAGCTATACGTACGAAATGTGTACAATATTCAATGCATTTCTTATTAAATCATCCCGATTTAAGAAAAGACATAACTGATACATTAAAGATGCGCCAACATGATTCTGAAGAGAATGTACGTTATGAAGTTGTAATGGCAATTGTGACAACAGCACGACGTGACTTTCAAGTTGTCTCAGATTCTGAAGATCTATTAGAATTTGTTAAAGAACGTACGTTGGATAAGAAATTTAAAATACGCAAAGAGGCAATGTCCGGTTTAGCATTAATTTATCGTAAACATTTGAGTGATCCAGATGTACCGAATGCAACAAAGAAGGCCGTAACATGGATAAAAGATAAAATATTACATGGCTATTATATGTCTGGTATGGAGGATCGTTTATTAGTTGAACGATTATTGAATACATGTTTGGTACCATATCAATTACCACCAGCTGAACGTATGAAGAAATTATATCATTTATTAGGTACAGTTGATGAATATGCAACAAAAGCATTTATGGAATTACAAAAGAATCAATTATGTGTACGTAAATTAGTTATAGAATGGTTAGAATTGCATCGTCGTCCATTAACACCAGATGTACAAAAAGATATGGCAATTAAAGTACAATCATTAAGTAAATGTTTACCAGAACCAGTGAAAGCACATGAGTTTTTAACGAAATTCAGTACACATTTAAAACGCGATCAAAATTTATTAGAAACAATGGAGAATGTGGCTAGACCATCAATAAGTTGTCATGAATGTTCAGATGCTACAGCGGCTGTATTAAAGAAATTAGGCCAACCTGTTATGACAAATTTATATTATAATACAGTTAAAATGTTATTAGAACGTATCAGTTCTGTAATGATTGATCATGAAGCAATTAAATTATTAGTTGGTTATGTTGAAGATTGTTTAAAAGGTGGTAATACAATTGATGAAGTTGGTTTACATCCAGCAACAGCTGGTGATCGTGGCCTAAAATTATTAGTTATGTTAAGTGTTGTATTCCCATGCCATTTTCAATATAATGATGTTTTACAACAATTAATGGATTTATTAAAATTAGATGATGAAAATGTTGCACCATTAGTATTATCTGTTTTTACATTTTTGGGTAAATATAAATGTTTATATGAACAATTCCCAGATATTATGGATAATTTAGCACCAATATGTAAAAGTTTAGCACAAACTGGTACACCGAAACAAGCTAAAGGTGCTATACATTGTATTTTTAAAAATATGCCACCATTACATGAACATCTATTCCCTGATGTATTAAATAGTGTTAAAGAGAATTTATGTCCAGAATCACCATATTATCGTACAGCAATTGTTACATTAGGACATATTGCTTTTAATGTTCCTGAACGGTATAAAGTCCAAATTAAAAATATTGTCTCTAGAAAGGTATATATATATATATATATTTATATATAGTAAAACTTTTAAAAATAATATAATTGTTCGATAATCATTATTATTATTATTGATAGATTGTAAAAGAATTATTGGTAAAGGAAGTCCGTGAATCTGATGTTGATTTAAATGACCAAGAACCATGGTGTAGTGAAGATGAATTACCAGAAGAGACACGTTGTAAAATTGAAGGTTTAAAAGCAATGGCACGTTGGTTATTAGGCTTAAAACAAGATACAGCATCCGCTCAGAAGACTTTCCGTATGTTAAACGCATTTATCTTACATAAAGGTGATCTATTGCAATCTGGTAAATTGACAAAAGCCGAAATGTCATGGTTACGATTAGCGGCTGGTTGTGCTATGTTAAAAGTATGTGAACAGAAAGGTGTTGGTGATCAATATACAGCTGAACAATTTTATAATTTATCACAATTAATGGTTGATGATGTGAAGCAAGTTCGTGAAATATTTGCAGCAAAATTACACAAAGGCTTAAGTAAAGGGTTACCAAATAAATGTTTACCGTTAGATTTTATGGGTTATTATGCATTAGCTGGACGTGAACAAGAAACTAGATTAAAAACAACAATTAAAAATTATATGTTAGCTGATATAAATCGTAGACGTGATTATGTTAAAACATTAACAATGGGTTCAGGACAAGCTGATAAAGCAATGAGTCAATTACCGTATATATTACCTGATTATATGTTAGTATTTGCTGTACCAGTTTTAGCACATGATCCAGCATTAAGTCGATGGGATGATGTACAAGATTTGACACGTGCTAAACAATGTTTATGGTTCATATTAGAGCCATTAGTTGCGAAAAGTGATTATTTCAGTTATGGTTTTTATAAAAGTCTAATTGAAAGAATGAAAAATCATAAAGATGCCATCCGACCTGATGATGATAGTATTAATTATGTAAGTAACAAATTAACAATAATCTTCTTTTGTTTTTGTATTATAAACTATTATTGTTTTTAATTGATTAGAAAATTTGGGCATTATGTGATTTGGCTTCCGGTTTATTATTAACGAAAACAACAAATTATGATTTAAAAGATTTCCCATCAGAGACACGCATTCCAACAATGTACTTTTCACCACAACCAGATTTCGTTAATACCCGTGTATTCTTACCACCTGAACTACAATATCAACCGAATAAGAAAACAAACATCACCTTATCTATGTTAAATGCTGAGAAACAAGCGAAAAAAGCCAAGACTAAAAATAAAACAGAAGGTTGTGGCCCACTTGGTACCGATGTCCAAGTAAGTAATGTTTTAACCTCTATAGATTTTATTAAATTCCATTTAAAAAAAAAAAGACAATACGAAACTTAAATTATTGCATTTAGCTTACATTTTCTGGTGGAATAGATGCACAGGTATCTATCGAAACAAAACGTTTCAATTATGAATTAATTGATTTTAAATTAATTTTATTGTTAAATTTCAGCCCTCTGAAGCATCCGAAACTAAAATACAATTACCAGGTTTAGAAGATGATTTAGATGAGCCACCAGCAAAAAAATTACGGGAACGAGTGAAATTAGATGTGGATAAGTGAGTGTGGTGTATATAGTGAGAAAAAAAAACATACGAGATCTCTCAAGAAGAAGAAAAAATAATAATTCAACAACAGACAGAATTAATGCCTAATTTACATTTTGTCTTTTACCGTTTTATTTCATTTTTATTTTACTATAATTTTATTATTATTATTATTACTTTTTTGATTATGTTGTATATTAAATATAATTCTATAAGTTTGGATTATGTAAAAATACATATATAATCGCTTTTAATAGTAGATTTAAAGTAATCCATAATTTATTGATGAAAAGGGGCAAATATTCAGGATATTACGTTAAAATTATTTTTCTATAATTGGGTATGTGACCATCATTCCAAATCTTTTTTGGTTGGGTGAAAATTTACACAATGGTTTCCATAAATTAATTATTCTTTTTTATTTTTTGTTTTGTTCTTATCTTCTCATCTACACTAAATTTATAGTTATTTTTATTTCTTTATAGAAAAATAGTGTTTTACTCTTGACTTTTTTTTCTATATTATAGTGGAAAATAACATGTATAAAACATCAATCCGGTTGTATTTATAAAAGAAAAGCCCTGTAAGTTGCCTAACGTATCTTTACATAACAAGATTGATAATTTTACAAGAAATGCAGTACTCTTCAATTTTTTTGGTAAAAAGTTTTCTACTACAATAAACAATTGTCTTATGAAATACTGTTGATATTAGTTATTCATCCTTAGCCAGTCAAACGAAATAATACAACAGATGGATAATAACTACGTGTTTATTAACTATTATTATTTTTACAAATAAATATGTAAAATGTTGATTATTTTACATTAGGAAATCGTCTAAGCAATGTATTTAACTGTCTATGTGATAATTTCCTTTCACCAGGTGTTAGAATACCCTTGGCTTCACGATCTTTCTTCTCTTTAACAGTTGTAACATGATTGTTATAACATTTTTGAAACGCTTCAATTTCTTTATTGCATGGCACTTGAATGAAATCATTATTTTTTAAACATGCAAACAGCACAGACATTTCATGTATACAACAAACATCCGATGTTTTATCACCTTTACCACTAACTTTCTGTTTCAATTTCAATGGGAGAATTTCTTGGAATTCAACCGGCTCTTTTGGATTACCTCTAGCACCATATAGAACTGATGTTGGCAGTCTCATATTTATATCAATTAATTATTGATTAAG
Source organism: Meloe dianella (assembly GCA_028455855.1). Taxonomy (NCBI): domain Eukaryota; kingdom Metazoa; phylum Arthropoda; class Insecta; order Coleoptera; family Meloidae; genus Meloe; species Meloe dianella. Next base: position 7,559,575 of record JAPTHL010000047.1, on the reverse strand, counting down.
CGATTCAAATATAAAAAATTCTTAAATTTGTTATAAATTTAAGTCTGATTAAGTAGGGTTATGTGATTAGCTTAAGCGCCATCTCTTATTATATGTAGTGACTACAACGATAGTGTTCTAAAACTGTTTCGAACAACAAACGACACTATTCCCGCTCGAGTGAGCATGTTGTGTAAATGGAGTTTCTCGTGCTGAATCTGCTGTTTTTATGCAATAATTGGATCCACAGACAAATTAATAGATTTAAATAGTATGCTATGATTGTAATTTGAGTATTCACTTTGAGAAATCTATAAACATCCAACAATATAGCTACAATTAGATTGATTAAAATTAATTTAGATTGGTACTGTTAATTCCCCTAGATTCTCTTTTTTACACTGATCTCTATATATATATACTTATAAGTATATTATATATATGGATAGCTGATACTGTAGTCCGCCATTAACGCCAATAGCCGAATCATCAGCGCCACTCGTGAGTGAGAGAGTAACTAAAATGTAGCGCATAATTTGTTGACAGTAAATTGTCAGAATATATATGTCTTTGTCGCTTTTCACATGCCTTCTTTATTCAATTTAGTTCTTCCACCATTAGTGTGAGGCGCTGATTTTGACCTATCTTATTTAATTTTTCCCATAAGGATCCGCTATACATATATATAGAGATCAGTGCATAAAACTAAAAAGTCAAGGTATTCCAGATGTCGAATGAGCTCAGCTCGGCTATCTAGCTATTCTTGTCCACAATCAGAATAATGGCGGTCGTTTTCCACTAAAAACTAGAGTTCCACTTCTTTATTGACTGTTCCCTGTCTGACTAGTGTCAAACGGTCAAACTTTATAATGCCATCGGAAATTGTTATCGTTGGATATTTAACGAAACAATTTCCTGACATTTTGTTTTTCTTCTGTTAAAAGAAAAAGTTAAAAAAAAAATAATACCTGTAATTGTAAAAATATCTATAATCAATCATATAAAAATATGTGGTGAATTTTTGTCTGGATACCTCTAAGAAAGTCATATCAGTTGACACTTGATGAGAATGATGTGTTTAAATAATTCTTATTATAGATAAAAAAAATTGCAATTTTTTATAGAAAAATGGCTGATAGTAAATTTGCAACAGCAACAACAACAACCGGTGCTACAAGTCCGCCACCAAATTGTGCGATATGTCTAGGCATTTGTACAAATAAATGCTATTCAGATTCTTGTATGCATGAATTTTGTTTCAATTGCCTACTCGAATGGTCTAAAGTAAGTATAAATATTATTTCAATTGTTTAAGAACTAATTAAGAAATAATTCGTAGATTAAACCTGAATGTCCATTATGTAAACAATCATTTCGATCGATAATACATAATATCAAATCAAATGAGGAATATGATGAACATATTGTTGAGAATATTAGAGCTGAAGAGCTTGATCCACCATTTGTTTATCTACCGCCAGTAACACCACCGCCACCACATCAATACCATTTTCGGTAAACTAAAATCATATAGGAAACTATTGAATTGTTTGTTTGTTTTTTTACAATTTACGATTGTAGGACTACTTTAACTGTAGATACACGTGGAGAACATGCTATACAACAAATGTTACTTAGTCATCCTCTAATTACGATTGGTACATTCCCACCAGAAAGGTATCTCTAATATAGATTCATTAATAACAATAAAAACAATGCTAAATTCTTTTGAAACTGGTAGATATCCACACCATAGAAGGCGACGTATTGCTGATACGTCAACATCTTTTAGACGTTCAATATATGCACAAAATTTATGGGTGTATGCACCACCAGATATTACAGGGCGTTACAGAGACGTAACACCGTCACATTATAGGTATTTTCCTTTTTTTTTTGTTTATTAAAGTTACAATATAATTTGATTGGGTTTTGTAGACGAGATCCAGCTGCCCGGGCACGTTTAGTACCATGGTTGAATCGTGAATTGAATGCTTTATTATATGAAAATACACAACAAGTAATGCAATTAGTTGATATAATAATGGATCATTTATTACGCCATCATATATGTAGTCGTATATTTCGTACATTATTACATGATTATCTAGGCAACAAAACTGATCATTTTATACATGAATTTTACAATTTTATGAGATCACCATTTGATATGATTGGTTATGATAGACATGCTATTTATTTGGAACGGCCAGTAACACCACCATTATACATTGATGTGTCTGATGATTATGATAGTGATGTAATTATTGTAAATTCAACAACAACTCATAATAATATTATTAATAATAATAATAATAATGGTAATCAACAACAACCACAACAAGTACCGATTATCATAGATTTAATCGATACAGATTCGGATGAACCTATAATTGTATCAGAAGAAATACCAATGATAAATTATAACAACAACAACAACGTAAATAACATTAATAACAATAATAATGAAAATAATATCAATGATAATATTAATAGTGGTTGTAATAATCGTAATATTGATAATAATAATCGCAAACCAATATTACCATTGAAAATACGTATAAAAAATAAACGAAAATCGAAAGAGTTGAAATCGCGACACCACAGTAAAAAACGACGAAGATATATTAAAAGTTCGTCAACATCATCAGCATCCGCATCTTCAACGACATCCACTTCATCATCAACATCATCGTCATCGTCATCATCATCATCATCAACAACAACATCAGATATTTCATCGGAGTATGAATATAAAAGGAGAAATAAATCTAAAAATAAGTGCTATCGTAATTTAAAATTATTAAAAAGAACTGATAACAGGAAAAGCAAGAGGAAATTTAGTAAAACTAACGATAATGATAATAATAACAATAATAATAGTAGTAGTGATAGTGAAGACGATATTCCATTAGCCAAAATAATGAAGAAACATAAAACGAAATATAAATGTAGGAAATTACCAAGAGAACAACAGTATTTCAATTACGATCAGAATATAAATGATCGTTTAAACTATCCAATATCGACTATTGAGAATTTGCAGACAACTCAGTTAGCAGATTCTCAATGTTCTAACAGTACAAAAAAAGAAGATACATTAGTGATGATGATGCTAATGATCATAAAAGTTATATTGGTAATTGTAGTTATAATAATAATAATAATGATGATTGTTATGATATTAAACCAAATGTTAAAAGTGAAATTAAAATACCACAAGATGATGGTGATAAATCAGGACCTAGTACTAGTAATATTAGACTAAAGGATTATACAGATGAAAGTAATAATTTGTGGTATTATCGGCCACATTCATATGAACAAGATAGTTCAGATAATTAATAATTTATTGCAAAATTTTGCGAATGTATCATTTCTAAATGTATCTTAAATTATTTAATTGTTTCTTTCAAATTGTTTTGGTGTTTATTTTAAATAAGTAATTTCCTTGAATTTTTTCTTCTTGTTTTATTACGTTTTAATCCTATTTTGTATTTACAACATATTTACTGACAATATATATATATATATATATATATATATATATATATATATATATATATATATATAGACTACAACTGATAAACCAACAAATTGATAATTTACGAAATGTGTTAAGGAATGTTTCAATTAGAAGTACTTTTTATACACTCAATGATGATCGATTGTTTAACCAGAATTGTTGTGCAGAAAATGCTAATGTAATAAGATAAAGTAATGCAGCAATCCAACAGTTGTAGGCATTCTGAAATTGGTTCAAATAAAGCAAACATTAAAATTCTCATTGATTTAACTATAAATACACAACAACATACTTGTGTATAACCTCGATCTACTTGTGCATAGAAATCTGTTAAATCATCACCAGATTCAGGCAGTGACACTGGTGGCAAATCTTCAGCTAATGCAACAGCATGGAAATAGTAGAAGATACCCATTAATCCCTGATTGGGGAGGAAAATCATTACTTTCTGTCATTTATGTGGAAATGTGTTAATATAGTTACCAATTGAATTATGCCCCAGACACTTAAAATTAAGCCACAAAGAGATAATTTTGGACCACAAATTGCCATTCTGTTGCCTGTTTATTAACGATTTTATTTTAAAGGAAATTCTTCAGCTGCACAATCACTGACAGATCATGTGATGAACTGTCGGGTGAATCCGGGACACACCATAACCACTACTAACTATAGTATGTAGTTGGACTTGCACCGCTGCCAGTGTTACCTTCTTTCTATTGTTTTCCCGGTTTTATCAATTGAAATTGACTACACGTTTATTGACATGATAATCCTGACCTAAACATCAAAGTCTTATACGAATATTTATTCTCGTTATCAATTTAATTATAATCAAGTCTCTTATAGAGAATTTAATTATTTGAGAATTTTTAAGAGAGGGCTGCAAATAACTACATACGTAATTCTTCCAGGGGTTTGATATTTTTTAATGTTGGTTGCTTGAATTCGAAAATAGTGTTGTTGAAGAGTTGAGGACGGGTGGTTTTTTGAATTTTTCATTTTAATTGACTTTGTTTTCACCAAAATCATAATAGTTTTAAAATTAATCATTTCTTAATCAATTACTTTTTAGAAAATTTTGATGGTGGTAATGGAAGACATTCTTTGGTACATTAACCAAAATACTGGATTATGTAGTCGTAAAGTGCTAAAGTGTATTGTGGAGTGCACAACAACGTTGACTTCACAGGGACACTCGTATGTGGGTGCTCTAATTGCCGTGATTGAAAGAAATTCAATATTCCGCTTCATATAATTTCAATTTATGGCCATGGTGGTGTTGGTGACTATTCTTTCACACTAACGGTGATAGACAATAAAAAGTGAATAATTTGATTGTCCTTGTAATTCTGCGCTTCAAATGCATATCAAAATCATAACAATAACATAACCTCAACAAAAATCATTGATTGTTTTATAGAATAATGGATGAATTGAAGCTCTCTCTACATGAACAAACTGATTCAAATTCTATATGCAGGATATGTATGGAACAAAATTACAATATTAAGAAAATGTATAATATTTTCGAAGGGGCTGAACCACTATTTACAATGATAATGTCTTGTGCTTCTGTACAGGTAAAATACCCTTAAATACAAGCTAATTTATTATTTGGATGTTACTAAAGATCTGTTTCAATGTTTAGATTGCAGAGGGTGATGGATTGCCAGTTTCAATTTGTCAGCAATGTTTAATAAAATTGAATAGTGCATGCCAATTTAAATTACAATGTGAATCATCTGCTAAACGTTTACATCAATTCTATACAAATACATCAGTTTTACAAAAAATAGAAACAAATACCAATAATAATAATAATGAAAAAATTATATTAAACAATTTAGAAGAGAAAACAACAACAAAATCTATGAATACAAATGATAATGGTACAAATGGTATAAGAACAAAGAAGAAGAATACGAAAAATCGTTCAAACGGTTGCAAAATTCATCAGTGCGATACATGTGGTAAAATTTTCAATCGTCGCGAATATTTAACACAACATATACGTATACACACTGGTGAGAAACCGTATTGTTGTCATATATGTGAGAAACGCTTTATTAATTCTGGACATTTAACAACACATATGAGAACGCATACTGGTGAACGATCACATACATGCACCTTATGTCCAAAAGCATTTTCAACACGACAAGAATTACACAAACATACAATGGTTATTTTGTTTGTTTTTTTTCTCGTTATGAGTAGTCTGATTAGCAAAATTGTTTTAGGTGCATAATGGTGAACGGCCATTTGTGTGTTCTATATGTGGAAAATCATTTGGTAGTAGCAGTAATTTGTCTTCACATTTAAAACATCATACTGGCGAAAAGAATTTCACATGCGAACATTGTGGTAAGGCATTCTATACAAAACAAGAATTGAAACAACATTTGGTTGTTCATACTGGTGAAAAGGCGTTTGCTTGTGAATTTTGTAGTAAACGATTTGCTCAAATTGCACATTTAAAGAGACATTTAAAATTGCATATTAACTGAAACATGATTGTCGACTAATGAAGCAATTCATTGCCTATATTTAAGGTGGTCTAAAATTTGAAGATTTGTAAACGTAACATATAAGTATTAAAATTGTGATTATGATAATTATGTTTTGTGATATGAATTGAACTTTGTAGATTTATATTACTTGTTGTTGTAGCAAATGTTTCTTAATAGGCTTTAATTAACTTAACCTGTATATATGTATATGTATCTATCAATATAACGGAATCTTTCAACGTCCTTTTTACCAACTACAGGACGTCTGATTACTTTGAGAATTTGCATACATAAAACGGTGGCAATACAATAATTTCATAACTTTGTTCTAATGTCCTGACCAGGATCATCAGGATAATTAACTTTTAAATCAATTTTAGGCAACCAGTAATTTTTGCAATGAAATATTGACGTTTTATAACAAAATCGATTAAAATTGTTTTACCTATTATCAATAAAGTGATGGATAACAAATTGAGTGCAATTTTTCTTCAATTAGATATGGTGGATGCGCCAGGCTAATCTTAAAATCTTATATTTCTCCTGAATAAAATTTGGCGGATGCGCCGGGTGAATTTAAAAATTAATATGAAAAATTTTGGTGGATGCGCCGAATTTAATTTTTCAACTGAACATTTTGGTGAATGCGCCGGGCGAAATTATATTTTTGAATTAAAGAGAGAACTCATAAACAGGATAATGTTGCGTTCTTAAGAAAAAATTGTTCGGACTGCAAAATGATTCTAAAGTTTTTATTTTCTGTTAGATTTTTCCTTTTTGTGTAAGAAGACATATTAATTACAGGTCATTTAGTTACATATTTTCAATAATATAATTTTCATGTATTTTGTTTTATTTATTTATATAATTATAGATACAAGATTCATTACAGGCAGTTTAATCGAAAACAGCACATGCTTTGAATCTCACATTTCTGTGTTCCACATATACAATATTGGCGAATAATAATAATAGTAAAACAACTAATAAACAAATAAGAACAAAAATAAAATAGAATACTGCTTTTTTAGATCAACTCACAACGATTAAATTCCATTCATACAATAAGGGGCAAAAGAGGAAAAATAGAGGAAAGAAGTTATCTATTGTTCAATAATAATTATACTTTTGTTTTTCTATAGAGGTGTTTGTTTTAAAACACATACGCACACACACATACACACTTTCCAATCATAAAATCGATTTGTTGTTTTATCTACATTAAAAAATTGCTTTTACTGTTTAGTTGTGCAATTTTTATTAATTAATAATAAGAATAATTATAATAAATTTTCACAGGTCAGTATGGCGGAGTTTCATCAAATTATTAAAATTATTTCAACAATATACACACATTTCAATAACAAAAAAAAATTGCTCCTGTAATGAATGAAGATTTGTTTTTTTTTGTTTTGAAAAATCCAAATGAAAAGCCACATGCTGATTATTAATCCAATCAGCACGGTTGCTTCTCTCATTTTTCTTTAATTAGAGTGTGTATATAGTCAAGAAGTAAAACGTTATTTATTTATACATTCATTGACATCGAATTTGGCCGGTAATTTGTTTAATTTCTCATTGAATCAACTTCTCAAGTAAACGATTTGAAAACAACGCAACAACAACGAAAATAATTGTTTCTACAACTTGACCACAGACGCACTTTTACAGAGATTATAAATATTTATAATTTTAACAAATATTAACATTCAGTAAACTTTTTTTTCTTCTAAAACATGAATAGTGGAATTCGTTTCGATTATTATCATTGTTCTTGTTCTTTGAAACAAAAAACCACGCAAATCCACAATTCCCGTTTTATTTGATTTATCATATATTTATGTATATATAATTTTTTTGTTTGTTTGTTTTGTTTTAGACTAGCGGCACATATATACTTTAATTAATTAATTAGTCACTACTGAACTAATATAAAAGCTTGAATTTATCATTGAAGAGAGGGTGGATGATATAATTCCGGCTTGAAGACAACTGAATTTCTTTACATAAAGGATTTCATTTACAACAACTCAACAATTCCTAATTAATCAATTAATTAATAATAAAAAAACAACAAAGTGACAATTATGTTTATAAAACAAATACATTCATCTATAAATAGTGATGTATTACACTATAGTTACCTTATTTATTTTACAAGTTGCTTTTTATATATTTCAATTAATTTATTTATTTACTTTTGATGGACATATAGCCTAGATATTCACACTCGTTTTAGTTTTGTGCACCTACAGACTGTCGAAAAAATGAAAAGTCTCCATCGCTTATACTAATAATTCTCTTTCTTTACCATCATTAGATTCCTTTAAATTTAATTATGATTAGCGAAATGAATCAAATCTACTCAACTCAAACAAATAACAACAAAATCAACCACACGCACGCGGAAAGAATAATCACATCGATCTGTTGCCAAATTAACAATTTAAGTACAATGTTTCTTTTGTGTGTTAAACATAAACGAATCGCGTTGAATTGAGTAGAGATTAAACAGAAAAATTTGTGCTCAAAAGCGATATGAATGATAGAAATATTGCACTACTACTGCTACTACTACTACTACTACACTATCGATATTTCAACAAATAAAAACACAACAATTCATAATAATAAAAATAAATACATTTAAAACATTAAACATATAAAAAAATAATAGAAATGTTGTTAATAATCTGTTTGAAATTGCACAATTTAAATACAATTGGTGCCAGCAGTTTAACTGGCATAACTTTCATTAGAATTGAACGATCAAAATCTGACAAAATTTTAAATTATCACAATTCCAAGAAGATGAAACCAACAAAAACAAAATGGAGATTCCATTAGATGGAAATATAATTTAAAATTCAATTAAAACATTTCGAATCTATAATTAATCACTAATCTGAGATATATCACAATGATGCTGATGGTTGTTGTGTGTGGGGTGGGGAGAAAAAGAAAAAAATTACCAACAAATTATGGCAAAATTGACTGGTTTTTGTTGTTGTTGTTTAAATATATGATTTGTACTTTTTTTAAAATTTATTTATATAATTATCTATAACAAGCCATCTAATGAATTTTGTCAAGATCTTATAATGAAAAAAATTATGAATGACAATGATAACAATGAAAATACAGAGATATCACTGATAATAAAATCGCGTGATTAATGTGTTACGTTTGCCAAATTCCATTTAAAAAATAGTAATTATTGATTGTGATTAGACGTGTCAAAAACGGAAATTGCGTTGTATCAGTTGGTCCTACAGGTATTTGTATTAAATGTATTTCTTCAATTACATAATCAATTAAATTCATTTAATTAGTTCATTGCTTTTTAGTTGATAGTTTTTTGTTTAATTTAAAAATTAAAATATTGATCCAAACTTACTTTCTTCTCGCTCAATCTCCCATTAATTACAATTAGAAATTTGCACATCTTCCTCCGTGCAATCGTTATATTATATAACAAACAACTATAACTAGTTTTACCCCATTTGCCATCAAATTTCCGAAGAGACTATTAACACCACCATAACTGTTGATAATCACTTGACAAACGTGAACGTATTCGAAATAATTAATAGATAATTAAACAAAAAAAGTCAATGGAATTGAAAATGTCTGTTTTGTTGTTGTTGTTGTGTATGTTAGTAAGAAAGCGTTGGAGACAACGAAATTATACTTCTTTTTTTTAATATAATGATATAGAAACAATAGTGATTTTAGAAAATAATAAAAACAATGAGATGGGCGGTTATAAGAGTTCGTATTGGCGAAGGTGCATACGTTGAATGATATCACGGCAATCGTTAAACACTCGCTTGATATTTTCCGTATCAACGGCACATGTAAAATGTGGATAACAATAATGTTTACCCTCACCAGAGGCTGTACTAATACGCTAAAAAAAATAATCATGAATTAACATGTTAATTATGATTTTCATTAAAATATAATACATACAAGGAATTCGTCTCTTATAAAATATTTGGCTCGAAACACTTCAGCCGGTTCATTTGCATCATTCGCCACTTCTACCGGTGGTTGGTAACGTGCAAAATCCGCAAAATAATCCTCCAACTTACTTTTACCTAGAATTTAAAACGATCGCTTTTATTAATTTATTATTATTATTATTATTGTTGGGTTGATCGTATTTAATACCAGCGAGAATTTTCTCCGCTAATAGGTCCTGTTTATTGAGAAATAATATGACGGATATTGTACGTAACCATCGATTATTCCATATTGATTTGAACAGATCAAGACTTTCACGTAATCGATTTTGTGTTGGATCCTCCCTTAATACCATATTGTATGAACTGCAGGCAGTGACAAAAATAATCGCGGTGACATCATTAAAACATTGTATCCATTTACGTCGTTCATCTCTTTGGCCACCAACATCAAACATACTGCAAAAGGATTAGTCAATAATTGCTTTAATTTAATAAAAAAAATAAATAAATAAAGAACATACTGAAAGTTGACTTTGTCAACCTGGAAGAGCGTTTCGAATATGCCGCTAGTAAGTACACGGCAGCGCAGGATGTCCTGCTCTGTTGGTGTGTAATTGGGCTGTTTGATTATGCTCACTTTATCAAGGAAGTATTTTGCACAATCTATTAATTGATATTCGTTACTTCTCTCATACGTTCCCTAAAATTACCAAAAAAACCCACACAATTAAACAATATTTTATCATTATCATCATCATCATCGTTCACCTGTACACCTCGGTCTTGCCAGAGAGATTCTGTGTGTTCGTAGAATTCAGGCGGGTAATCGAAATCTGGACCTGTTGCACAGTCTTGTATCCAGTCGACGCGCGCCTGATTTTCTGGTTTTTCTAATGCAACGGGTGGACTGAGGGTCGACATTGCGCCAGTTATCGTCTAAAATTAAAACAAAACGAAAATATTACAAAAAAAAATACAGTCCATCCCTATAAAATGATGCAATAAACACTTGAAATTTTTAAAAGATCTAAATTTTCCCTAATCGAATTTGATACATGCTGCTGTATGAAAATTGGCATTGATTGACATGTTATTCATAATGAAAACGTATCAATTTTCTAATGGGAACGTTTTAAAACAAATAAAACGCAATAATAATAATAATAATAATGATAGAAAAATCTATGGAACTATACACACGTGTATGTATGTAGTTATTTGATAATTTTTTAATGAAGAAAATTACAGCTCGTATGAACACAATAAAAAATTACAGTATGGTTGTTGTACTGTTGTTTGCATTCATAACAATTCCAATTAAATTGGTACTGTTGTATAATAAGGTTAATTAAATATAACCTTTAAAATTCATCATTTTTTAAACTTTCATAATAAACTTTTTAATTAACTAAACCATTTACATATCAATTGTATCCAATCAAAGATTATTATTAATTTCTCCTTAATAAAAACAGTTATGCCACCAAAAACAGAAAAGATAACAATTAATTCAATTGGCAATATAACTCATCAAATTGTTTAATTTCAACAATTAGAAAGTCTTTAACAATATCGTCATATATAGATAGTTAAATTGCAATATTGCGACACGTTTTAATATGTTTTGTTTTGTTTCTGTTATAATCACACATCATATAAAATGAATTAAAGTTGTTGTTTTTTTTTATTCAATTCAAACTGGCAGCAGAATTTCTTTTTAATCCAATTTATTTCAATTCTGATGACAACGATTTTCAATGACAAACTGGAACAATTCTTGTTCTTTTTTCCGTTGTTGTTCTTGTTGTTGTAGTTTTCTGCATTATTATTGTTTCTCTTTCATTGATTTCGTATGAGTTTGTAAAACTTTCTAATTCACAACTAAAACAATAATGAAATTGTATTTTTATTCACCAAAATTTCGCCCCCTTTTAGCTAATACAAGAATAATACTAATTATAATTGAGAAAATTAATAATTTTGAGGGGGGTTGGTTTCATTGTGAGAATTTTATTTAGCAATTGATGGATCACAATCAGAATTTTAATATTAAAACAATAAAAGAAGAAAACATTGAGCGATGGTGACAATTATTTTTTGTGGCTTTTTTGGATTAATTCCGTTGAACATGTCTATAAATATTTTGTTTATGTTGTTGGTACTAATAGTATTTGTATAGATATGTGGGTGAATGTTGTGTTGTTGGCCAGGAATTATCCGCTTTGGTATTTCGATTGTTGTCATAAACTAGTCATGTGATAAATTGGATGAAATCAGGGAATACACCACCATTAACCAACAGGTGCTGGCTGTGTAAATCATGGTCATTTCACCATTGAACTACCCAACAACAACAACAAATAAATCACTAAAATTGGGTCATGGAATGGATATTTTTTTAAAAATCAAGTCTGTTTATTTGTTGTTATATAAAAAAAATACTTACAATGATGGCATCGCGTATATTCTTTTTTATATCTTCAATTTTTTGCTTTTTCTCTTTCTCACTGAAACCATTTACATGTAGAATTCGCATTTGTTTAACGATTGTCGACTTGCCGGACTCACCAGCACCCAATAATAATAGTCTATGTGTTGCCCTATAAACTTGTTTCTCTTTTGCCAATTGTCGATTAATTTGATCGCTAATACGTTTTTGACTTCTAATATCTTCAGACGCCTGTCCAGCAGCGTCACGATTGCCAAAACAACCCATGGCCGCCAATGGGGACCACCAACAATCAGCCCCCTTGTCGGCGGCCACGGGGCCACACTCTGGACCCGACGCCACCGTGGCTATTAACAATATTAATTAAAAACTTTGCAAATATGTATTTATTTAACCAGTATGTATATATTATATACGTGTATGTATACGTGTATATTGTGCTTTATTGTTTAATCACTATTATCACTAGGAATTCAACAAAAAAACTAAAACAAAGAAAGAAAACAACACACAAAAAACTCACTAAACTTCCCCCCTTTAACAAAAACAAAACAACCACTGTTATCACTGATGTCGTCGTTTCGGCACCATTATGGGAATCTGTTTCATTGTTTGTTTGTTTTGTACAGTATTGGAATAGAGTGCCAAATTGGCTACCACCTGCACCAGGGGGTCAGTAGAAATTCAAAATACATCATAAAAATGGCCGAGCGACACACTATATCTTTAGGACACACACGGTGTCTATTTTTATACACGATAACGATAGAAATAGCAAACCAATGTTGCAGACGGATCTACATCAGAACTTATTACACGTTTACTGGAAAAAATGCAATTTGATGAATTTAAATTTTTATTTCCTTAATAGTTGCTGTTTTGTTGTGTGTGTGTTTTTTTGTTGTTGTAATCTTTCTTCTTCTCCTTTATTTTTTACTAATTGAGCGAATTAATCGCGTTACACTCTCGGTACAACTCTGTCGGTGGTCTCAAAAACTACTTTCGATACACCCTGACAGCTCTCTTCTTGTTTTATAATTCAACAACAATTTTCGTTTATGGTAATTTTTCTATTTGTTTTCCCGACTGATTTTCCCCACAAATCGTACACCAACACACACACACGCACACACATACATATAATATATACAGATACAATTGAATTATGTCTTTTATCAGCTGTTTGAATATTTATTATTTTTTGACTAACGTTTATGGCCAGCTTTTCACGGGCGAATTTAACATGTCCGACACAAACTGACTCTTGTCTGCTGTGGCGAGGCCTTGTCGTCGTTTTTGATAGTCGTGGAGCGCCACAGGCGTTTCGATTGTCAATGGTGCGCCTGCGATTGTGGTGGCAGCGGCCACAAACTCAAATTTCAAAAATCTCTAAAATCGAACAAGCATTTCAGTAATTTCCTGTAAATAGATTTGTTTCAGTAAATGCCGCTCGTCCAGCCACACATTTGGTGACTAGTAAAAAGTCTTTTATGATAAGGGTATGTTTTAGTTCTTCTACCAATTCAGCTGTAACAAATCTAAAAAGCGTGGGTTGGTGATGTAATAATGCAACATTTAACTAATTTTGTCGGTTTTTCGACAAATTATTGCAGGAATTACTTAACAATTGAAAATTCGTATAATTAAATGGTCTGGTTTACCTTTTTGTTTATTATTTTCCACGAGTTAACTGCATTTTAACATTAAATCAATGCTTTGTTTAGAATTAGTAAAGCAGTAAAGTGGATAATGCAATTATATCAGAATTTATAGTTGCTATATCGTACATGAGCAATTTGCCTATTTAACACTTTCTTGTTGAATCCTATCACTTCTGGGCGCTGTCGATCAATAATATCTTAAGACAAATACCACCCTTTTCAAATGATGTTCGTGTGAAAGAAGAATAAACGACTCTAGCAACTAGAACATTGACTTTAATACAATCTGAAAATACATAATAGCATATAAATTTAATTCAATTGAATCAAATAGTGTTGAACGAACAAAAAATAAACCGGAAAAATTACCAACTTTTTCGTAAACATTCATCTAAATATCTAATAATATATATTTGAATATAAATTTTTTTATAAAGATAGGTAATTTTATAATTTGTAAAAGTAGACATATCACAAATAGATTTGTAAATACAAATTTCTTCATTTTTTTTTTCAAAATCTGTCATTTCGATAGAATTTTGTTGTTTGTGCAATTTAAAAGTACAAAATTACAAGAAAAACACCTAACAAACAGAGACAACTGTACTCATTTAATCACTTTGTAATGATTATTAAGAAACAGTGATTATGAACTATTGGAGATGTTTGTTTGGTTGTTTTTTCTTTCTAAATTATTTGCTTAGGAATTGGTGATTTACCTAAAATTACTGCAACCAAAATTAACGAACGATTAATAAAAATTTTAAACGATAAACTACAACTGTGCGTCAACATTTCACAATACTAACAAAACATAGTAATGAAACCAAAGAATTGGTTATTTTTAAGGCACAACTAATCGTTTAGATGTCTACTACATTGATCAGAAAGGCACAACTTTTTCTTCTTTTAAAAAAAAAATAAAAGTGGAAGAAAGCATAAATGTTTTAAGTGTGTTAAGTGGTCAAATTATCACAAATGAATTAAGACAATGCATAATGAGATTAATTGCTCTTAATTAAAAATGACTAGTAATAATAGAATAGATTTCTCCCTATATGTATATTAATTCATCTAAAAGAGGAATTGAAAAATATTATTAGTACAGCCCCTGCATTTTATAAATTACATTACAGCCTGGATTCTTAAGAAATTCGTTTGTTTTTTGGAACTTAGATTAAATCATATTCAAGTAGATATTTCCGTTGAATACTGTCACGACAATCATCAAATACACGTTTGATATTCTCTGTATCAATGGCACATGTGAAATGTGGATAAAATCGATGGCCCATATATTGTTTACCAGTCAAAGTGATTTTCTACAAGAAATAGAACGGATCTATTAAACAAAATTGATAACAAAAATCAATCAATCAATCAATCAATCAATCACCTCGAATTCATGTCGTATGAAATATTTCGCTTTAACAACATCTTTATGATCATTCTCATCCGGATAATCATTCGTTTTAAAATTACGATATTCCGGGAAATAATCTTCTAATTTACTGCGATTCGATAGTATTTTATCACGGAATATATCTTGTTTATTTAAAAATAATATAACAGATATGTGGCCTAACCAACGATTATTCCATACAATTTTGAATAATTCTAAACTTTCACGTAAACGATTCTTTGTCTCATCTTCACGTAACATTAAATTATAGGAACTACAAGCTGTTACAAATATTATGGCAGTGACATCATTGAAACATAAAAACCATTTACGACGCTCACCACGCTGACCACCAACATCAATCATTCTAACAAATACAAAAAATAATTAAAAAAAAAACAGAAGATTATCCTATTAGATTCAAAACGAAACAAGTGTGAATTTACCGGAATTTCACATTGTTCACTTGAAAAACCAATTCATAAATGCCGGTAGTTAATACACGACAACGTAAAATATCTTGATCGCTCGGTATATAATTATCTTTACCAATTATATTGACTTTATCTAGAAAATATTTGGCACTATCTATTAATTGATATTCATTGTTACGTTCAAACGTTGCCTATAAAATATTTCTAATAAATAATAATTATAATTACGAATTATTATTTAGAAAATTCGTTTACATGTACACCACGATCGTTTTTCCACAATTTCATTGTATATTCGTAGAATTTCTGTGGAAAATTAAAATTATGTTTTACAGCATTTTCAATGATCCATTGGGCCATCTGTTCATTTTCTGGATTATCAAGTTTTACTGATGGTGTAATTGTATGCATTGCTGTTAAAATACTCTAAAAATAATAATAAACGTCAATTAGAAATGTAAATATAGTTGTGATTAGTTTTAATTAATTAAAAACGGAAATCCATTTACAATAATCGCTTCTAATAGATTATTTCTGATATCATTACGTCTCTGTTGACGTACATTCTCACTAAAATCCTCCACATGTATCAACTGCATTTGTTTAATGATTGTCGATTTACCAGATTCACCAGCACCTAATAATAATAAACGATGTGTTCTTATATAGCCTTCTTTATCTTTTGCTAATTGTTTATCAATATCATTACTATGTTGTTTTCTAACAATATCATCATGATTTAATTGATATAAACATGGTAAGAATGGGTATAAACATCCACAATCAGTTTTTTTATCAGTCATATTTTACATCCTTGTATATTCAACAAATGATTTTTTCCAATAATATTCCAATAACGACAACAACACAAGTCGCAATTTAGCTAATTTTATTATGTACATAATATCTCATTATTTAAATAAACAATTAAACAACACTGCAAGGTTACAATGTTGAAATCAATGGAATTTATAATAATTACATTAATCTTACATGTGTTCTATTATCGAAAATCGATCAATTATCATTTAAACGATACGATTTTCGTTGTTAAACAATTATTTCACAACAATTTACATAAAATAATAAACAAAACGGCCGACTGCAATTTGTGAGGTTAAGTTTGACGGGAAAATGACAGAACTGCCAAAAAAATACTACTAATTGTAGCTCTACAAGTACCCCCTCCCTCAACTTTATTAATCAAATATTGGAAAATATTTAATGAAAATCCACAAATCGATAATCAACAATGGTAAATAATGCAATATTATATTAATGAAGACCACGTCCATGAGGAAGCTAATAAATAATTACTGAGCTGCGTATAGACCACCTATAAACTGATAAAAAAATGGGACAATTGCGGATAATTTGAATGTCACAAACTACAAAAATTTCTGATAAATATTGCATAATATATTTTTGTAATAAGAATTGATAAGTAAACATGACTATATGTATATATACTAATTAATAGAAACAATGAGAATTAATTTTTTTTAATCAAAATATAGACTAGACGAGAATTCGATGCATAGCACCGTTTTTCTTTTTGTTTGTTTTAACTAACAGCAGTCCATTATATGGGCACTACAAGCTAGAACTATTCATTTCTTTTTCTTATTCAATTCGTATATACATACAAATGTAGTTTATTATTATTATTATTCGATAATTAGTTGTAAATTTGATTAACTTAACAAGATCCATAATGATAATACTAACAAGTCAACAGTAGCAAAAGTAGAGACTAATAAGCATTATTTGTTTGTGTTTATATATGAAAGGAATTAAATTAAAATCTGAATAAATCAACAAAGTGTCCAACATAACAGTTGCAAAAATATCGTTCATCAACAAAGTTAGCTTGGAGAGACATTTGTGTCTGTTGTTGACTATAACAGTCTGATAATTATTGTCACTTTTTTTCACTCCAACACATTCATAAACCGTTTAACTAAACATAAATAAAACATTCATTATTGTCAAATTTGAGTTTTAATCTAATATTATTGTAATGGAAATGAATTAAGTACGTCAAATGCTTATCGATTATCCAAGCTGAACTGTTGTTGTGATGCATCGATTTGTTTCTATGTGAATATGGTGTGATATAATAACAGCATTGTCATAGCATTTTTCAATTCTCGACAATTTGTCTCGTATTTATCTAAATATGCGTTTCCTTAAACTAATCTATCACAAATCAATTTTGGTTCGTTCTTTCATCATTAAAGACACAATATTGCCTGATATTCTTTTTTGTTTCCATTAAATTTTATCAATTGTGTCCGCAGTCAAGACATGAAATGCTATGAAATACATTCATTTATTATTATTATTATTATCATATTTGTTTTGATCTTAAATTAAGCGATTAGTAGAAATAAGTCTGATTGGAATGTGTATAAACATACATAACACCGATACAGTCCAATAATTAAATGATGATTCATTAATCATTTCACGTTAATTGTGATTTCCGACAATTACACAGCCATTTGATAATACGTGCATTACGTTCAACAATCGATGGTGGTTCACTTGGCCTGAATGTTGGTGGACAATAATCGATACAATCAATTGGTCTACATGAATCAACTGTTGATATATCAGAGAAATATGTTGGACTATCAGATGAATGACTATTTGTTAACATCTGATCGAAACTATCGCTGGTTAAGCCTAAATGTTCAAAGAATTGTTCTAAATGACTTGTTGGTTGGTCTGGTGGCCGCCAATAACGATCACTTATATCCGATTTTGAACGTAATATCGGTCGATCACGTTTATAACGTAAACATTTTTGACGTTTAAATGATGTCGATTGTGGTAATAGTGGTGGTGGTGGTGGTGGTGATTGTTGTGGTGGTATTATTATCGGTGGTGGATAAGATGATTGACGGGCGCGACAATCAAGATCTTGACAACAATAATACGAACTGCCACCACTATGTTGGGTGCTAGAACCGGAATCGCGTCTAGTTTCCTGTAAAAGTGATTGATTTGTTAACATTTATATTTGATAATATAAGATAAGAAAATTACTTGACGTGGAGGTGGTGGTTGTGGTTCACTTCTTTGTGTGTAATGTCCACTAGAACCACCACTATCACGATTCGATAGACTCTTATTACTACTTTTATTTGAACTCGGTTCAGCTCTACAATGGAGATCTGGAAGGCTCTTGTGACATCTTTGTGCGTATTCAGCTGGTGGACTAAGCGGTGCCATTTGATCAACACTTGTTTCTTCTGCACTATCACATACTAATAATTGGCGTAATTTATTTTGTAACAAATCATTACTAGTCGAATGCACTGAACGGCGATGTGATAAAGGTGGAAGAGATCGAGACGGTGATACGGCCATAACTAAAAACAAAAAATACCAAATTCCATCAAGCAATTCAATAATAACCGATTTTCCAATTACATTGTGGAAGTGTTGTTTGTCGATAATTGACACCACTATGTCCGGCAACATTAACTGATTTACTACGATTGTAAACACCCATATAACCGGTTGGATTTGTTAGACGTGTCGGTATAGATTGTGTTGTATCTCTGACAATTTCACTTTTCACATAGAATGGTTTACTTTCAGCTAATAATTCAACAGCCGATTTACGTTTTGTACGCATACTTTGCGATTTGGTTAATGTCGGATACATCATTGTCGCCATTATTCAAATAAACAACATCAAAAACACAATAATAATAATAAACAAATCAACAATATCAACAACAACAACAAATGGGACAGCATTTAGAAAACTGATACTTGTATCTCATAATCATCTACATTTCTACCAATTTTGCCATGGGAAATTGTTAATTTCCACTGAAAAATAATCATCAATACCTGAAGAAACAATAGAAAATTTCTAATGGTTGTTTTTTTTTTGATTTATTAACTTACAAAATAACAATCGTTCATTGAAGAGTTGTGTTAGAAATAACGATTTGATGATCGATATACCGGCTTTAGTTTATCACATTTTTTCAGTTTTGATTCTTCTTCTTATTATTATTATTATTCTTGTTTAATTTCTAATTAATTCAAATCTACAAATTGCACCACTGACCCCACTGACCAACTACTGCCAGGAGCCATTTCTCATGTCACAGCTGATTGCGTGGTGCTGCACTTGCGCATCGTCCATCAACAACACAATTTTCTGCAAACAGTTTTGAAAATGTTGAATTTCATTATGCTAAAAATTCCATTTTATCATCATCAAAAGTCAATAACATTCCATTTGATCAATCAGCATTTTATTATTGTTGATTTTTCGATATAATCAACACTGTCATCATTGTTGAAATTATTCAATCAAACGAAACGATAATTTTATTTGATCAAGAAGCAGAAACAGTCTGAATTGAATTATTTTCTTAGATAATGGTCTTTTTCAGTAATGAAAATAGAAACAATTCTATACACGACAACGGATCGATGTGTATATAAATATAGATGAATAGGGTTGGTGGCAATGTTGTTATCTCATGTGGCAGGACGACTGGGGGGCGCTGGCACAGTGAATCTATACAATATGCTCCGCTTAGAGTTGCCAACTTTTTCTAAGACAATTCCTGGACAAATTGCTCAAAACTGAAATAAATATAATTTCACAATATTCTCCACAGAAAAATCACTTAACATAACCCGAGTCGAAATTCAGCGCCTCAGTAGACCCTCAAGGAGCTCAAGTAATGTCGAAAAACGGAGGACCTGTACGAATTTTAGCTCCTAAATAGCACCTCAGTAAGTCCTCAAGAGTCTAACATACTTCCGATGTTCGTAAATTCTGCACACGATCCATTATTCAGTCGGACTTGCAAATTCCGCCTTTACTAATAAGTTGAATGGACAATAAGAAGGCATGTGCGAAAGAAAGAACTATTTTGGAGTGTTGGTGATATTGGTTCATAGCTTTCTCTAAAAATCCCGGAGTTTTCGACATTCAATCTGTATTGTGGACAGCGATTTCAATTCCTGGACAACCCAGGCCAATCCTGGACGGTTGGCAACCCTAGCTCCGCTCCATGTGGCACAACTTGACTGACAATTTTATGTTGTAGTGAACTTCCTACGGATGATACACTTATCGAATTGCCTCTTTATAAGGTCCACGTTTCTTAAAAACAGAACAATACTTATGCACTCCAATATCTTCATTATGTTTCTTATTGCGTTTAACTGTATATTTACGTCATCTAGGAAAACAAAAGGGTGGTTACTGCTCATTTCACTAAACCCTGGGGGTGCTTATGCCGTATTTCTTTTACGATGAGAGGCCTGTATAGGGCGGGATGGAGACATAATTTATTGCTAAGTGGTCCTTGTTAATTTATTGCATGGACTAATTAACAAATCAGGGTGTGGAAAATAACCATTTTCGAAACATGTATTTATTTGTCGTTGCTTAGCAACACCTACATCCTACTTGCGATTGCACCACACACGATGGAAAGTCGTTTTTTTCCGTTTCCGGTCGATCGTAGAAACGAACCGTTTTCATTTATACGAAGTCTTTAAATCTAAAAATTAACGAGCCGAATGGCTCAATGGCATAAGATATGTAAATGAAAAATGATTTTCAGCAGCTCCTCTTAAGTTAGCAAATAAATTATGCCTCCATTCCCCCTTTTACAGGTTCCCCATGTAGTTATAAATAAAACAGAAATGTGGGTAGGAACACACCTAATAGTATCCACTAATCTACGAGGTGCTGTTAAAATGAATATATTTCAAAATGAAAATATAACAAGAATCTATTGGTATAATATTAACTCCGGGACACCAACGGCAGTTGGATCCAATACTTTTAACTCTGAGCCTACGCTATAAAGGCTCAATATCAATAAAAGTAAAGAAAATTGGAAATTATTGTAAAAATTACCGATTTGTCTATGGCGCTACTGTATTTAAATGTAGCGCAAAAACTAAAATTTATATCTTCTAATGAATATCTATAATTAATTACAACTAGTGTTTGTAATACAATTTGGAATGTCTTATTGATCATTTTAACTAGAGTATTTGGTTGCAATCAATTTAATTAATTAATATAAATTCAAGGGAGCTACATTTAATAACTGATAGACATTTCATTCTATACGTAACCCCAAATTTTGGTGATGTCGTTCGGCAAGAAATTGGTGGATTTCTGGAATCGAAATGTTGTTATGATAACAGCAGTACCTTTAATTGGAGGTATACATTGGGCATGGTTGAAATTGCAAGATGTCCCAGAACTCGTACACCCAGACGAGAAGAAAGATCTACCGATTGTCATAGTAAGTCTCAATAATTGTTTTAATATCAAAAATTTATAGGAATTCTTGATTTTTAAAGGGGGCTAAATATTTAGGAAAAGCCGTTGAAGATGAATACCATAAATTAATTATCAAACGTAAAGATAATGAAGAGTAATAGTATGAAATTTGTACATAAATATAGAATTTATAAATAGATCAATTAAGGCATATTCTTTTTATTTCAATTGCATTCCAATATAATAATCTAAAATCTATATAGAATCAAACATTTATTACACAAAAATAAATTCAAGAATTATTTGTTGGAGATGAATGTTAATTTCTGTCATATTGTCGGTAAATGGGCGACAGTTGAACGTTGTTGATTTAACGTCGTCTTAAATGGACTGGTTGATTTGTTATTTGTTGGTAATTGTGGCAAAGAAACACCATTTAAAGTATTCTATAATCATTCAACAATGTTAGAAATTGTCAATCGTAATTATTTTGTTGCAAACCTTTGATTTTTCCCTTGTAGTTTTATTGTAATTTTGTTGTTTATTATCATCTGTGTCGACATTAAAATTGAAATTTTCAAAATATTGATGATTTAAAAGCATATCACAAGTCCATCGTTTAGATGGGTCTTTATCCAAACATCTCTACAAATACAATTTGTAACTAATTGGAATTGATTCTAGTAATTATTATTTACTTTAAGAAAATCAATGGTGAGTTGATTGCACATCGGTAATTTAGTTTCTAATGGTACGATTTGTTGGGGTATTGGTAGTGTAACACCGTGGAAAAAATCATTATTTTTAAAGGCTAACATGTGACGAGTCAATAGATCACCAACTGTTGATCTAATCAGATACAATTGATCTACATCAGATTTGCCAGGCCATAAAGCTTCACCTTTAATCAGTTCAGCTAATACACAACCTGCACAATTAACACTAATATCGATTAAACAAGAATTTGTTGGATAAAAAAACTGTTATACCGATCGCCCACACATCGACAGGTGTCCCATATTGAGTATCACCAACTAACAATTCCGGTGCACGATACCAACGTGTCGCCACATAATCGGTGTAATTTTCACCTGGACCTTTAACAAATGAAAACAATCGAAAATGTGTCAAGAATTTCGTTAAACAATTACTTAACATTCTGGCAAAACCAAAATCGCATACTTTCACAACACCAGTGGATGTTAAAAGTATATTTTCTGGTTTAATATCACGATGTATACAACCGTGTTGATGGCAATAAGCGACAGCTTTTAGTGTTTGCCATATAATTTGTTGTGTTAATAATTGTGGACAACCTTTTGGATAACGTTCTAATTCATTTAATACTGTTTTTTCACAAAATTCAAAAACTAAATGTAATCGTCGTTTACGTCGGAATACTTCAATCAAATTCACAAGATTTGGATGTTTTAAATTCTGCAAAATAAACAAAACAAATAAGTAAATGAATGAATAATAATAGAAATGAGTATTTGTTTTAACTTTTAATAGTCTTATTTCTCTTAATGCAATTTTTCTAATTAATGGATCATCTTCACTTTCAGCAAATTTCTTTATAGCTACAATCTCACCAGTATCACGATTTCGGCATTTGTAAACGATGCCATAGCTACCTTCACCTAATTTGGCGATCTTCTCATAACGTTCCATCACTTTCGATGAAGTACGTGTCCTGAAATGCATCATTATTACAATGAATCTAACTACGATTTGTGTAAGTTCCTGTTCGAATCATTCATTTTTATCAGTATTAGTCGTAATGACTTGTTTTCGTGTATATTCTGTTTACTTATAACGGCAAGTGATCGAATCGCTTTTTCGATATTATTACAGATAACATTATCTAACTGTTTGAAGGACGTCGTCAATTGCGTGAATGGGGAACATTAATCTAATCGCGCGTACTATCCCCTATCAAATAGAATATGTGAAATGAGTTACAGATCGTAATTGAATGCTCTTCATTTAGCAATATAATGATTGATTATTCGTTTTGTATTGCAAGCTTGACCATAACAACAATGTATTTCTAGATTCAATTCGCATTCATCATAGACTTAATCGATCATTTTACAGTGTTAATCGTGTAATTATTCCGCACAAACACAGTAATCGTGACTATTACAACTAATGCTTGTTTCAGTTTGCGGTAAAATGATGCAACAGTAGAATGATCAACTTGTGGTGCAAATTTTGGAAAGTAAATGTGTGTTAAAGCGGTGAAAAAGAACGAAACTTACCGCCCGAAAAACTGAATTAAAATACTATTCTCCATTGAGTATGGTCAACAAATAAAACAAAGCAGCATTCAAATCAATTGGAAAAAAGCAACTTCACAAGCAACATTTGTTTGTAGAAGCATCTATATAGTAACAACTATCCAAAATGTTGCCAAACCGTTGGGAGATCTACAGGAAAGATAAAAACAAATACCCGTTAAATTGCCGATGAAATTGTTTTGTACAAAATTTTCAATTACGAATCAATAATGATGAATTAATTCATGACAATGTGAAGGCCAAATAAATGACCACCAAAAATGGGAACAACTGGACAACAACATGTACAATGTACACATACAGTAGTACACGTTAAAGTTTCATAATGGGAAATTACCTTTTTGGCAATAATTGCAGTTGGTTTCCGAGCAACCAAAATCTACTACCATTAAACCATTTCTCCATCCGCTATTGTCATCAGTTACTCAACAACTGAATACGAAAAATTTGGTAATTAGTGTAATGTTGTCGTCGGTTGTTACCATGGTGAACACTGCACGCCATATTAGATACTTTGACCTTTCCCTTTTATTCCATTTCATTGTCAATATTGACTATATGATTGTATAGGTTTTGTAAATGGCACAGACATGTTACGATAATTAAAAATTAAGTTTTATTAAAATTTCTTTACTGTACACTAACATGTTCCAATGACAAAAATATTTTTACATGAATTCAATCACTTTTTGGATGAGTATGTCCAGTGTCTTGCTCATCTTGGCTCTTGTCTTCATTGCCTTTAACTGTGAATGTAACATAATACCGTTTATTGTGATCAAGACGATCAGCTGGCAGTGAAATGATTTGTTTGTCAGCACCATGACAAAGTTCTAATGTTACAGCTTTCTTTTGATTAATATCTGGAAGAAAACCGGTTCCAGGCTTACATTCAGTTGATGCGAAGCCTATTTTCGGTATACTATGATGATCCATCATAGGTACTAGAAATTAGAATGATTTCAAAATAATATTGATTTCGCTTTTTGTTTTGTTTTTAGAAATACTCACAATAGGCGGCACAAGGAATTCCAGTGTAAGCATGTGCAGCATGCATACATCGATTTGTGCTTTTCGTACACAAAAGAGGATTAACGGGTGCTTCTGGTAGACCTTTCAAATAATCACCACCACCACCACCACCATGTCGTTGTAATTTCCTTAAAGCCAAGTATAGAAACGTTTCGAAACTTTTAAATGAATAATCTTCCGGTATGTAACGACCAGCACCAACTGTAGATGCACACGATTGATGATAAGCATCAATTGCACGTTTGACTAAAATCGCTTCATTATGTTGTCCTGCACGTATTTGTAAACGTTTCAATTCTAATAAATGTTGGAAAATTTTCCGTTCCAAATGATAACGTCGTATATTTGATTGTATTGTTTGTGTTACTGATGTCATATTAACACCACGTTCAGATATATTTCGCCATTTTGGTACACGACTACTTCTTGGACTTGGTTCAAAACCAGAATCGATAATATGGCTACTTTCATAATCACTACCAGCACTGTGAGTATCACGAGTTTTCGATCGTCGTTTTACTAATCTCTTTCTCATTACAGTGGTTCTGTTTGTTGCATCATCATCATCATCATCTTCATGCAAATCTGAACCAGTACCATGTTCATTATCACTGTAAACTGAAGTCAATAAAGGTGCTGACATGTTCGATTCAGATCGTGGTTGTTCTTTGATACGTTCACGATTTCCGTGAACATTTGGTAATGACGGTACACGTGATTCCAAGCTAGATTTCGTTTTTCTTCCTGGAACATCCAAATATTTATCGTTTCGTAATATTGTCGATTTTATTACAGGTGTTGGTATGCGACTCTTTCGAATTTTCTCACAATGTTTACCATCTTCGGAACGAGATCGTTGTTTTAGTATTTGATTAGTTTTATGATCTGATTCGGCTTCATTATTGTCCAAAACACGGAAACTTTTATGTTCCTGTAATGAACTGGAAGTGGTACTTGAATTTGTATATTTCTCACTAGAATTCTCTTCATCAGATTTTTGTTGTTGTTTGTCTGCAACAGAATCAACAGCAGTTTCTATAATCTCATAAGCCTTCTTTTTATCCCATTTTTTACGATGTGATCGACTTTTCTTTGATTTTTCCTTTTGTTGTTCACTTGTTTCTTTATTAGATTGAAGAGTTTCATCTGGTTTTGTTGTAGCTTTTTGTTGGTCAGTTGTGACTTCATTATTGGGTTTTGAGAAATTTTGTTCTTTATTTATCTCATTATCAACGATTCGTTTCTTTCTTTTTGAATCGTTTTTCTTCGATTTCTTATCTTCATGCTTTTCGGTTGATTCTTTAAAGGTTTGCTCTTGTTGACCATCAGTCGCGTTTTTTATTTGTTCATTAGTTTCTATATTTGCATCTTTATCTTGGCTATTGATTTTTGATTCGGTCTCTTTTTCAATTTCAACTTTATGTGCATTTTCGATCGTTTTATTATTGGCTACTTCTTCTGTTTCTTTGTTTTCATCGATTTTTATTTGAGTATGCTCTAAATCATTAGGCTTCTCTGCATTAGTTACATCCATATTTTGTTCGTTTTGAAGCTCAGTTTCGTGTTGCGTCTTCTGAGTAGTAGTAGCATCTCCAGACTTTTCTGTTGATTTGTCATCACTTTCAACAACTATGTCTTGTTTTTCAACACCTTCTACGCCTTCTGTTACATCTGTTTTGATTATTTCTTCTTGTGCTTTATTCGCATCAATTTTTATTTGAAAATCTTCCTCAGTTGCAATAAGTTCTTCTTTTATTTGAGTAATTTCTTCTGAAACAGTTTGGCTACTTGAATCTACCGTCTTTACACTTTCTTTTTTTATCTGAGATGCTTTTTCAATATCAGTTGTATGTAATTCCGGTGGTGGAGTTTTGGTTTCATTTGATTTATCTTGACTTGCCTTATCTTTTGGTATTTCTGTTTGACTTAGTTCATCAGATTTAGACGACTTTTGTGGTTCTTCTTCTCCATCAAGTTCATGCTGAATTTGCTCGTCAATTTCTTTAACTTTGAAATCTTTGGGAGGTTCATGAACGGCAGCTTCAACGACAACTCTTTCAGATCCTTCAATATCTTCACTTGTATTTGATATTAATGACTGACGATCACCTATTGACTTATTTTCAACTACAATCTTGCCATCTGTTTCGATTGCTTCTTTGATATTTTCAGTTTTTTTCAGTTCATTCAAATCATCTTTTATTAATTTTGGATTTGTCTCTTTGTCTTTGTTTAAATTTCTCTCTGATTCGGATTTGTCAGCTGATGTTGTAACAACTTTTGTTGTAATGCTACTACCTTTACGTGTTTTTCCTGATTTATCTCTAACTTTACTATGTTTGGCACTTTTTGGCCGTTTCTCCTTCTCATTGATAATCTCATTTTTTGAACTTTTCGCATCTACACCTGCTCTTTCTGTAGTGTCTTTATTAATTGTAATTTGTTTAGTTTGATTGATAGTAATTTCAGTTTTTCCATTAATGATAATCTCATTTGTATAATTGAAACGATTTTTTCCGTTATGATTTTCAATACTACTACTCATACTATCAGATTTGTTCGTGGCTGATAATTTTCCTCTTCTAGATTTTTCCATTAATTTTCTATTATTTCTACCATTTTCTAAGCGTGTTGTTAATTTTCGATTGGTCTCCAAATCACTACCAGATAATGAGGCACGTTTCTGCTCATATTTATGTGAAAGTTTCTTTCTCTGGATTTTCCTATTAATTTTATCAATTCCACCATTTTCACGTTCACTATCTGTACTAGTGTCTCCCCAGAAAGCAACATCGTCTTTGATTTGAAAATTCACATTATTCTCTTGTCGGCCACGATGTGGATCCTTTAATCGATTTGCTGGCACCCCACCATGTAGTTGAAGGTATTTGGCAGTCGACCGGAAACCTCTTTGTAAGGCACAATCTAATGGTGTCATAAAAGTATTTTTGGAAGTCCTTAAAACAGGATTCATCTGAGCTCCAGCATCTAATAAAATCTAAAATGGACAACTTATTGAGATTTTAATTATATTCAAAGAATTTGATAATTTTGATTTTACCTTACACATATCAGAATTATCGTTAAGTGCTGCTAAATGTAAAGGACATCGTCCATCATTATTGCGAGCATTAACTTGACTTGGTCTCATTTCTAATAACCATTTCACTAATTCTCGTCGTCCAGATGCAGCGGCTTCATGTAATGGCAGATCACCACGGGCATTTCTCAACCATAAATTAGCATTGTGTGCTCCAATCATTTTTACAGTTTCAAATTGACCTTTGGCACAGCCACAATGTGCTGGACTTCTACCTTTTCGATCTTGCCGATTAGGATCAGCACTATGGGCTAATAATAGAGCTGTAGCATCAGCATGGCCTAAAATCGACCATAGAACAATAGAAGAACTATAGAAATTTACCAGAATCTACCCAATGTTACAGCATAGTGTAATGCTGTACAACCATTAGTATCAATAACATCTGGCGAAGCGCCACATAATGTCAATAGAGTATCAATACAATCTGTATGTCCTCTAGACGCCGCGCAATGTAAAGCTGTTAAACCATCTTTATCTGGAGCTTCAACAGCAGCTCCGGCTCTAATTAAGGCTAGAAGCGCTTTGGCTGACCCAGCACTAGCAGCCCATAATAGTGGTTGGCGACCATCACCGTCTTCCACTGATACAACAATATCACTATGAATGAGCAGAGTTTGAAGCACTTCTGTACCAAGAGTTGAATCTTTTTCCTAATTTATAAGCAACCAATAGAGACTTTATGGTGATTTTTTATGGAATACCTACACCACCGACACCACACATTTGTGCTGCATAATGTAACGGATATCCACCATGGACATCAGGTGTTGAAACTGGAGCTCCTGCTGCTAAAACCGCTCGCAGTGCTGCAGTCTCACCACAAACTGCAATTTAAACAAAATCAGATTACGTAGTCGATTGGTAGCGTGATATTGTGCAATTATACAATAAATACATTCTTCAAAGTTGAAATCTCCATCAATTTTAAGAAATTTTTGGGGAACAAACAAATCACAGAAATGCTTATATTAAATGGGGAGGAAAAAAAATTAATCGATTATTATTCCAACCTTGGAAAGACTGACCGCAGTGACGTTACTTCTTCATATCGATCGCAGTTGACCTGAATACTTTAACATTTCTTTACAAATTATTTAAATAGTGTAGACGAACAAAAAAAAAGCTGTAATGTTTCATATCTGAGTAAATTATCTTGAAAAGTATAGCGACCACCGAATTACATTTAGGCTGTTCTTCAATGAACCTTTGGATATTTTTATGTTTTTAAAGGTTGCTTCACTTTCTAATTCGAATATTGAAAGTATGCTAATTTAATCAGGTCTAAGGAAGCACGCAATAATCACAGACATACTTAATAATCTCTGACCATATCAAATAAGGTCAATTGGAATGGAAGTAAAGAAACCAGGGCGAAGTCTTTTGAAATATTACCAGCCATTATAGTCAATTTGGTTGGAATGGGTTCTTGTTTTGAAAATGAACCGATAAGCATGCTTCTACAATCTATAGATCTATAGAAATCTGAATACTGAAACTCGATGTAGTTTTATTGAAATCAATTGTACGAAATAAGTTTCCGAATCATCCAACCTTGCCATTTTCTTGCATAATAATTTGCAAATATATCCTTAATGAATAAAACATCAATTCTCATTAAACTTGACCTCCATCTTTATCAGACCATTATGTCAAAATGTCACCTCAGATTCTATAAATAGCGAATTATAAATCAAAGTTTTTTTTTTATTGTCCAGAATTCATTTAAAGCAAAAACAATCGCAATCAGCAAATCAACCCACTATTATCCACAGCCTTGACATTTTCAGCACAAAGAAACATAAAAATAATAAAATGAGATCATACATGCTATATTAACCTATGTTAATAATTGTTTTTTGTTTGAAAATTTTCACACATGCAATTCTACTGACCTGTTGCCCAATGTACAACTGTATGTTCTTCGTTATCAACAGCATTAACATCAGCATTATTCGCTAATAGGAATGTAACTAGTGGCATATTGCCAGCAATCACAGCCAAATGCAATGGTGTGAAGCCATCTTCATCTCGACTATCGATAAGATCAGGTGCTGCCATTACCAATAGATCAGCCGTTTGGGCTGAACGAATATTATCACTTGTACAAGAATAATGCAATGGTGTTTTGCCAGTACGATCGTGGATCCACAAAGAAGATGGCTGGAATATATACAATGAAAATTGATATGATAAATTATTCATAACTGATGGATGGATGGTAAATTCTCACTTGAAAAGTTCAAGACCATGATAATGACACTTTGTGAATATTTAATAAAAAGCGACATGATTATAGTTCATGGACACAAAACAACAACAAATAGTTGACATTTATGTGGTGTGTTAAATAACCACCACATCATTATTAACGAACTTAAATTTTCATGTCTAGACGACAGTTGCTATGACAATAGATACAAAATCATTATTGAAGTTTATTCAACTTCACAACAATGTTTTATTCAGTCGCAAATACATCATTAATTAAGAGAAGTCCACCAATTGCACCATACAAGTAAGTGTAAATAAATAAATAATAATCAATTAATGAAAACAATAATGCTGACCTGAGTTTGGATAATTTTGCCAACTCTTTTAACGTCCCCCTGTTGACAAGCGTACATAAGAGGTGTAATGCCACGTCTGATCTTCTCACGGTGCTTATTTCGTTTCAATTGTGTTGCTGTTGTTGTTGTTGTTGCGGCAGTGGTTGATGGCGCACTAATCATCCTCTTAAGGCGTCGAGACGCCAAACTTGAATTTCACCCCACCTATTGTACTATCAATGCCAAAACAATTACTACCATACAATAGATACATGGTGCACTGAAACATAATCCATATGTGTATAATAAACTATTTCAAAATAAAAGATTTACACTTTTATTTATTTTTTCGTGTGTAAGGATAGTTAAACGAAAATCCCGGCGCATCCACCATAATTAAATATATAGCAATTCCGGGCATTTCCGGCGTATTTAAATGGAAATATTCCCATGTTTCTATTATCTTTTCAACATTATCGATAACAGATAATAATATTGAAAGGGAAAACACAAACACTGTAAATCAATAACGGAATTATACAAACTAATATTTCTATAAAATGGTTTATTTGTAACGTAGCGGCCATTGACTTATTTTTTTTCTTTTAATTGATAAAATAACTTTAGTTTTTTGTTACTTTATAATTGAATGTCTGTATTTATTGTGTACGTCAGATGAGTTGGTCACAAATAGTTTAGATGACTACGTGGAGAATTAGACAATAAAGCTAAACGAAGACCTTCCAGTTTTCTTTCGTTTCTTTCCGTTCCTTATTTGCTGGTTTATACGAGGTTATAATTGCAGTACTTAATTGGTAGGTAGTCTTCAAATGCGAGAACTTAAAGTGATTTCTTGGAACGTATCACGATCTTTAAAGTAGTACGTGTTTCATGCTCAATTGACAAGTGGATTGCACGCAATTTATCACCAAGTTATTGCCATTAAATTGCGTGTCAACTTTGACAGCAATACCTGTCTGTATGACAAGCACTTTTCACATTTGTTTCGTTACTTTCAAGTAAAAACAAAGGCAATGGTAATGGTGATGGTGGAGGGTTGAGAACTAACAATGTTCATCTCTTTCTGTTTTTCGTATATTAAACACGCAATGTTAATAAAATGTTGATTTAGAAATGCATTTCAGGTACAAACATTTCAAAAGAGACCCAATGTAAAGGGCGACGAAAGGGAAAGAGTATAATTTAATATAAGTATGTTGAGCAATATATAGGTCATGTGTTGGTCAGGGCCGGCCGAACAAAAAGCCATCCCTTATTCAAAAGATTCTTATATCACAGCTGATTGGAGTGATTTTGATTTATCTAAATATTCACTTTGTTAGAATTTGAGTTAATTTTTTCATCGGAGATGCCAACAATTTTGGTTTTAATCTCAACAACTAATTCCGCCCGAAATTTATTACATCTATCGTAATGTTTTCAGCACAATGATCGATAATTTTCACATTATTACGCCTATTATTTATAATTGCAACAGTAACAACAGGCAAATGATTTGATTGTAAAACAACAAACAATAGTGATAAGAAACAAAAAAAGATTGAATTATTTCGATAATTGTAATTTTTCCAAATGAATTGGCATCTAATAAGGTTTTAATTTGATTTCATTTTGGTTGTATTTTCTGGAAAAGAATCACTTACTTTGACGTAAATTCAGGTGGTGTAAAATAGGGTAATATCAACACGCACGGCAACATGAAAACAACAATGTGATCCGCAAGGTATCTACAATAACTACTTGACGATATTATAAGGGTTGTATATACATTCGAATTGGTGGTGTTGTTATAGCAACGATGGTATTTTATGCGCATTTTAATAGAAGAAATTCCCAAGTTTTTCATAATTAATTTTTGAACACTTTCTAATCTAAATAAACAAAAGTTTCAATATAAAAATTACTTTATTGATAATCAAATCTATTAGTTGTTCACTGTTAGTTGGTGTCTAAGGCAGGGTGCGCATTGGATTACGATGAGCGCAGATGACTTTAGATGCAGGAATGATGATATCAATTCAAATATTCCCATAAAAGAGTTTGTTTTCTTAATGTTGGTAGAATAGCAATCTTTGAAGTATTTTTGTTCGATTTCTACTAAATTGGTTCTTATCAAGATCTCTAATCAGAAATAACATTAGGAGACGAGGTGGCCGAGTGGTTAAGGCGTTGGACTGCTAATCCAATGGGCTCAGCCCGCGTGGGTTCGAATCCCATCCTCGTCGCGTTTCCTTAGAATAGTACTTACTTTTTAAATCAACCATTCAATTGACATGGTCATTTTCGATACTGCCTCTCTTGTTGGGGTTTAGCAGCTGTTCGTAGTGCGTGTGTGCTGCCACTTTCGTCACGTCCAGTAGTTGTAGAAGAATCTTTTGCATTTTTGAACCAGTTCATGAGTTTCATGATGTGCTTCTATTTATGCTCATAATGACACCATTTGATAATGCTTGGAAGTGATTCAAAACCGTTGATTTGACTAAAAGGTGATGTCTATATTTCACTTTATCACATTTATGCTTGTCAGCATTTCTAAATAGCATTAGACTTGTCAGACGAGGTGGCCGAGTGGTTAAGGCGTTGGACTGCTAATCCAATGGGCTCTGCCCGCGTGGGTTCGAATCCCATCCTCGTCGCATCGCTTTTACTCTACTTTTGTTTTCAAATTATTTCATATAAACATATTTGGAATAATTGAATAATTAACATGTTTTTAAACGATTTTTTATTCGAGTAATCTTCTTAGATAGATGGAGAAATTAATGAAATTAATGTCGATAAAACAGGATTCTTCACTGCCAATGTCTGTCGAATGTCAAAATATTTTTTCGTAGTGATCGTTTGTTCAAAACAAAAACATTTTTTTTTGTGTATATACAAAATGATTGAATTGCAAAATTTGAATAATTCTCATAAATTTGGTATCAATTTCATATGGAAATTCATATAAACAACAAAATCAACAATGGAGAAAATCAATAACTGACAAATGTTGTTGAAGCATAAGAGAAATAATGGATAATACACTCGTTCCTGATTCTAAAGACAATCAACAAATCGGCATACAACAGAATAATTATGTTACAGTTGTACCTGTGGAATATCCAAGAAGTCGTGTCTATTCCAATCAAAATCCTGAATATATGGTTGAACAATACAGGTATTTATTATAATAATTTGTTGGCACAGTATTAATTAATGTGTGTGTTTTTCTTGGTAGTCGTTCACATGATGATTACATACAAACTGAAGATTTATCATCGAGTCAAGGTGCACTATATTCAGTATCACAACGGATACCAACAGTGAGTGCAAGCTATTCAAGTTTATGTGGTACTACAGACACAGGTGGATATAGTAATGAACAAAGCAATGGATATAGTGGCATACAAACGGATTGGGATAGGGATAGGACTGTATCAACAACTGATACAATTAAAGATTCAGATATTCTAAGTGATAAACAAACTAATGGTAAGATGAAAATGTAATTTTTCAATTGAACTACCCAGATTTTTTGTTGTAACAACAAATAAGAATGTTGTTGAATTTTAAAGTAAATTCTATAATAGAAAAACATTTTTTTTAGAAAACATATAATTTGTGAATAGTTATGATTCTTATCTAAACTAACTGATATTGTGGCACATTAATTCTTTGATAAATTCTAAAATAACAAATATCTATCACAGAGATAAACTAAAATCTATTTTTTTTTTAACTTATGGTATCTGTTGAATTGAATCGTCTTCAGTATCTTTTGTTGTTGATGTAGTTGCATTGAAATCAGTTTTCATGATTGTTGAAACAGTTGATGGTTTCCTACTAGCCATACGACTAATATGGAATGCTGTATTACCAACAACATTACTAGCACGTCGTACTTTACCAATAGCAATACTAACACGTTGTTGTACATATTCACGGAAACCTTTATGCCACCATGCATATATGATTGGATTGATTAAACTATTTGTAAAACCTAAAATTGCTAATGGACTAGCAATTACAATACGTAATGATTTACATTGTTTCGTATTAACATTTTCACATTTATAAACATAAATTATACATGCAATAAAAAATGGGAACCATGATATAATAAAACTTAATGTTGTAAATAATACAACTTTAATTGCTTTCCATCTACTTGGTGATTTAACTGAATTAGTTGGTTGTTTTGTAAAGATCTTTCTCCAATTTGATTTCTCTTTAGTTGATTGTTGTTGTTGTTGTTGTTGTTGTTGTGCGTCAGTTTCTTTAGTTCCACCACGAAACATTCGTAAATTCGTTATAGAATCTCGAGGATTCCCATTGAATTGTTGGGCATGTTTTAATTGATTAATTTTGGTAATTGCATGATATAAAATAATTAAATATAATATAATAACGATAATTAATGGTATCATACCAATTAGGACAGTTAAAAAAATTAAATACTTCGGTGCTAAGAAAATAAACCAGCATATACGCCCATTATCCGTATCACCATACCAACCAAATAATGGCATAAATCCAATTATACAGCCTAACAAGCAATTAATTAATTATTATTGTTACAATAATTGTTTTAATTTCGATTTCACCTATCATCCATGTAAAAGCAATACATAATCTTGCTCTAGTTGGATAAATCCATTGTTGATATTGAATACCATGTACAATATATAAAAATCGATCAATTCCTATTAGACCAACTGAATATACAGAAGCTAATGTACTTGATACAATCATACCTATTAATAAATAATTATTGTTAATTATCTTCGATTTATTTAGTCAACATCAAAATATTCGTATTACCTAATTGAATTGAACAAACATAATGATCACGATTTGTTTTTGGATATAATTGACCGAAAACAACAGCAATACCAGTAATTAAATCGGTCATTGCAACATTACCAAGAAATAAATATGTTGATCGTGGTTGTTGGCCTACAAAAACAAAAAATAATTTATTTCTTATCTTTAGAACTATAGAAATTTATTGTCTATTTTATTGACACAAATTTCACTGTGTATTTTGTTTCCATACAACGGACCATTTAGCTACTGTCTTTACAAGAGCGGGGACAATTTAATTGACAAAAACAACAAATCAAAATATTCTCATTTCGAAAAAATTGTTGTGGTGTGTTTCCCTATCCGGTTTCATACATTGTATCTGTGTAGTCCTTGGACTATTTTCACGGAAGGATGGCTTCCCGATAAGGTAATCGCAATATTATTGTCAGTCATTTTGTAGTTCATGTTATAGAAATACCGGATTATAGAGAATTATGGAAAAATTGGTGCGTTTGATTATATTCATTCGGTTCAATATTGCATAATAATCTTGGAAATCATAGGAAAAAGTTCAAAATTACTTCAGATCAATATTAGCACAGGCTAATTATGAAATGTCTACGTACAAATGGTTATTTATAGTGTTATTGTTTCGTTTTTTGTTTTTTTTTTGTGATAACAATATTGTAAGATATTCCAAAGATAGACCAATCAAAATGATCGATAAGTTAATTTTAAGTTCTATAGCAATTGAGAAAATTAACACAGTTCCCGACTTAAGTTTGAGTATTACTTTACTAATTACATTAACGTCAGGGCACATCCAGAGAAATGCTTTATAAAATTGCGCCACATCAAGAAACAAGCATGAATTCAAACGTTGGACATGGGGTGCACAAATTTAAATTCGGCCAGTGCCCCCCCCCCATGAAACGCGCATTAAAACAAAACAAAAAAAAACATGCAAATAATTACCTTTTTTTAAGATCAGTCCACTGGAAATGACAACAGTAAAATTTAATAGAATTATAATACCACCAATTGTTGGTATTAAGATATCATATAAATTTAATTGAGCTTTAACTGTTGAATCATTGAAATTTATTGATTGATTAAATGTTTTTCTTGTAAAAGCCATCGTTGATATTGTTGTAAATTCCATAATTTCGTTTATTTTCTCAAAACACTAACATAAACGGTGTGTTGTTGTTTCATATATGATAAACAGTTGTCTCGATTTCTTATTTATTCATGTAACATGTTGAATAAAATTAGGAATGTGTTGGATTCGGGGTTTTATTGAAAATTGTAATCGCGAATGTTCTTCCCGTGGAGTTTTTGTTTTTCGTGTTATCTTTATGGTATCACACGGGACACACAAAAATCCCATCTCCCCATTTCCTCTCTGAACAATCGCAATTATAATAAAAATAATAAAAAAACCTCACCTTCTAATCAATCACTGATGTTGCTGGATAAAATATATTATAAAACAAAAAGCATTAGTGTTCATTGATTTATTGTACAACTCTAAAACTACCCCCATAGAAAAATAGGTTAATCTTTAAAGAATTAATTATTAGAATCGTTCGAAAAATAAAAACACGATACTTAAATGTCATTTATCAAAAGTAATGATTCACATTCATCTTCTTCTTCTTATTATTATTAGCAAGATCATCATCCCTTAAATATTATAAACGGGAGAATTCACCACTGTGTTAAGGAAATAACTAACAATAATATTGAAGTGGACAACAACTAGTAGTAAAAATGTGAACGTATATCCACTTGAATTCGATTGATTTTCAACATAAAATTGGTATGATCATATTTAATCATAAATTATTATTGATTATATCGACTTATTTTGGTAAAAATATTCGTATAATAATTATTTAAAATTAATTTCTCGATCCGAGATGCAAAATACATACGAAATGGTACTACATACAATCGTTTTTATTTACTTATTTTTTTAATAAATATTATTCTAATCACTAAATTGTGGTGATATTAATTGTAGATACTCACAAACAAATAAAAAACAAGCCTTTTGTTTATTTATTCTATTATTTAGTTAGTTTTTAGATAAGTTGCTCTTTATTTACATACATTTATTTTATGACTTAATTAATTTTTTTATTGAATTTATAGAAAAATATATCAATAATATGTTACAGATTCGAATACAACAGCATCAGTACCAAGTTCTATAGCTAGTACATCAGCTATACCAAACACCTGTGATCAATTACAAGGCCCAATTGTACCTGTTAGTGTTTATTTACATAATCGCACGGCTATAATGATGGAAATAGAGGATACCCCATCAGTTACTTGTGACGTATTGTGTCAAGCGATAATCAATTGTGATGAACTTGGATTAAATAAACAGTTAATCACCTCTCAAGCATTTACGTTATGGATGGTCAGTCCATTATTAGGTATAATCAATTATTATTATTAGATTCAGTGGCGTGTTGGACGGTGGTGCACATAAGCCACTGATTCGATTAATAAGCAAGGTAATAATTTTGTGATTTGATAGAATTACAATTAAAACCAACACATAAACCATACGAAATTCGTCAAAGATGGCGTATATTAATTCATCAATATTCTCATGCTTCATATAATCGTCAACAACGAGATGAACCAAAATTGATGTTTCAAAGGAACATCTTCTTTCCACAACATTTAGAAGAGAAAATCAAGTGATTACATTGTTTTCAATAATCTAAATTGTTGTTGTTGTTGTTGTTTTTAATAATTTAAAGGGATCATAAGATACTTGAGCTACTTTACGAAGAGGCACGCTATAATATATTAGAAGGCCGTTATCCTTGTGAGGTGTCCCATTATATAATGTTAGGTGGCATCCAAGCACGCATTGAACTAGGCCCATACAATCCACAAATCCATTCCACGCATTATTTCCGTGAAGAACAATCAAAATATTTACCGATTCATGTGCGCAAAAGCTCCACATGGACATGGTTGCCAATCAGTTCGAAAAATTCAGCTGAAGTATGTTTATTAGAACAATTCAAACGTATACCGAATTCAGCAACAAATCGAAAATTAATAAGGAAATATTTGGAATTCTGTTGGTCATTACCATATTACGGGTGAATGTTTTTTTCAATTATCGTTAACAATAAATAAACATTGTTTAAATGATTTATAGTGCTGCATTTTTCGAAGGACAAATTGAACAACCAGTACGTGGTTTAACATCATTAATAACACATCAAGATATTCCCGTACTTGTTGCAATTAATTCAAAAGGTGTTTATATTATTGATGATCTTGAATGTGCATTATTATTGGGCTTGCGTTTTGATGAATTAAGTTGGGAATATGCACGACCATCAAAAGAAGAAGATTCCGATTGTTTACCATGTTTATTTTTACAATTCATAATTGTTGAGAATGGTGCGAGAGTATCAAAAATATTACAAATATTTTCACGACAAGCTAGCCTTATGGATACATTGATAACAGGTTTTGTTAATCAAATCAAATTGAAATCAACTGATGATACTGATAAATCATTAGAACATCAAATGAATAACGATAATGGTAGTTTTCTTATTGCAACAATAACAGAATCGTTTATTGATTATTCTTACAGATACTCACTCATCTTTAACATTAGCATCTAATTACACTGCTACTGTACCAACGCTTACCAACAAATTGAGTAAGCTAACATTAGCGACATTCGATGAAGACGGCCATTGTATTGGACAAATGGGTTCATGGTCATTTAGTTACTAAGAAATCTGACAATTTTTTGATTGAAATTAATACTCATACAACAACAACTCATTTTATTAATTTTTGATTAATGTACAAATCTGATCTCATTTTTTTTATGTCTTTTCCTTTAATATTTGTAATAATGGATGTTTATCTAAATAATTCACCATTGCTTGATATCTAGAATGAAACAAAACAAACATTACTCGAATTATACTAAAATGTTAATTTATTTCGCTACCTTTGACAGGACAGTTGCTTAAATCGTATCATACGAATTTCGAGAATTTGTAACAACAGATGGATATGACTTATTTCGTCGAAATATTCAGCTTCTTCATTTTTGTTTAGCGTTTCTCGGTTGCTATCATACCATTTTTTCTTTTGTGCTAGCTCTTCGATGCGCTAAAGGATATTAAAATGATTTTAGTATTGAAGAAACCTTACAAATGATGGAATTGTGGCAAAGATTCAAAAATCTGACGATAGACAATGAAGAGACACACAACTGCATAAAGAAATGCAGAACATCCAGGAGGAAGTTTTATGCAATGTATAAAACAACAAGAATTCCAAGAAACCGCAATAACAACGGACCTTGGAGGCTTTGAATTCAATTGCCTAAGCTATTCGATTTATAACTACATACGTGCTTAAACTGCTGATGCATATCCTGTGCCCTTTGCAATAACAAATTTTTAAAGTCAGTCAAACATTGATTCCGAACATCACTAGCTTGTGTATCACTTAAATTCGTTGGATCCTCATAGTTTTCTAAATACGGTGCTATATATTCAATAACATTCTCAACTTCTTTTTCTTCATGTTCTTTCTTCATCCGTTCCTGTCGAAAGGTACAAACAATAATAAAAGATGAACATACTAAATGAATTATATATTACTTACTTCCTCCAACATTGCTAATTTCATATCGACATTCTGTTCTTTATTGAATAATGGAACATTTAATTTTAAATTGGCATTTTCAAGTTCCCTAGTTAGTAAATATTCAACAATCTTAAAATATAATTAATTAATCAATTAACAGGAATTTTAATTAATTGTTAATTACCATATCTTCGACTAGTCGTATTTGTTCGACTGATTTCTTTTCAGCTTTCAATATATTTGTAAATAAATTATATAATTGTAATTGTTTGAACGGCTTCTTATTAATATCCGATTGATATCCATATGTTAGATTTGGATCATATGTGAATTCTTCACCCATTTCAAGTGATAACGGTTTTATAAATGTCCGTGACGATGGTGTAATTCGACAATCACCATAATGATATTGTAATTTGATCTCTCTTGTCAATTGATTAAATTCGCGAATTGCCACATCCTCATCGGCGGCAATATTCTTATTTCTTGAAAATTTCTCAACAATATCCTAAAATATCGAAAATCGAATTAAAAAACACAAACATGATTGATTTATTAGATAATAGGAGAAATCCACCAAGATAATCTTTCTTGGACCTTCAATTAGACCAGGTGGTGGATGCCCTTTTCTAGCCAGTTTCACTTGACGATAATATAAACTGAATTATTAAATAAATAAATATTCATTAGATCAAGTAAGAATTATTGAGATATTACCGATCTAGTCTGTTTATATATTTTTCTGTTATTAATTCGGGTTCAAATTCGATCTTTCGTAGACCATCATGACGTGCCTCATGATAAAATAGAAGGATTTGTTTCTTACTGTCAGTGCTACCAGCAACATCATCACCATTTTCAACATCAACATCATCATCATCATTATTATCAACATCATCCTCATCAAGATCATCAGCTTCTTCAGAACCTTCATCTTCATCAACACCATCATCTTCATCAACATCATCATCATCATCATAAATAGCATAATAAATATGATCTAAAAATATATCATTATCGTTTGCTTTCATTATTACCATAATCTAATCAAGACAATTACCCGAAACAGCATCTTCACGGCCACGATCGAAATATTCATGGATTTCTTCTGTCATAAAATTAAATGTTAATTTCGATCTTTTATCACTGCGATTCTCATAAACGAATATATATTTTTCAGGTTCTGTACAATTGAAATTGGCAAATCTTTGAATTCTTGTTATTAATCCATCTGATTGTGTGTATGGTGCAAATTCTTCGACAATTGTCCGATTATATTGATTTTTGATAACACCGTCAGGATAACGGAGAGCCAAAACTGAAATTGAATGTTGTGAATGATTGTAATTGCCGATGACTTTAAAGAAGAAAATTTCCAAATAT
Source organism: Meloe dianella (assembly GCA_028455855.1). Lineage (NCBI taxonomy): Eukaryota > Metazoa > Arthropoda > Insecta > Coleoptera > Meloidae > Meloe > Meloe dianella. The sequence goes on along the minus strand of JAPTHL010000047.1, from coordinate 7,517,534 downwards.
CAAATTACTCCAATTTTTGTTCTACAGCACAGCTTCAAGATGCGAATGACATCAAAAGTTAGAAGTACTTTGACGGCTCCATTAACGTGTCTTATGATAAAACCGATCTTGAGCATTTAAAACAGCCCGATGATGGAAAAACTTGGAGCAATTTGTATAACGTATATAGATACTTTAATATAATTTATAGAAAAAGAGGGGGATTTTATTGCATTTTTGACGATATTCTAATGTAGTTTTAATTAAAGTTTAAAATTCTCTTACTTTCATGTGGAAGTGAAATCTTCATGCTCCAAGAAATCGGCATATCTAAATGTTTCTCCTCCATAATCCTTTCAGCTTCCAATTCACTCTCTTCAATTGTTGTGTATTTATCTGTTTGAATTTGTCGCGATTGAATTGGTTCACCAGGTAATAAATGTTCCCAATTTTGGGTGTTATTAAAATCATAATCGATTAGATCTAAACCATCTGTACAATCCTGCATATTCACCCAATAATTAAGATGATTCCAAACACATTCAATTCCAATATATGTTGATGGACTATTCAATTGATAGATCAATCCTGTTGTTGGTTCAATAAAAACAGTATTATCAACATCTCTAGTGCCAGATTTTAATAAAATCCATGCATGATATCGGCGACCATCTAATTCATCGAAAGGTGGCTTCTCTTCTTCCTAAATTATACATATTTTTAATAATAATGATAATATATTTAGAATCGTTACTTTTAACATCTCTTGTTCCATTTCAGCTAATCGTTGCTTTTCAGTTAAGACTTTATCGATTTCTCTTTGTTCTAACATCAATGAAAATTTACTACGTAAATCATGTATCGATTGAATATCATACAGTGATTCAACAATTGATTCGTCTGTTGTAGTTTCATCATTGAACAATTCCGGATACGGCGACTCAATCCGGATTAATATACGTAATGTTGTGTCTCTTTTAGCATAACCAAATACAACATAAGCATCATATCCGGTGCCTAATAATAATGAACATAATGCTGTTGCTAATTCGTGCGATTGACCAGATTGTCGCAGAAATATTGTATGTGGTGAATATAATCGATTCGGCTGTAAAATTAACATTGAATTAACTTAAATAGTGAAATACAATTGAAACTATCCCGGCGCCTCCACCAAAATTATATTTTATCATTAATAATTTATTTCTTTAGTTCACAGGAATATTTTCGAAATTATGTCAAACAGAAAGTTTTCGTCAACATTGTAGGATGTGCATGTAATAAACAAATAAAAACAATAGATTGACAAATTCTTCAAAATATCGGTATCCCGAATGTATAACGTCTTGCCTACCTGTCGAACCTGTAATTGTCTTTTTTCAATAGAAAGTTGGCCAAAATTGATCGTTATCCATTCAATATTAAATGCACACAAATACCTTTTGCAAGAAATTTGAAAAGCACGTGGAAATATTTTCAAAATTTAGTGATTAAGTAGACTATATATATATGTGTGTTTTTCTCGTATCGGAAAATAATTATCTCTTATTTATAATTTTATTTATGAATCTAATATGTATTTATGTATAAAGAAAATAATGTGTCGAAACGAGTTTTACAACTCTTTGCAATTTTGCAATTGCTTTGAGTTATTTTATTTTACCCACCTGTTACTCACAACAGTTTGTCGGACGTAATAAAAGTAATAAAACAAACAGGGGTGTACAATTCTTTAGAAATTCCGTCCCCATATCTGATTTTTATAGACACTTGTTGCGTTCTGTAGTTGAGCCTGGTTTTTAATACAATTTTCAAGTATTATTCAGAAAAGAGGGTTGAGAGAGATTGTCTGGGAAAAGTTGATTTAAATATTCATGTAAATGAGATTTGATTATTTTTTTTGTCTTCTGTTTTTCCATTGTAAATTATCTATCGAATATTTTGTGTTGTGTTAATCACTTGATTATTATCACAATTACATTATTATTTGAAATTGTTGTTTTTTTTTATAATTTAACAGGGGGTTGATGGGGAGCGACAGTGTTAGTTGATGTGTGTGAGGACTTCAGTGGGCCTGTTCCTTGATTGTTCAAAGTCTTATTAATGAGGGTGGCCCTGGAATTCAACGTGGGTGATTAGTTTTGTAAGCTAATCGTTAACCAAGTATTCAGCCGTCAACAATTTTAGTTCCAACTAAAGACTATGTCTATGTGTAAATAACGGTTTCAAGGAACAATGTCAGTTTGTTTTTTTTGTATACAGGGTTATTGTGGTTGTTGGAAACAACTCAAGTAACCAGGCAAATATCGTTCGGTTGTGTACAATAAGGAAAGTCCTACACCGTGACACAATCAACGGTGTGACGTGCCTGGTAAAAGCCCTCACCGTACCAGGGTGGCTGGCACCGTCGTCATCAGCGCCTGGAATCTAAAGAGCCATCTGCTCTGCAACGATCGTGTAGGGGGATCGACGGGGGGTAACTCTACCCGTCTCTATCCTCACCGCACCGAACTTGTCCAAATCTCAAATCAGCAATGCAGCAGTAGAAGACGGCAACTCCGCCACCAATAGTTTATGCATGCTGGGTCAAGAGGGTGGTGGTGGTGGTGGGTTGTATGTATAGTGGAAAGCTGAAGGGCTGTGAGAAATAACGTGGACGCCCTGGGGTCAGTCACGCGGGCTATTGAACTCCGCGACGTTCTACGGGCGTTATGCGCCACATTGCGTTTAAATCATGGCGTTTCTGGACACCACTAGTATATATATACATTGCTGTTCCTGCCGCCACCAGCCCTGCTGTGTCAGACCCATTAGCGGGAATTAGCCCGTCCGGCATCCGCTTGAGTGCCCTTTGTTTATACCCCGCTAGCTAGCTCGCTTCCTCGCTAAATAATATATGCAACGTACGGCAACGTAGCTCTGTGCTCATTTACTAAAGCGCCAAAACACCAAAGAGGGAATAATTTTTTAAAAGTATAACAACCAATCTTAAAATTCAAAAAATTGCAATTAAATTATATGAATATAAGCAAAACAAAACAAAAATGGAATGGAAAAACAGTTTGCTGTCCAAAAAAAAACGACACAAAGCAACCCATCGTTTCTACAAGAGAATTAAAAGAACCAAAAAAAAAGAAGAACAAACAGTTGAGAAAACACAATTTGTCAGGCAACATAATAGCAATAAATTTTGTTAAATAACATATCATCTCTTTAATAGTGGTGAAAACAACAGAGTAGATAATAATTAATTCTGATGTTCAATCCTGTAGGAAATAATTATCCTCTCTCGTTTTCGCTTAATGCACTCCTCCACAAACCTTTGCGTCCTTTAACTCTCCACTTCAATTATTAGTTTTATTAGATCCTTATTCGTTGTATATTTATCACCTCTTATTTTGTTTTCTCTCCATTTGGTTTAATTTCAACATTTCCTCTTCACTCCTATAATAACTTTTATATATATATATATATATATATATATATATATATATATATATATATATTATTGGCATTAATTGATATATTTCTATATCTATCAGTTTTATTTCGTATGATTTTATTTTAATGTCAAACGTAAATTGGTGTTATAACAAGTAGGGTGGTTAGTTTGATGGATTTACGATTTATACTTTCATATTTTTTCCATTGTTGGCCGTTTTCTCAACAACAACAAGATCGTAATAAACACCACCATGTCGACTGATGCTTGAATAGTTCGCTATTGGAAGTATTGGAAATTAACCATGGCAGGTGATGTTTGTGACTATCGACATGTTCAAGGCCGATTCTGACATGTAATAGAATGAGAATTTCTGTCCATTTTACAGCCATTAACAACAACAACAACAATAACGTTGAGGGACGACGACAACGGTCAAATTTCGCGTAAATAGAGGTAGGTAGAAAGTGGTCAATAATGGTTGAGTGCCGCGGGGGCGTCACAAAGGCGCGGGGTTGTAGAACAGGCAAGCTAAAATGGGAATGCGGCGTGACGATGTTGAGTGGCATGTGGTGGTATATAGCAGTGGTGGTGGTGTGACGAGTACCAAGAAAAACGATGAATGGCGTCGTTCTGCCATGTGCTTGATTATATTGGACTGGAAGAAGTTGGACTGCTGTTTTTGAGCATTACCGAGAAACGCGGCTGGGTGTCCTCTATAGTGGAAAAGATGTAACCATTGGAAACAGTCGCCCTTTTATGTTAACATAAATCAAAGGCCTATGTTAGAACGCCCAAAATTGTCTTTTATTTTAAAACAACAACCAACAAACTTTTTTCTAAATAAATAGATATCTCTGCAAATCATTAATCTATAATATCTTAATTTTTTAATTCTTATAAACAATCAAAATTTATTATTATCATAAAATTATAGATGGTAGTTATTTTAATAGATTGAAAATTCGTGAGATCGTTGTATTCACGCAACACGGATGTTGTATGTATGTCCAAGGACACATTAGTATTGCAACATGCGAACACTCAGAGGGTGGTTGGTTAGAGACGTAGAGGGTGAAATAGGGCCGCCTGTACGGCGGTCCTCCTATTGTGTACAGTCTCGTCAAGATTGTTGACCACGCGAAAATTTCCAAAAATTAGTCATGCACACACAGACAATAACATAAAAGTCCGTTAAAATATAGCAACAGCCCCCCTACTGTTTTCTTTGAACAATAACGATCGTAAATGAAAGAGAATAAATATTATTTCAACATTCACTAATTACACCAAATCAATAAATTTTAATCATCTCCACCGTTAGTTTTACTTAAAATATTTACATTTCCAAAATATTTGTAAATAATTGATATTTAATGTGTACAATATGTAAATAAATATAGATGATATTTGTTTGCTATCTATCTAATAAGATGTTGGATTTTATCTGTATTTTTATTAAAAACAGATAGAGAAACGGTTATGATTTTGGAAATATAGAGGCGCCGCATATCCTGTTGGTTATATACCCGCGGTTTTATCTGCACAAATCGGGGGTAGAATAGATGGTATACCAGCTATACTGGAAAAGGTTCAACCTTGAAACGGTCAAATTCTCAATACGTCCATTAGAAACATCTTTTCAAATCGACTTGCAATAACAACAACAACAACAACGACAAACAACTTCAAATTCCATTAAACTCACAAGCCGATATAAAAGAATTTACCACACTACCCAATTAAATCGCAATTAGTTTATACGAATTAAATTTGCATGACAATTTTTGATCAGCCCGTGGGCTTTTTCCATTTCCGGTGCGATGGTGCATCTTCAATCTATTATAGCATGCAATAAAATTCCCCTGTTGTGTGTTGTGTCCAATATATCGTAGTGAATGTCGCCGTGTCGGTAGACAATAATAATAGTAAATAGTAATGGTGGGATGCGGCACGGTTTTTAGGGCATTACGATTTCTGGAAAGTCCATTGTAAATCACCGTGGAGACTTGGTTTCTACCTGAATCCCGACAATGGCAAGGGTTCAAACTCGACTCTATAGAATAAAGCATAGTCCTGGGAGTGCGCTAATGATAAAGATTCCGCTACGCAAGATGTTCACATCTCTTGCCACCCTACTACATAAGGGATAAACTGCGTTCCACATCGATCGAAACATTTCTTTAATCCCATAATAGCCGCGGAGTCGCGTGTTTGTGCCATGGGAAAAGCGACCTATCAGACATTTACAAACACATATATCAACCGACATTACATACATACATAGAAATCGTGGGATTGCATTATAGTTTCCCACCCTTTTCAAATACAGTCAACCAGAGTAGAAGAGACGTTATGCGCGTTTTTTTTAAATTCTTCTTTTATTATTATTATTGTTATATGTTTCGCAGAATACGTAATTTAGACGTATCGCATATCAATTAAACAATCAAGTTTTATGCGACATTTATAACGGGAAACAATATCGACAAATCTTAATGGACTTGGGTAAATGAGAAAACGATAACAACTATTTACTAGAACAAACATTCGATTCCTTTATCGAATCATTAGAAAAAAATATGCACAAATTGTTCAAAGTTTATATTGGTAGATATAGCATTAGATGGATGGATGAATATTATCTGTTAGGGTAGGTCAATTTACGTGGAAAAAAAATTGTTGTCTATCACATTATTTTCATTTGTATACAAAACATCGTGATTTTATTATCTTTCTAAAGATTACATTGTACAGAATTTCGTTGCATTTCCAAGTTGTCCTTGGGCATATAGGGGGTGATTAACCATCATCTCCCGTTAGGTACCCTTTTGTAATTATTTTGAAAGTTCGACCTTGTACACAACACATAACCGGTTTCGTTTGTTCAATGTTGTAAATAAACAAACCACCCCTTGGGCGAATGATGACAGTGTTGGTGTATATATGGATGTATGTATAAAATGGTCAGTGGTGGTTGTATACTATATAGTACTGTTTCTATACATGTTTACTTGATTTTAGCCATAGATAAAAGGAGAAGAAGAGCCATTCGTCCGTGATGATGCCTGGATGACCGACCATACTAACGGTGATGGCGACGGTTCGGGGGTAAGGAAGACACGCAACGGCGCTCTATACACCGCCCTTACACACACACACACACACACACATTTATATAGAGCAATACACCGATTGCACGTGTACTGAAATTTAATTAAAACGCCGCGTGATGCCAACTGAGAACTAAGGGCATATAACAACAACAATAACTAAAGTAACAACAATAACACCGTAGAGACGTGGACCGTCCATACGAACTTTAATCGACCATAAAAAGTCGCAATTTTACATAAGACAAAAGCAATTGCCTCCATAAATATAGACTGACTAAATTTAACATTAAATCTATAAGAAAATTTGACAGAAATTTATCGAATAAACAGGTATTCACTAGACTGTTATCTTTACAACCTTTATTGTTAGAGAAATATTACTTCAGTTATCTATTGAAATATTTTCGAAAAATTCACAATTGTTGCTTAGAGTATATTCCCGTTAAATTTTCGAGAAATTTCTCTACCTATTCAAAAAATTGGAAAATGATTCGTAAAGATAAATACAAACAATTCCCTTAAATTCTACTTCAAAATTATTGTTTGCTTAACTGTACCGTTATCATTTGAAAGAACAAAAGCCATTATCGCTATTTTAGTTCCACCGAACATGTTTTTGTCCAACAAACCGATGATGACTAATTTCATCAACACACTATTTTGTTAATATTTAGTAGTGAATAGAGATGTAAATATGCCGTTTGTTTATTATTTGTCAATTAAATTTATTTATATTTCCATATGAAATTGTAAATCGAATAATAATGAATAGAGTATCCAAATAAAACTTACTGTGAAACTGAAATACTGGTTGGTCTGATGAAAATACAATTTTCCAATGTACTGACCTTGAACAACTGAAAGAAAAACAGGGGAATGAATATCAACTTTAAATTCCTCCCAACAAACTTTCCGAATTGGAACAGGGATGGATGGAAGTTTGTCAGCAACGGCGAAAAAAAGCGACTATGAAAATAAAATGATGAAAATAACAAGA